>VMDR010000705.1:0-186100 GCA_007922815.1 Macrotus californicus
TAGAAGCCAAAGAACTCATATATATGACCCATGGACATGAACTAAAGAGGGGGAGTGTGGGGGGAAGGGGTGTGCAGGGAGGGGGGTGGGGGGAGGAGATGGGACAACTGTAATCGTATAATCAATAAAATATATTTAAAAAAAAGAATAGGCTACATAAGGGGGTTATGCAGGTCTTCCACACAAATGAGAAAGGGGTAAGGGGACCAGGTGTGCCATCCTGAAGGGTAAAGTGGGGTTTCCTGGCATCTCATTAACAGAGACCAACCTGAAAGACTGAGTGATGGAATTTTGTTGGAGAAAGTCCCAGAACTGTGTGGACTTGGCTCAGCATTAATTCACGCTGAGTTCAAGGGCCCACACGGCTACTTGGCAATCCATTTATTCATCCCTTGTTGATTCCCCTAAATGCCTGCAACAGCTGTTCCTGTGCTGTTCTTCTCTTCAAGGCTTTCTCATCTACGCACCAAGGTCCAGCTGCACGGGCCTTCTTTCAGTCCCTCACATGTGCCACACCGTCCCGCCTCATCAATCACCCCCTCTTCAGCCTAAATGTCCCCTCCTGGAAAAGGTCGCCCTGAACTCCTAACTGTGACCCTTTTGCCATACACCTCCTTTCTTCTTTTCCTCTGTGGCGTTTTCCCTAACTAACAATTACATATATATTTGGGCTTGTTCATTTCACATTTATCTCTCCAACTAGATCATACCTTCCGTGAGAGAAGAAACACATTTGTTCTATTCACTTTTGGCACCAGGCTAGAGGAGGAGGGTCTTAAAAAATCCTGGTTGAACACATGAATGCTAAAATAAACCCCAACGTCTCCATTGGAGACATTTTCCATCAGCTTTCAGCATGTATTTTATCCATGTTGGGCAGGAAAGAGTTAAGTCAATACCACATCAATCTCAGTGGGAGGGCGAATCCAATGCAACAATTCGGTTAGGCTAATCTGACCACTGACTATGTCTTCTTATGCTCAGCTGGAGCGGGTGATTGTTCCTGGGAGAAGCAGCAGCAGTACCTGAATTCCCCACTCTCATCCATCCACAGCCTACTTCCATTGGGGAGCTGGAGTATGCCCTTTTCACTAAAATCACAGCATCAAGCAAGTCCTTCGGAGGTGATGCTCACAAACAAAGGCCCCATAACCAGGCACAAGAAAGTAATAAGCTGTGATCCTCTCCCTCACATGCATGAAATAGCTGGTCGATCACACATTGCCTTTTGCTCCTTCTTACGATACTATTACATGGACAAGTGGGCCTGTTAGTAGATTTGTTATTTCTACCAAGTACACAGCTGCTCGTGGGGACAGAGATGCTCATAATCATGGGCCACCTTTCTTAGACCAATAGAAGCAGCAAGAGCTTGAAATTCCTAGATAGACCCTTCAGTGTAACTTCTACCACGTGTCTAGAGTTTGAGAAACTCTAGATCTCAACTAAGCCGAGTCTGAAAGGTGTAGCCCTCGGCAGTGTGTCGGTAAACACTGAGCGTAGATGGGTTTGCTCTCATCTGAGGTTGAATGAGCAGGAAACGACCACCATATGAATGAAGCCAATGAAAAACACTGCAGAACAAGGGAAAGGGAAGAACATCCTAAAGATGTTAGGAAAGAGACATTCTCCCAAAATGGTTTACTATAGGAAATAAAGTATTACTTCAGGATCTGCTTGATGTCAATGAAACAGGAGCAGAAAGGCCAAGACGTCAAGACAAAGAAAGTGAAATTAAAAGGGAGACAGGTGACATAAGAATTGTAAGGACAAGAATGTGGAGAGTGCTGGGGAGAGGGAGGTATATGGGATCATATGGTAATGGAAAAATACAAGAAAGGTTAAACTAGGAAAATGAATTGTAAGGAGAACAAAAAGTGAAATACAAATAGAAAATTAAATCCACACCGAAGCAGTGAAGAGCGCAGAACCGAACATAAGGAAATGCTGTAGACAAGTGCTAGGTACTAACTAACCAGGGTAGCCCTCTCAGGTGGTACCTACACGTGATTCGGAGCTCAGGCAATGAAATGGTGAATGACATCTCTATTAGGTGACACAGATAGAGTGTAGGATGCTAGCCGACCTCTCTACCCACTCCCTCCCTAACCCTTCGGCAAGGTTATGAACAGCCTTTAAAAGGCTCCTGCAGCTTTGTCGTAGCAGCTCAGCGATGTACCTCCAAATTCATCTCCAAGTCTCTGCTATGATCTCCTTAATTTGTCCCGGTGCTCACACTTTACAGAGGCAACATCGCTTGGTGGCTGAGAGCACACAGACTCTAGCACTAAGCAGCCTGTGTTTGGGATCCAGTCCTACTGTTACTACGGTGTGATCTTTGGTAAGCTGACTTCTTTTTAATTTTTGAGATATACTTGACATGTAACGTTAGATCAGTTTCAGATGTACACATAACTATTGGATATTGTATGCATTGTGAAATGATCACCGCAATAAGTCTAGTTAAAGTCCATCACCTGACAGAGTTACAATGCGTGACTTCTTTATGTCCTAGTTACCTGTGCACTGGCCATGATGTAATAGTAAGTACCTCACAGGGTTTAGTGAGGCTAAACAAGCTCATGCAGGAGAGCGCTCTGAACAGTGCCTAGAAGATTGCAAATCCATGGAAAATCGTCATTCAGAATTTTTTTGTGTGTTGTCCGTTTTTTCCTGTCTACCCAAATTCAACCAATACTTCAGGGTCTATACTTCATGTGATGCTTTCAAGTGAAGCTCTGGACTCATTTTGACAGGCCCTGGAGAAAACCAATCCTTGCTCCTTGGATACCCCCAAGCCACAGTCTGGGGCTGGCATCCCAGCTCTGCACAAGTGGGAGTCAACCTAGAATGATAGATACTTTTGGAAAGAAACTAGAAAAAATAAGACAGAACTAAAGCATAAGTTACTGAGCATGCTGAGGTTTACTTTGTGGAGGTAACTTGGTAAGCAGGTAGAAATGAAGAAAGGCTTACAGGTAGTCACGGGGGCGGGGGGTTCCAGGTGAGAAATACTTCTGAGCTAAGACAGTAACCCTTTGAAGGAAGCAGAGGGAACTGGTCTGGAGGATATTTTGAGGGTAAGATGAACAAGGATCGGTGATTGAGGAAAATCAGTGGATAAAGCCAATGAAAAGTTCAGAATTCAACCCATCACCTTTTAATGCTTTTTCCCTCCTTCATTGACTCGGCTGTCAGTCACTAAGAGAGCAAGAACTGTCTTTATTTTTAGTAAAATCCTCAATGGTCAGCATAGTAATTGACACACGGTAAGGATTCAGATATTATTTTTCAAATCATTCTAGACCCAAATTAGCTTCCTGGCCCCTGGTCCCTTAAAAAAATGTGTCACCTTGACCAATCACACTTTCTGTTCACATCTTTGTTGTTTCTCAAAGCTTGAATTTCCTTCCTGTTATGTATGGCCAATCTTGCCAGATCTTCCAAATCCAACAAGAACCTCCTGCTTTTAGAAGTCTTCCAAAACTAGGTGGACCACGGTAATCTCTCTCTGTCAGATGCAGTCTCGTCCTTACTGCATCGTTCAGGAATACTCAAGGACAACTTTGTATTTATCTATTTTTTCCATCATTTAACTCCTGAAAGTAGATGCTTTATCTCTGGAACTCGATCTGGAGATTCTCAAGTATAGAAACCACATCCGCATTTCTAGCATGACTGAGCGAAACACTGTTGGGAACAACCCTCCCCCGGCTTCCAGCCAAGCCATAACCTCCCATTGGACAGGTAACCAGTGAGGCTTGAGTTCGGGAGTTTAATTGGGACAAGGTGACTTGCCCTCTCCACAGAGAGGTCATCCACCCAAACCCCCACCTTCTGTGACAACAGCACACTCACGTTCAAACACACTGAAGTAAAAGCCAAAGGTCCAATTACCCTGGTGAAGAAAGGAGTTGTCACAAGAACGTGGAGTCAGCAGCAGATCTCAATTCAGGTTCTTTTGAAATGTAGATCTGCGAAGGCCAAAACCGGGGTTCCGGAAGCAGGTTCCAGCTTCTATGGTAGAAATACCAGCAGAAACTATAGGCTAGGGGTGAGGATGGCCAAAGAACGAACCAAGCACCCTGAGTCTGAGGATATCACTCCAGACCCAGTGGGGGACTGAATGATAAATAAATCCTTGGGCCAAGGAAAGCTGCAGTTGGGTGGACCAACCACATGTGATGAGTGTTGGGTGGAATATGGGAGCTGCAGGTGTCGCTTATGGGGCATCTAGGTGTTGTTTCTCAAAGCTCAGTCTATTCATACTAGCAAATGATTTCCAAACCAAATTTCACTCTCTGGCAGATGGAACAAGTTGTACCCTCCAGGAGAGCTGGTGTTGCATCGATTCTTGAAAGATGCAGGAAGGATCAGCAGTGTTATGCATCTGGCAGAGAGAGATTACCGTGGTCCATCTAGTTTTTGGAAGACTTTTAAAAGCTGGACGTTCTTGTTGGATTTTGAAGATTTAGCAAGATTTGGCCACACGTAAAGGGTAGGCGATGCAAGCCCTGAGAAGTAACAAAGATGTAAACAGAGGAGAGGGTGAGACTTGCTGAGTCGGAGTGTGTGCCTACATTGGTTAGGATGGTTTTGGATGCATGTCAAGAAACCCCAACTAAAACTTGCAGAGTAGGCAGGTTTATTGGCGCACATAAAGGAGGAGCTCAGTGTTAGGGTAGGTTTCAGGGTTGGTCCTTGTCAGTGATTCAATGGTGTCATCAAGGGTCCTAGAGCAGGCACTATTAGTTGGTACCCAAGAGCCACTTCCTCTCCTTCTTGGCTACCAAAACCTAACGATGTTCCATCTCCAGAAGGTGAATTAGGATTCACCCAAGTCCATCCAAAGAGGGGAATCTAGTAAAAGAGAAAGCACTTGCTGCCTGCCTTTCTCTTTCTGCTTTGAATGCTGGTTTGAGAACGTGATGTTTGGAGCCATCACAGCTATTTTGTGATCATGAGGCAACACACAAAGCCAGTATGTGGAGGATGGCAGAGAGAGAGATCCTGGGTCCTTGATGAAACCAGTGCTTTACCAAATTTAGACTTGTCTACTTTGAGATTTCTTGAGGTAATTATTTAAGATCCTATTACCCGGGAATGTTCTATTCAGGGACGTCCAACCTTCTGGCATCTCTGGGCCACACTAGAAGAAGAAGGGCTGTCTTGGGCCACACATTAAATACACAAACACTAACAAAAACTGGTGAACAAAAAAATGTCCATGCATAATTTTTGTGATATCTGCTACCACAGATAAGCCAAAACATCCTCACATAATAACCCTAATTATGCAGCGGCCCTTTCGATAATCTTTTAAAATCATTGAGCAGGTCCCAAGTTTGTGAGCACTAATATAGAAAATGTTGTATCTAAATAATAAAGCTTAGCATAAAACTTAGTAATACAACTAAGTAACGTTTTGAGTAAATTTGCGATTTTGTGTTGGGCCACATTCATAGCCATCCTGGGCCACATGCAGACTGTGGGCCGCAGGTTGGACACCCCTGCTCTACATGTAGCTCAAAACAATCCTGACCCAGATTGGGATTCCTGTCTCTCTGGCCCTGATAGTCTCAGTGATAGTCTTATTTTGGGGGGCAGCAAAATGGCTACAGTAGTACTAACCTTTCTATCCATGGACCACAGGGGTCCAGAAGTGAAGGAATGTGTTTAATCTTCCAGCATCCCCAACAGGAGTCCTGAGAGTCATCTTACCTGAACCAGCCTAGGTTATCTGCTCAGCCTTGCACCAGTGATGATGGTCAGGGATACGGAATGCATTAATTAGCTTATGCTATTTGGAGTCTGCTTCCGGAATTCAGATAGGTCAGAATAAAATCTGGGTTCTTTAACAAATGCTGTCGGTACCTTAGATCTACCTGGTGGTCAACTCCACCTTTCATAGGCAGTTTCCACATGTACTGAAGGTCTCCTATTGTATGTTACCTGTATCTCTCTGTTGTGTCTATCCTTTGGCCAGGGGAGCATGATGGAAGTGACCAATTGCCAGGAGCAATCCTCAGTGACTGAAGGGATTTGGTGGATAAAAAATCTTCTAAGTTTCTTGACCCTTGTGAAACAATTATGTTCTGCATCTGCACTGTCCAAAACAGTAGCCAGTAGCCACGTGTGACTATTTAAATAAATTAACATTAGATAAAATAAACAATTCACACTAGCCTCATTTCAAATACACAATAGTTGCATGTGGTGAGTGGCTACCATATTGGACAGTGCAGCTATATAACATTCCCATCACACAGAAGTTTTGGGGACAATGCTTTTCTCCACAGTCCCTCAGAGGGTCCTTATCAGAAATGAGGACCCATTGACCCTCTATTAATTCACCCCTTGTTGGCCTTCCTCCCTTTCCTATTTCAGTTCCTTATATCCTCACTGTGCTTCCTAGAAGCCCTTCCCAGATAAGCTTCTGGCCTCCAAATCCTTGTCTCAGGGTTTACTCTTTGAAGAGCCTTATTAATACCGTACTCTAAGGAAGAGAAAACAGAGAATAGGATGTCGCTGATTAGCAGCACATGTCTTCCTCATCCTTGCTAGTCAAAGAATGGTCCACAGACAGGAATGTGTTAAAAAAGCAGAATCTCAGTCCCTCTGCATCCACTCCCCCACCCTCACCCTAGACCTACAGTAGGTCTGCATTTTAACAAGATTCCCAGGTGATTTGTATATACATCAAAGTGTAAGGTGTCCTGCTCTATGCTCTCTTCCATGGTGGGGGGGGGGGAAGCAGGAAGTGATATACCCGCACAACTTTGACTGCCATTTAAATAGGGTTTCTGGCTGAAAAGCACCAAAAGGCATATACCATCACCTTTTATTTCAAAACTCTGATGACTTTAGCAGTGTTGAACATATATATATTGTCTTGAGGCACTGTTGTCCACTAAGCTTGAGGTCCCCTTTTCTTCATGAGGTCCAGGACCTCATGCTCTGTCCTTTAAATTGACCTCTTCCGCACTGATTTTTCCTTCCTGTCTCCAGAAGGCCTTTGGGTCCCCAGCAAAGAATTTTATCATAGCTGATCAGAGAGCTATACACCTGAAATGGTTTTACTTGCGTGGACTTTCACAGTCAGTCCGTGAAAGTCCACCGAGAGCCAAACTTGTCCTAATTAGCTGGCTTTGAGGTTTGCTGTGGCAAGTCTTCTGGTAGCTAATGATGCTATTTTGAGAACACCTGTATGTCGCCTGCTCACCGACTATGATGATGGAAACATAAGCTGCTTTTCCTTTTTCTTTCATAAACTATTTTTCATGCCACTCAGAAAGGCTTTATCCCCACACCTTGTCTCCCGTCTCAACTGCAGATTCGCTTTGTTTTTAGTTAAATTATGCCCGAAGCGCCCTTCCATTAGTGTTAATTTGGTAGCGTTCGCAATGTTCTTTCATTCTTCAGCTAGCAAGCAGCACCTTCCCTGCTCAGCCCTGCTGGAGGCATTCTGTTTGGCTCGGGAATGTCTTCATGATCGGTCTGAGTGACAGAGAATGTTTCATGCCTGGTGCTTGGATTTTCACTCAAAATGTGTCTGGATAGGACATCTTTTTTCAGATATGCCTTCAGCACTGGTTGAAGGATAATTAGGCTTCTATTTGTGTAAGCTGAGAGCGTTTGATTCTTGACCCTCGTATAAAGGATATCTTAACCTTATTTACTGGGAAGATGTGGGAAAGCTATGTGACTGCTAAGGGCTTGGAAGCCTTGAAAATTTGATTGCTCGATATTAAAGTTTACAGAAAGTGTCCGGCAGCTTTATGTGTGACCAGGCCTGATGTTCAGGCATTTTGACAAATATAATATTAGTTGTTAAAATATTGAAATCCTTCATACTGGCTGGTTCAGTGTCCCCTGCAGTAAGTGCTCCCCCTAGCCCCCACCATCACTCTGGCTACACCTGCTGTCCCCCAGGACCACCGTGTGCCCACGCCACGGTTAACCAGGACTCAGCACCAAAGAATTAACCCCTAGCCTCCCAGGTGTCCTAGTGCCCTGTCACTGGCTTGAATGCCCACAGGGTGTTTGGTGCGTGCCCTGCTGTATAGGTTGCTAAATATCTTAAAAAATATTTTATTTATTTATTTTTAGAGAAAGGGAGGGAGAAAGAGAGGGAGAGAAACGTCAATGTGTGGTTGCACCCAAATGGGGACCTGGCTCTGCAATCCAGGCATGTGCCCTGATTGGGAATTGAACTGGCAACCCTTTGGTTCACAGGCCGTCACTCAATCCACTGAGCTACACCAGCCAGGGCTAAATATTTTTCATATCATCATGCTACCTAGCCCTGGAAGAATGTTCAAAACATTCAGAAAAAAAAAAGCCCCAAAATCTTAGAAAGAGGCTCTATCTGTGATCGTAAAAAATGATTGGGCGACTCCAATATGGTAAAACTGCCTTCATCTCAGTGCATGCAATGTTCTTTTTTTTGTTGTATTTTCTTGGAGGGGAGAGAGAGTCGGGAAATCACATTCTTGATTCATGAGTCAAAATGGGACTCTGGTCTTTTTTAAAACGTAAAGCCCGACTTGCCTCCAGACTTTGCACCATGCTCTCCACTTGTCTTCAGATTCCAGTTCCATTAGGTACAGAGAAAACGAGACGGGAAGCGCGAGGTGAGATCCTGTTTTCCAGCTCCCTGTTTGAGATGCCTTTAGGGCCCCCTAGTGGGTGTTTTAAGACAGGTTTTTTTTTTTTTTTTTTTTTAGAATTAGGTCTCCTTGACCCTGATTAAAGAGACCTCTCTGAATCTGTCCGGTGACAGGTACGATCACCATGTGCAGATAAATAGGTAACAGTTGGTTTAGAGGGCTCGATATTTTTGCACTCCTCAGTTCTTAGCAGAAGCAATTCAGGTCCTTTAGAAAGAACAGATATATCACCTTACCTATTTTATTCTGCATTCCTCATACTATATTATGTCACAGCTAGATCCCTTTTAAGACATTCATATCCTGGTTTGTGTCAAAAGGCTCTAATTCATGGGCAAAAACACCGTACACTACGTTTTGCATATGTGTATCTCCCATTGGTGGGACAAAGGGATTCTTTAAATGTGCGCTTGGGGGCAGCTTGACATATTAACAGAAGGGTGCAGTTTGGGTGACATGTCAGTGGACAACATTCCTCTTGGTGAGAACATTAGATATACCACTGACTATAACGCTGAACATTGGATTCACAGAACAATGCTCTGACACATTTAAGGCACTTTTTAAATGATGCAAGTAATTTTTGTGACATCCCCACACAATGAAATAAATGCCTGACTGTACCTTACTGACCGGAGTGAATATTGCTCCTTCTTCCACTCTGGCTATATGTTTCCTTCTAAGATTCAGCCTAGAGGATGCACTACACTTAGGTAATTAAAATGGAGATATTTCTTTTCCACATGCTTATCTTTTAAGTTTCTGATGTTATTTCACTATTTCTTTTTGCTCCTAAATTTCAGGTCTCCCTTCCTGTCCTCAGTCACGTTACCCTGATTAATATGCTAATGTATTGTAATAATGCATTTTGCACCCTTAATGAAGCGAGGCAAAGCATCGAATAGAAAGCAAGCCCAAATTCTTGCTTTAACTTTACCCGTTTCGGGGCGGCGGGGCGGGGGGGGGGGGTGGCGGTGAGGGGTTAGGGAGAGTAGGAAAGAAGGGCAGTCCGCCCGCAAAAAATAAAAATGATCTCCTTGTTTTAAGCGCGTTCTGGGGCCAGGCTGCACGTCAGAGGAAGAACGGAGCAGCATTCCAGCTAAAAGGCTTGGCATTAAACTTTGACATTCTAATGGTCTCTAGGATATTAGATAATATTTTATCATATAATGTTCTTCTCCGACACGGTAATGGCATCAAAACCAGATACGATCTCCCATCCCCGCAAACGTGCAGGGCGAGACTTTTTCACGCAGAGATAAGACAGCAGGACCCCAGCTTCGCAGTTAACTTATCCCAAAGCTTCAAGGCAAACGTTTTTTACTTCTTCGCCGAGGACGCTGCTGTGCAACCGCTACCTTCTTTTCGCATGCTCCTCGGCTCGGTCTGCCACTGATATTAGGTAAACAGCGCTCCAGAGCTGGGGAACAGCCGGTGGCGGCGACAGCGGCCGCAAGGGTGGTGGTGGAAGGGGGTGGGGGTCGTTGCTTAAAGAGCTGGAGGGAAGGAAGGGGATTGGGGAAGGGTTCCAGCTGGGTCCGGCTAAGGGCCGAGAGTCAAGTTACCTAGGCAGGAGTAAGGTCCGGAGTTTACCGAGCTGCCGAACCTCCGAAGCCCTTGGCCTCCCAGCCTGACCTCTGGGGAGTGGGATCAGCGAGGTTGCCCGAGCGCAGCATCCTTCTCTTACGCACCCCTTCCCCTTCCCCTTCCCCTTCCCCTTCCCACCCGAGCACTTTATCTCTGTTTCTGCTTCTTTCCCTGGTTCCTTCCTAGAACTGGGGTGGGCTCCTTTGAGTCCCAGGGCTAAGAGAGAGGTGCTCAGAGGCCAGGCAGAGACCCGTCGGCCCGCCCGGCTGGGGAGAGGTGGGGACCCGGGGAAAAGGGGACCCCAGAAGCCCTGGGACTGAGCGGAGGAAAAACCCGGGAGGTGGATCACGCGCCGGAGCCCCGGTCTCCTAGTCAGAGTTGCCCACCCTTCAGCGTCCTCTCTCTCCCTGCCTTTCTGCTTGCTCCTCCTCTGGGTTCTCTCGCATGCCTCCTCCTTCGAGGCCTCCTCCGCTCTCATACGCCCGCCCCTGTTGCCCAGCCAATTGCACCCAATCCTTCCGTAGCCTAAGAGGACTCTTGGCGTCCTACTCTCGTCTTTAGGACTGGGAGACTGGAAGTCTATTCAACGGGATGCACAACATGCGCGGGGTTCTCTTGCTGAGAGGGAAAGAGCAGGAATGAAATGTAAATGGGGAGGGGTCGTGCTGTGCGTGCATGGGTAGGTGGGTGGCGGTGTGTGTGTGTGTGTGTGGGGGGGGACAAAGAAGAGCAGTTTCCCGGAAATAATAGGGAGGCTTGGACAGGATGATTGGATACCGAGCCCAAAATGACGCTGTCAAAGCCCTTCAGCGTGGCTCCTCGAAGTCTCAGGCTGCCCCATACCAGGGAAGCGGTGACCCGAGTAGAAGGTGGAGGCGGGGAAACTTCCTACTTCCCACGACGGCTGTTTTGTAAAAGGGAGAGTGGACAGGCAGCACGGCCCTACGAGCCTGCAAGAGTCTCTACGGCGACAGCTGCGGACCTGCCCCGCTTCCCTTCCCCCTCTCTCCGCGAGGCTCGCCAAGCCCAGAGCGGTGGGGCAGGGGGAAGAAGGGCGGGGAGCTCCCAGCTAGCACCCTTTCGTCCCGACCCGAGCCGGGATCCCGGATCCGGGTGTTGCTTCCGCCTGTGTACGAGCAAGCTGAAGCAGTAGGAGGGCGGAGCCTCACTATAGGGCGGAGCCTCGGCGGGAGAGGCGCCTGCCATTGGCCAGCTGCGCCATCACGGGGTGGGGGCGGGCGCCGAGGAGCGCGCAGGCCCCGCCCCCGCTCCGAGCCCGGCCTGTTTCGCGGTCCCCCCCAGCTGCACAGACATGACACAGACACACAGTCACTGCAGCTGCTGAGCGAGCCCGGCGCTCTGGGCACGCGGCGGCCCGGCCAGCCCGTAGCTCGGACCCCAGCGCCCGCCACCGCCCCCCCCACCCCGCCAGCACCCGCACGGCGGCCCCAGCCAAGCCTAGGAGCGGGAGGCGGGGATCGCGCGCCGGCTCCCGCTAGTGACGCCCGGCTGCCGGCGGCTGTTGCAGCGGCCGCCCAGCTCCGAGCGCCGGTCGCTCAGAGAAGCAGGCGCGTCTCGGAGGCGGCGGTGGCCGAGGCCAGCGAGCGCTCCTGGCGGCTGCGGGGACGCCCTCTTCGGCTCCCCGCACCCACCGCGCTGCGCCCCGCCTCCGCTCCGGTGACCTTCTCGGGGCGCCTCCCCCGGCCCCGCGCCCCCGGCCCCGCGCCCCAGGCCAAGGCGAGGCCCTCTCCAGCGCCTCCTTCCCGCGGAGCCGCGGGCGGGCGGCGCAGGCCCGGGGGGCGGGGGCGCCGCGACCGGCTGCAGCACCCCCGCCGCCGCGCTCGGCGCCCGGCCCGGCCGGACTGTCGCTGCCCCGCCGCCGCGCGGGAGCCTGGGCGCCCGAAGCTGGGGGCGCGGCTGCGCTCACCTCGCCGGGCCGGGAGCGGACAGGCCCTGCCCTGAAGGGGTGAAGCCGCTGGGAGCGTGGGAGGTGGAGCCGGCCCCAGCGGCCGCCCAGCGTCTCAACCCAGAGCCCCCTCCCCGGACCCAGCCCGAGGCAGACCCAGGCCTCTGCCCATGCCGGGCGCCCCCGGCTCGGAAGAGTCTCCGAGGAAGGGAACAGCTCCAGGCAGCGGCACCAGCGGCAGAGAAAGAAGAGTGCTCAGCTTGGGCGGCCCGGACCCTCTCCGCAGCGTTTGGAGCCCGGAGCCACCCCGAAGTGTGCGCTTGGCACCGCCGTTCAGACAAGGGCAGCTCCTGTTGGGACCCCGACCCGGACCCCCTGCGCCTCCTAGGCGGCGCCGCCGCGTCACCCAGCTCTTCCGCGGTCTCTCTCTGCCTGGTGGCAGTCACGGCCAAGGTAAGAGCTCGGGGGTGCCAGAGAGCAACCGTGGGGGCGCCCTGGAGAGCGGCGCTGGACAAGTTCTCCGAACCTGTAGCTGGTACCACCTATGCTCGGGATTCTGGTGGAGAGGGAGGGAGTGTGGACACACCCTCTGCTGCCTGGGCCGGGAGCCCTGGAGAGGCTGGAAGTCCGCGAGACTCTGAGATTCTTGTCCCCAGGACCCGTCCCAGGGCCTACCAGGCTCCTCGACACACAGGCTGCTAACTAGGAGCAAGCAAGGAAATTACCGTTAGCAACGGGAGATGAGGTGTCCGCCCCCCCCACCCCCACCCCCCCACCAGCACCTGTGCTTTTGGGGGAACCTGCTATGTTTGGAGCGGCCCCTCTTGGCCGATCCCCACCTGCCTTGTCCTGACATGATGCTGTGAAGAACTTTTCTTTGCTCCTAGTTGCAGAGAGCGGAGGCGGATTTGGGGTGAGCGGCCACAGCTTGCGAGTTACTCTGTAGGAGAGAGTGGTTGGGTGGCAGCGGTTTCTGTGCAGAGGAAACCCAACCAGAGTGTCACTGCTATGGGACAAAGCTGCTTGTGATGAGTGATCTGGGCATTTCTGTGAGTGCCACTGTTTCTGAAGGGTGGAGTGACTGACTCCGAAGTTTGTGCCTCCTGAAGTTATTTTGTTCATTGCCTTTATTGCTCTCTTTTCCATTTTTTTTTTTTTTCTTGAAGGAGCCTCAGTTCTGCAAAGCCTGTCTTGGCTGTTTAAAATTTTTTTAACCTATGAGCTTCCCCTGCAACAATCTGATTTTAAATGGGTCACTTCGGAAGGAACAGATTGTCTCTCTGACATTGAATCCTTCCCCTGCTCTTGGTGACCCTGTTTAACGGGGATGGATTTTTTTTTTTTTTTTCCGTTCCTGAGCCGATGTACCTCCGTGGAGCAGATTGCTGCTGCATTCCGAGAATCCTTGCATTTTGCCACTCAGTCCATTAAAATGATCTCCTGAGGGAGCAAAATAGCAGCTTACATTTTCTGTGAATGTCACAGGAAGTTTTACAGGGTCTTATGTAAGTGCCCCAAGAGAGAGCTCAGGCCCTGGCTTCCTTTATGGGGGCCGGGGGAGGGGCGGCGGGGGTGGGCAGCGCGGTCACTTCCCCTGAATGCAGCTGCCATCCCTCTGACACTGTGGAAACTCCAAGTGCTTATTCTCTCGTGGAGGGAGGCAGTCCCCTCAGGTTAATCTTTCTCCTCCGCTCGCTGTCCTGTCTTCCCAACCTCAGGAGTCAGCTTCGATAGACTTCAGATAAGGGAAGGCTCTAAATTAGGAAAGGGACAGGGGTGGTTTCCTTTTGTCATCTCTCACATGGGTGACAGGAATGAATTACTCGTAGGCATGCCGAGTCCTCACTGGGGATAAGACACAACAAGGACCTGGCTTTAAGGTTTCACACATCTCTTAGCATATCTTTATTTTTCAAGAGCACTTCATTTGAGTCAAAATTGCTTTGAGGAGAACACACGTGTCGGGGCTGGCCTTGTTTATGCCATGGGGGAAGAACACTAACTGGGGTGGAGAGGTGAAAGTTATCAAGATTGAGATCTTAGTGGGTTTTCCAGGGTGGTGGGGAAAGGAAGCAAGTCTGCCTAGCAGGAGGGAGGGGCTTTCAGAGACCCCTCGCTCTGTGGTGGGCACAAGTAGCTGATGAATACAGGCCCACTCCGCTTCGTGAAGTGGGCTGGGTCGTGGGTTAACTTTTTGGCTTGAGAGGGTGCAGGTTCCTTCGCCTTTTAAACTGTAACTCGAAGGGCCTTAGCATCGAAGTGAAAAGTTTGTCATCTCATCGCAGGTCCTGGGAGCACTTCCATCTCCTGGGATGGAGGCGGAGGCTGGGTTCTGGGTTCCTGAGCTTGTGCTGTAAAGTGGATGCAGGAGGCAGGAGTGTCTCCATCTGAAGCCACCTACAGTGGCAGGACACTAGGGGGACTAGTTTTCTATTCCACTGCCGATGAAGAAAACACAAGGACCCATACCACATGATCTCACTTAGATGTGGCATCTAATGAACAAAATAAACTGACAAACAAAATAGAAACATAGTAGAGGCATGGACACATGGGGCAGACTGGCAGAGCTGATGGGGGCCGGGGGCCTTGAAAGGAAGTGAAAGGACTAACCAACACTATATATGTGTGTAGACGCATAGACACAGACCACTGTGGTGACAGTGGAGGGCAGACTGAGGTGGGCAAAGGGGGAGGAAATGGGGGCTTTGCTCTGGGCGGCAGGTGCGCCATGCAGTGTGCAGGTGAGGTTTTGTTGAGCTGTGCACTTGAAACCTGTATGGGTCTGCAAACCAGTGTCACCCCAGTAAATTCAATCAAAACAAATAAACACAAAAAACAAAAACGTAAGGATCCATGTTGCAAAAAGCGGTGCTTTCTCTATCTGTAGGGCTGTGAACCCAACCTTTTGGAGTCCGGTGCGTGCTTGTCCTGACGTTTAGATGGTTGGGGGGGGGGGGAGGCTGCTCACGTCTTAAGCTTCTTTTGGACAACTCAGAACAGGTCGATTGCAAAGTGTTACTGTGTTCTATGAGGCTCTGAAAAACGCAGTTTTCTCTAAGTATGTGAGGTTTATACATTTTTGGGAGACAGAGCTTCCTGCAAACTCCATCCATGGAGCATTAGACCACGCTGACTTAAAATGCTTTAGGAGTTTGTGATCAAAACTTCCCCTTTTGGTTTTTGGACTGCACATCCCCAGCAGTCTCGATAAAATCAGCTTCCTCCATTCTGGATGGAGTCTAGATTCGATTCCATTAAACAGGAAATTTCTCACTATCACCCTCTTAGAAGCACATAGCTTATATGTACAGGTGACCCTTGAACAACAGGGTTTGAATGGTGCGGGTTCCCTTATGCGCTCATTTTTTTTTTTCCAGGAAATACAGACAGAGCTTCCTATCCT
This sequence comes from Macrotus californicus, assembly GCA_007922815.1. Lineage (NCBI taxonomy): Eukaryota > Metazoa > Chordata > Mammalia > Chiroptera > Phyllostomidae > Macrotus > Macrotus californicus. The sequence continues at coordinate 15,569 of VMDR010000705.1, forward strand.
CAGGTTTCACATCTGGGGATCCAACAAATCCTGATGGAAAACAATATTTTTGCATTCCCAACCACAGATGGAAAGTACTGTATTTTGCCATGTATAGTACACACCCACATTTTGGTGCACATTATACACGGGATTATTATATCCATTATTATGCCCATGGTATGTAATCATTATACCCTTGTATAATGTGCATCCTTATCTTTCCGTCAAAAATGTGGACAAAGAGTGCACACTATACATGGCACCATATGGGGTAACTGCTTTCGATCTGCCATTGGTTGAATAGTTGGATGTGGACCACCCCACTGTAGTCAAAAGTTCTATGCTGATTACCCACGGTGAGGGGTGGATTCCCCTACACCCAGCATTGTCTTCAAGGGTCAGTTCTACGAATGGAACGTGGCATGTGATAACATAGTTACCCTTTCATCTCAGCCGCTCCCTGCATTTTTAACAGTATGAAATCATTAACGTCCAGGTTTCTTCCAGCAGAATTGGAAGATAATTCTATTTTGCTGAAGAACAAAGCCCATTGCCCAGGATCACCATAGCCACAGTGGCCAGGTCTCATCAGAGCTGACTGCAGAGGTGGGCAGACGGGACAGGTGAGAGATGGAGTCCAAGAAGAGACGACACAGTTTAGAATGCTGGCAAGAAAAAAGGCAGATGTTGCCAAGATGTAGGTCTTAGCGGAGTCTACAAGACCCAACCCAGCGGGCAGAATTAGCTCAGTGTTTGGAATGTGCCTGAGTTATTGCATTTCCCTGAACTCTGGGGTCTGGTAGATCTTGGTTTTGATCATTTCCCCATGTGTACTGTGCATATTTAGGTAGTTTGAGGGGAGCTATTGTTGTGGTCCAGGGAAAATGGTCAGCATAAAGCTTTATTTCTGCTATTAAGGCTTTATAGATTGACTTTCATAGGCACAGTATAGCCAAGGGGTAAGAGATTGGAACAGGCAAACAGTATTAAATTTGCCATTGAACATCGACTAGTGAAAACTGGTCCTGGAGAAGAAATGTACTGTGGTCCTAAGGCTGGAATGAAGTCTTGTGAATTTCAGGGAAGCCAGATGGCAGAGATGGAGTGAGAAGTGGAGACAGGATGCTGGCCTTCCTTAGGACACACCTTTGAATTACAGCCGCTGCCTTGAACCCACTGGTGTGGGTGACGCTTGGCTGCTCCACACTGGAGTGTTTGGCCCTGAGAGGCACTCGGGTCCCCTCTGACCGGACCGACACTTGGAGAGCGGTAGGCAGCAGCCTGTAAAGTTAAGGCTTGAGTAAATGTATTTTAGAAGACTTTTTTTTTCTCTTTTAACTCAACCAATAATAATTGAACATCTATTATGTGGCAGATCCCGTGCTCTGGTGCATGGAGGTTCCACGTTTAGTTTATAGTCTTTTAGGGGAGTCAGACATTGAACCATTACTGTGAACTAAGTACCATTGTACCGGTTTGTTCAGAGGATAGGTTTGATACTGCCAGGGTAGTAGAAAGGAAAAGGCATCCCAGGCAGGAATAACTAACTGCATGGAATCCTTAATGTGTGTAGTGTGCGAATAGAGAACAGTAGCAGTTAGCGTGGCTGGCTTGGTGTTAGGAGGGAAATAATTACACAGCATTCTATGCCGAGTACGGTGCCTTCACTTCCTGCTCTGTGTATTCAGATGGATAAGATCCAGGAGCACTAGTTGATCATCCCACGTTTTTATTAAAAAACAGAAAATTTCCCTTCTGTCCTTTATGCATCTGCGTATAGCATTCTGCCTATTCTCGAGCACACTGTTAGCACTGGGAATAAAGAAAGGGTCCCTCGTGAACCATAAGTCTGTCCTCTTGTGTACGTGAATTACGTCTGGGGCTCTCATTATGCGATTACGCGGCAGTGGGAGTGATGACAGTGTCCCTGACAAATGATCTATACTGTGGAGGGAGAAATCCTCTGTGAGAACAAATTCTGTCTTGTCAGATGTGCTTCTGGGTAGAGTTATGGTCGTTTTTAACGATTGAACAAGATTCCTGTATTTGAATCACTTCAGTTCTGGCCTCAACTTTTTTGCTACTGGGAAAGGACTAGTTTTATAATCTTGAGGAGAGGTGTGTGCGTGCATGTGTGTGTTTTCCAGAATGAGGAAACTATATAGTAAGGCAGAAAATCAACAGCGCAACCGCCAGAGGGTATTAGAGAGAATGGAAAATCACAGTTGCAGCAGCAAATCTCCAGGGCCAAGTATATTTAGGTTTTCAGAAGCAGGAGCCAGGACAGTGGAGGTGAAAGAAGCCTGGTGTGTGTGTGAGTTGTCATTACCGTCCTTTCCTGTGATGAGGGGGAGGCAAGGGGGTTTATGTAGAATTAGGAGTGTTACATCATTCTATGCTAACTTGCTGTGTGACCTTAGAATACTTCTGGACCTCTCTGGGCTTTAGGCTTGTCTCTCTACATAAGTGAGGTTTTTTTTTTTTTTTTTTGCAGGGGCAGGGGGGTCTGGTGACTAGGAATTTAGAGGCTCAGAGAGGGAAAGGTCTTGCTTGAGTGACAAGGCTTGGCCTATTTCTAGCTGTCCACCTGAACTGGGAGGTAGTCTGACCAGTTCAAAGGTGTACTCCACCTTGAAGCGGAAAACAGCGTGTAAGTATGCAGTGCTGAAGAATAGTGTCAGAACTTCTTTGCTGTGTTGGGGGTAGGGTCTGTGTGTTGCAGACTGCTTTAGAATCTCTTTGACACATCAGGTCGTTCCTGGACGCGCAGCTAGACTTGCCTGCTCGCTGTAGGCATTGTGCAAACCTGTTGGTTCTGGAGTGTTACACCTATTCCCTGAGAACCACTTGAGAATGACATGCTTTGTGATAAAAAGTAATGCTAACAGTTTTAATTCTTTTTTCCAAATTAAGTCATTCAAAACTGACTTGACCTTTTGGGATTTTGCCAAGCCTGGACTCTACCATGAAAAAGGAAACCCTTACATTTGGCCTGGGAGGTTACCTTGTTAGGAGAGTTATTGGGTGAGTATGTAGGGAGAGGTGTTTGGAAGAAGGAAAGATACAGAGAGAGCACTTGTGTAGAAGTACAAGTCAGGAAGACTGCCTCCAAATTTGTGAGTTGCTGGAAAGAGCTCGCCCCTCTGGCAGGGTCCACCTGGGTAAAGAGGGCAGTGCTTATTGGAAAGAGGAGATTTGCAGTGCATTGTAAATACAAAGTTTGTTACATTGTTGTTTCAATATTGAAACTAAGTGTAAGGGTACCCTACTGTAAGAGAACTTGGCATATAAAATCTGATCTTAAAAGCAAATCATTTAAGGTAAGTAATTGATTGGGGTACAAAAAGACTTTTATTTTACCAAAGGGATGCATAGCAAGTTTTAAAAAAATAGCTAGCTGTATTTCAAAGTATTCAATTAACACCGTCACAATGGACGCTTTTGGGAGCCTCACTTGTTACATTAAAATCAAGTAGAAACTTTTCCAGTGTTTGAACAAATAACTCACTAGGTTTACTTGTCAAGGAGCCTATACCTAACTGTGTTACAGAAAGAGGTACAATAGTTACATAAACTTTGTAACCACTAACCTACCACATAATGTCACTTACTTACTTGGGTCAGATTGCTTATTTAACTAGTTCTTCGTGGAGATACCAGTCATAACCACCCTCCTGCATGAGCTCCTTAGCCATCCTCACAGACTACCTCTAAGAATATATCAAAACCAGAAGTGGTTTATAAAGTAAATTTGGTAAGAGTTTCCAGGATTCTGAATTTTCATAATTGCAGAGACATGGAATTAATTTTGCTCTGCCTAAGGATACTGTTAGAGGTGATATGCATGAGATGTTAAAAAAAAATCGAAATCATGCTTGCCTACTGGCTCTTCCTTCTCTGCAGTGGAAATATCTAGGGCTTTTTGGTGTTTTGTTCCTTTATCTCTTAGGAAAGTTTCCAAAAAAGAATTCATTCTAGGAATGAAATAAAATGGAAGGCATTTAAGGCTCCAGAGGTAATTTTGGGCAACCTGGAGTTGTAGATAATCACAGGCCGGGGCTAGAATGGAAAGTGCCATCTCACCCATAATTTTAGCCTCTCTTGTCACATTTTGTCACATTAAGGGGCTGTGCTTTGGATGGGCAGATGGAGATGGAGCCCTGACTGCCGGGAGAGGTTTTGCTCTTAACACAGTTTTTTTTCCTGAAGTGCCAAGGCCAATCGGGGAGAAGGAGCTTGCTGATCTTTCCAGCTCTCCATGGTAGCATTCAAATTGACGAGGATTTGCAGCAGAACATCGGCATGTGGGGATTTCAGTCTTCCTCATTTTCTTTTTTCTTTTTCTTAATTTAAATCCAGCAGGGAATCGTGGGCTCTTCAGAGTTATTCTGTGGTTAGGATTGCCTTGGCTACATTAAATACATGTTTATTATTATTGAGTAAGGTGAACATTTCTGTGGCTAACTGGGAACCACCCTTCCCCCCTTTTGTTTCCAGAACAGTTAACGTAGGTTCTTAATATGTCACCACTGTTTGTGTACCAGCCTCCTTGGACTGCTGTCAGCTCTCATCTGGGAATGGCATTTCGTGGTCACTTCAGAAGCCAACGGAGGCACAGGCAGAACAACTTGAGCAGGTGGGGCTTTTTCCGCCTCCAGGCTTGGGTCCTGGTGCTTCATGGGCCTGCACTTAATGAGTGCTTATGTCTACACGGAAGGATTTGTTTCGTGAATGAATTCTAAATGGTTGTGTTTTCCGTATTGATGCAGGACAACGGGGGAGGGAGAGGTGAGGGAATACCTGGAGGCTTCTACACTTGGACTCTTCGAGGCCTCTGCAGGAAGCTGTTATTTTAGAAAATGTGAAAAGACATTTCAGATCAGCAGACGCGTTCTCTTAGGGGTCATTGTTGTGTTGTGAACACTGAAGGCTTTGTAAAGAGGCAAGGGAAGTACAATACCAGAATGTCTTGTGTGTTTCTTTCCTCTCAGTCTGTAGGGAATGGACTTCTCTGGCTTGAGAGGAGGGGGCGTGCTCTGAACCTTGTTCAGATGCACGTGCCCGGCCGTCTTGAAAGTAACTTGAAAAGCATTGCAGATGCAATAAAGCTTAGGATGGATGGTGGATGGTAGTATTTCCAGAGTGGGGATGATGGCTATGAGCAGATGTAGATGCAGATGTGGGTCAGAGGCCTGGCTTACGTGTTAGGAGGATGAAGGGGACTTGAGACAGGGAGGAAGGGACATGTGTGCTCTGTGTCCGGTAGGAAGAACTGCCCTCTGGCATCTTGGTGACTTCTCCCCTTTCCCTGTGGATGTCAGTTGTTCGCCCCTGGCCTTCTCAGTGTTATAAATGCTCACTGATACCTCCTTCGTGCAGTGCAGAGCTGCCGTGTGGAGACGTCATCAGGGCTCGGAGCCCTGCTAGACCAACAGCTGTGGAGGTGAAGAGAATGGTTCAGATTGTCCGGTCAGAATCTCTCCCTCCTGCCCTAGGCTCTGTGCACTCTGTCTCTTTGATGGTGTTGCCTTCCTGCACTCAGCCAGCATTCACTAGGCTACTCCATGCAGGTCCCTGCCTGACATCAGGAACATGGAGGTGAGGAGGCCTCCTGCCACCCACTTAGTAGCCTTGTCTTGGTAAGGCAGCAACATGATGATGAAGAGCAGTAGGCACAGGGCATTGGGTAGCATCATGTCTGAGAGAATCAAAGAGATTAGCCCTGGCTGGAGTGGCTCAGTGGACTGAGTACCAACCTGAGAACCAAAGGGTCTCTGGTTCGATTCCTAGTCAGGGCATATGCCTGGGTTATGGGCCAGGTCCCCAGTGAGGGGTGCACAAGTGGCAACCACACATTGATATTTCTCTCCCTGTCTTACTCCTTCCCTTCCCCTCTCTCTGGAAGAAAAAAAAAAAAAGAAGAGATTAGATCTGCGTCTTAGTGAATACGTGATGGAAGAACAGGGTAAGAGGAAGAATTACCCGAAATACCCGAAAGGCGGTGCCTGTCACCCTGTGCACAGCATTGGCAGCATCTGCAGACTCTTCTGACTTTTCACTTACGTGTCAGCTCCTGCGGTGCTGGGGATGGGGTACGCCCATCCTGGTATCTACGGGAGCATCCCACTGTGTTCGCTTCTAGCACGGAGCAATCCTTCAATAAACAATTATTAAATTAAACTGAAAGCCTTCTGTCCTTGCCCACATAGTTGGAGCAATTGTAGAAAACTGTGTGATAAGTTCAGCAACAATAGAAGACTCAAATGAACAGCTCAGAGCAACAACAGAAGCGACGAGGCAGTACAATTAACGGTTGTGGATTGCGGAAGCCGAGGTGTGATGGGGAGTCGGGTGGGGGCCGACTTCAGCTGCATAGAGTCAACGCGAGTAGGAGTTGAGTTGAGGCTTTGGACACAGGGTCATTAAAATTTGAGTGGAGGAATTGAAGGGAGGTAGCGTGGCGGGGCTTGGTTGACAGTGTGCAAGTGTGTGCTTTTGGGTTATAGATGGAGTAGGCCGGCTTGAGTTCCTGTTAGCCAGGGAGTTGGAGATGAGGTTGGCAAGTGAGGTTGGGGCTGTGGGCTTTTGGAAGGTGGGGTGACTTGATCAGGAGGGTGGTGTGCTAACTGAGACAAGCCCTGTTTTAGGGAAATGAACCTAGTAACAGTATTGGGGGCAAATCGGAGTAGGGGCAGATGAAAGCTGGGAAGTCGCTGAACAGGCTTTTGCACAAGTTCATGTATGAAGTTTTGAAGGCCACCTGGCTAGAACGGTTACAGTAGGATGGAAGCTGAGGGAAGCTTCTGCATTGTTCTCTCATCCATCATCGCTATTGAAGGCGCCGATGGTCTTCGTTGCCCACTGAAAAGCTGCCTCATTGGAACAAAGTCTGCTTGTGACACCAGCCACGGTTCTTAAATAGCACTTTCTCCCTTGGCTTGGCCGGGCATGGGCATGGAGCTTAGGTGGAAATAGACTCTCCGGAGCCTCTCTTACTGGGAGTTTGTTTACATGAGCCCAGGGTCATAGAACGACCTTTTTCCCAGCCTTGGATGACACCCGATGAGGGATGTAATAGAGAACATTCCTCTTTTCCTCCTGAGTGGTTCCTAAAGCAGCTGCGGGGGTGCTGAGGGCAAACCGGTCGGTGCTCTGACATCTGGACTCCCAATTTACCTTCCAAGAGCAGCCTATGGGTGCGTCCCGTGACTGGTGGCGTTTCTCTGCCCGAGGAGGGCTTTGCTGAGAGATTCCACAACACATTTTTTAGAATCTGAGAGTAAGCCATTCTGGATAACAAATTTTTTTTCAAATTGGATAGTCCAATCCCTACCAGAAAGGGTCTTTCTTTTTAATCTTCAAAGAAAGAAGGCTTTTCCAGAATGTCCTTTAAAAAAAAAAAGATTTTATTGATTTTTAGAGAGAGGGGAAGAGAGGGAGAAAGAGAGGGAGAGAAACATCAATGTGTGGTTGCTCTCGAGCGCCCCCTCCTGGGAACCTGACCCGCAACCCAGGCATGTGCCCTGACTGGGAATTGAACCAGTGACCCTTTGGTTCACAGGCCTGCACTCAATCCACTGAGCCACCCCGGCCAGGGCAGAATGATCTGTGTATTTACCCTCACTGGCTTATGATCAGCGACTGGAAAATAGCTCGCTTCCTTATCAGGGCACTCAAAGCAAGTTATGAACTGGCCCCTGCCTTTCTCTGCATCCTCTTCTCACACACGCCCCATTCCATGTGTCACCAATCCCTAACTCACTGTTTTTCTTCCTTACTGGTTATTTCTCCCCACCCTGCCAGGCTGTGCACACGTCCTCTCCTTCTGCCTGATAAGCTTTCTCCCTCTTTATCTGCCTGGGATACTTCTCTTTTTCCTTCACAGCCCAGCTCAGGCAGTCCCTCCTCCAGGCTACGTCTGCACCTTGTTCTGGCTCTGCTGCCTCAGGCTCTGCCCCGTTTTCCAGTTCTTCCAGCCGGCTGTCTAGCCAGAGTGTGGGAGCCTTTCAGTAAAGACTGCATCTGATGACTCTGGGGAGGCTTGGGGGTTTTACCCTATGCTTGGGCATGCTGTCAACCCAGGGCAAGGTGGTGGTGGTGATGGTGGTGGTTATTTTGGGCTTTCATTGAATTTGTTGTCCAGGCATGATGTAACCCTTTCCTGTTGAACCTAAGTATTGCACTGTGCTGCAGGGGCACGTGGGGGGATGTGAGTTAGCTTTGCCAGGTATTCTGGAATCTAAAGAATGTACGCCCCCTTGCCAATGACCAGAATGGTTGTGGGCCTTCCCTGGGGCATAGCGATGCCTTCAAGGAATGTGGTGATGGTGATGGGGAGGAGCTGGGGGTGGAGCCGGGGGTGGAGGTGATGATGCTAGAGATAGAGCTGATGTGGAGGTGAGGGTGGTAGAGGCAGAGGAGGTGGGGAAGGAACTCTTGCCATTGTCCCAGAATGAAATGTCCTCACATGAGTCCTCAGGGCTGAATATTGAAGTGGGCGGAGCACAAGCTTGATGACCCTTTGTCCCCCTTGTCGCGACCCCTTCTCTTGGTCTGCGGAACCTCGACTGCTCTGCTGCCCACCCCCTCCCCCCACCCCTCTTCTCTGTGCAGTCCTCACCCTCTGCTTTTCCCATTTTCTCAGATCTTCAGCCTCCGCTTTCTCTCCTCTTAGACGCTTAACAGCCTGATGGAGAAGACCGGTCCTTGGGCGTCATATCAGACAGTCCAAAAGCATACTTTCCTTTCAAGTTGCAGCAGGCTTTGTCCTCACGTGTCTGGTTCTTTCTGGCTACACATTCCACATTCCTTGCAGAACCAGTTGCAGGACTGCAATCATAGTTGGCTGAGAAACGGCCAGACAGGAGTGGCCAGGGAAGAGCGGGATAAGTTTGCGCAGAGGCTCTGCGCCAGTGCCCAGAGACCGTTCCCTGGATGCCTATGTGTTGATGTTGGACTCTTTCATGCCGCCTCCAGTGTTTGTGAGGTCCGTTTGGGTTTTGACTGCACTGCTCTTGTCAGCTGGGCTTTGATGCTGCATGAATGGGATGGCTGACGACTCACAGAAGAGTGATGGATGAACCCTGGGCCTATCAGGGGGTTTGTGTGGTTCAGGCACGGGCAAAACTTTGTGAACTTGTACTTGGCACGGGCGTTGGTGACATGGTTCAGGAAGCCCTGCTGCTTTTCCGGCGGTGCTCTGACTTAATACACATGAAGGGATGTAACTGCTGGGTCTTAATTTTTGACATTTCCCTTTTGCTTTTGCTTTTGCTTGGGTTTGTCCATGACTCCTTTTGAAAGAGCATTTCTGAGCTCATTAAATCTGTTAATGTGTGTGCAGTGCTTAGAACAGTGTTGGCACTCAGAAAACAGTTAATAGGTGTTAGCAGTTGTAATCGTTGTTATTATTTACAGCTTCTCTGTTTTTCCTTCCCTCTCCCCCATGGCATGCTCTTCGCCACTTACGGTGGCTGTACTTGCTAAAGTAAGAAAACAGGTGACTCCTGGGCATGCGAGGGGCCACCCTTGTTCTCTTTTCAGCTCCGTGCTGAGGTCTCAGCAAGTTTCCAGAGGCCCTGAAATAAAGGCAAATGCTCGCTCGCTCGCTCTCCCCCAGGGCATTTCTCATGAGCTTTCTGTCTCCTTGCTCCCTTCTCTCATTGGAAAATTGGGCTCTGACAGATAAGGGAAATGAGAGTGAATGAAAGATGCAGGAAAGGAAGGGCTCTTCCTTGGCCAGTTGTGATGAACAGCATTTAAGATAACAGCGACAGTAATGATGGTGGTAACAATGACAGCTGCCACCTGCCGAACGTCGCTTCCAGGCATACGACGGGTGCTCCACGTGCACGACGCCTTTGATCTTCACTGCGGCCCTCTGAGCTGAGCAGTTCATTTTGTAGGTGAGAAAGCTGAGGTTCAGGGACATGCTTGTCTGCCCACGTGACAAAGCCAGAGAGTGACACCCAGTCGTGTCTCCAGACTCTTTTCTCGTAATCTGTGTCCCATAGTCTGCTACCCCAGGTCACCTGACACTGGAGTATGCGTACCCCGGGGACATATGAAGATTTTCCATGGAATATGCAGGTGCCGATCGTTTTAAGGGAATCAGTTTCCAGATTTTCAGCCTCACCTGTGGACCCTTCCCCAAAACTGATCAGCCTGAGACCACCCCTCCCAGGTCCACGCTTCTTCCTTCCACCTCTTCCTTTTCAGTCAAGCTTCCCCCTCTTCTAAAGGCACATCTCTTCCCCCACCCTGATCTTGCTCTGGTACCTTGATCTGGGTGTAAAAACCTCAAGGGACACCAAACAAAGGAACTGTTTGCAACTGGTGTGTGGGGGCCTTCCGAGGAAGGCACTCCTGCGGGGCTCCCCTTTCCACATTCTGTTTTCCCTGTTTAAACAGGGCATTTGGGCCACTTTCTCATGATAAGGAATGGGGTAACGTTTTAAAGATTAAAAAAACAACAACTTGTTCTTGAATTTTTAAAATTCATGGTGGATCTCAGATTGCTAGATTCCATTTAAAAATGTGATAAACATTTTTATTTTAAAATGTTCATGTTTACAATATGCTGAAAATTATGTCCATAGAAATGATTTAGTTTATGATGAAAACTTCAGATGTCAGCCTAAGAGTAGGTAAGATAAAAAATCATACAAGTTTTTAAAATTTCAGAATTCCAATAGAGCTCGAGGGTCATTGTACTATATTTCCCCCCCAGATACTGAAGTTTGGGGTGAGCAATTCTTAAGTTCTTTTCTGCCATATATATAAATAAATTTCTTCATAGAATTCCAGGGGCATCGATGTCTCTGGAAGCTCATGCATTGCTCTTTAGATTAAGCACCCTTGAAATTTGGGTGACACTTTCAGCTGTCTAGCTACTCATGGGGTCATGCATACCAGAGTGCCTCTGAGGCACGATGAGGACCGTGTTAGACATAAATGACACAAACCCAATTCACACCAATGTTAAACAAACAAATAGAAAATTTAGACTTTAATTGCCCAGGTCATGGAAAAATAGAGGGCAGCCTCAGGTAGTGCTGGATCCAGGTGCACAGGGGTCATCATGAAGTTGCTGCTCCATCTTTTGGCTCGGTTTGTTTCCACATCAGTGTCATTCTCGGGCAGAGTGTCCCCATGGCTGGCAGAGATGGTCCTTGGGAGCTCCGGCCTTACATGCTGCCCCATGTGGCCAGCACAGCTGAAGGAGAACATCTGGCTATGATCTGGGTACAAGGGCTGAGATCACCTCCCCAGGGCTGGTCCCGGGAGAATGGAGCAGTCTGATTTGAATTGCTTGGTGAGTGGTGAAGGGCGTTCTGTTATTTTTTTTATCACATAATCTATCTTTATTTTTTCATTTTATTTTTACCATTTTTAACTTTGAAAAAATTTTCAATTACAATTTACTTTCACGATTTTACTTTCATGATTTTATAGTGGTTTCTGGTATACAGCAGAGTGGTTAGACAATCAAAATCACATAGTTTATACAGTGCTCCCCCGACATTTCCAGTACTCACCTGGAATTACCATTGACTGTATTCCTGACTATGCGGGGGTAGGCAAAAGTAGGATAAGAGTTGTGAGTGGCGTTCTTGTGAGTTAACAGAGCTGCCGCAGTAATCATAACCTGCATGTCTTTTTCCAGACACACAGCGGTAAACCTACTTTTGCCCACCCCTGTCCCGGGGAAGGGGTGGTTTCTGAGGAGAAGCTGGGCAAACGGAAAACCAGCAGAGTCCAGTAGGAAGATTAACCTGATGATCTCGAAGTCTTGTCATTCAGACTCCAGGTCTGTTTGCTGGAACCCTGTTATTCTCCAGGACATGCTTCCCTTGTGCCCACCGCCGGCCAACATGTGTTGACACAGGGACACGGGCAATACCTTCCCTTGTACCTGCCACCGGCCAGCATGTGTCAACACAGGGACATGGGCGATACCTTCCCTTGTGCCTACCGCCGACCAACATGTGTCAACACAGGGACACGGGTGATACCTTCCCTTGTACCCACCGCCGACCAACATGTGTCAACACAGGGACACGGGCGATACCTTCCTGTTCCCTGCTTTGGTAGTTTCAAGACTTTTAAGGGAATGCCCAAAAGAAAGACTCCTTAGTGTGTTCTCTTCTTTCTTTTTTAAAAAAGACTATCAGTTACCCAATAAAAATGAATAAGTTAAGAACCGTGGAGCTCCGTCTGTGTGAGGCTGCGCAGGCCGCCATGACAAAACACCGCGGCCTGGGTGGCTGAAACAGCAGAGTTTGTTTTCTCGCAGTTCCAGAGGCTGGGCGTCCAAGCTCGAGGTGTCGGTAGGGTCTTCTCTCCTGAGGCCTCTTTCCTGGCTTGCAGATGGCTGTCTTTTCCCTGTGTCTTCACATGGTCTTCTCCCTATGTCCTAATTTCCTAATTTCCTCTTCTTATAAGCACACCACTCAGGTTGGATGAGGGCCCACCATGGTAACCTCCCGGGACCCGAATCACCTCTTTAAAGTCCCATCTCCAAATGCCGTCACACTCTGGGTGCGTGGGGGTTAGGGTTTCAACATCTGAAATGGGGGGAGACACAGTTTAGCCGGTAACACTATCAGTTGTTTTAATGTCGTGAAGGGATGATTTTTGCAAACTAATGTTAATGAACAAGCCTGGTTTGCGATACAAATCAGTAAGGGATTCACCCATGCAAGAGCAGACTAACAGTTTCAGGGATGGTGCTTTGACTCAGTGTGTTATTTGGGTGCACGTTTCCCTTTCATAGGAGTAGAGAGAAGACAAAGTGTAGAGATACAAACAGGTGGTGAGTTTACCAGAAGTGCTTGGGAATTGATGGTGGAAATCTGGGCCTTCTGCCTCCCTATGCAGTGGGCCGCCACTGTTGCTGCAGTAACAACTTCTCTGAAGTGCCCTGACTTTGTTTGCAAAATGTTTTATGACTTTTTGGGGGGCAGGGTTGGAGACTCCCCTAAGGCAGGATCTGCACTCAGACCAACAAACAGCATGTCTTCCTCTCCGCACTGAGCAGTAGGTTATCTAGCCCAGAGCTCAGCTGGGCTCTCTCCTTGTCCTGGGGCTGGTGTGTGTGAAAGAGTCTTGTCATTCTACGTTTTGTGTCTTGGGGACCAAGTTTGCAAGTGTGAGGTTTTGTCAGTCAACTTGACCGGAGTCCCTAAAGGGCCGCTGTGATGTCAGAGAGAAATAGCTTTCCGTTCACACACAGAGCTCCTCTTCTGTAAGCAGATGACAAGTGGTTGTCATTGTTCTTGCTCCTGGTTTGTCATTGTTTTCGTGTGGCTTGTATGTTCATTGTCTGGTCTGTCAATGCTCGTCATGGAATATCACAGCTGAAAGATGGCGGCGGGGTGGGGGGCGGGGGTTGGTCAATTGTAGTCCTTTCATGTCAAAAACGAGAACCCCGCACCCAAATTTTGTTTACCTCCAATCAGAAGTTTTAAACAATGCTTTGGAGAGCTTTTTGCTGCAGGACGTGGTTGAAGTGCACAGGTGTTACCTGGGAGGGGGAGGGGGAAGTTTTAAAAATCCATCCACATATTGTCAGGTCTTTATGTGCCAGTGTGGATTGAGTCCAGTGACCAAGACTTTGTCTTTGCTGAAAGCCAGTCACAGTCTCCGGGAGAACAGGGCCCGAGAGCTAGCAGTGTTGACAGAGCATGGCTTCCTGCTATTTGCATGTTTTTGCCAGCTCGCCTTGGGTAAGGCGCTCACCTTCTCTTACCAGGTTCCTGCGGCAGCTGTAACAAAACCCCACAGAGCGGGTCGCTTCAAACAGGAGAAGCGTATTGTTTCCCAGTTCTGGACACCAGAAGTCCTAAATCGAGCTCTCTCAAGGTGTCAGCAAGCCACGCTCTCCCTGATGGCTCTAGGGGAGAATCCTTCCTTGCCCCTTCTAGCTTCCAGTGTTTGCTGGCAAGCCTTGGCCATCCTTGGTTTAGAGATGCCTCACTCCAGTTGTATGGGCATCTTCTCCCTGTGGATCTTCGCATTGTCTTCCCTCTGTATGAGTCTCCATGCCCAAATGTCCCCTTTTTATAAGGACACCAGTCATACTGGGTTCAGGCTCAGGCTGCTGACCTCATTTTACCTTGAACCCTCTGAAAAGACCCTATTTTCCTATAAGGTCGCATTTTGAGGTCCTGAGAGAAGTAGGACTTCAACATGTCTTTCTCGGGGGACACCTTCAATCCATAACTCCCTGAGCTGTGCTTTTCCTCCTCCACGGTCCATCACCTGTTCCCTCCTTCAGCTTGAGGATCAGACACAGTCACAGGGAGAAAGCGCTTTAGAAGCCCTGCCCCCCCAAAGTGCTCTGGACAATGGCAGAACACCCCCAGGATGACAGATGCCTCTTATTCCCAGTATGTGGTCTGTAATGAGCATGCAGATCTGACCCTTGACACGTTCTGTGCGATGTTTCAATTCAAGGCCCTTTGGGAAGTGTGAGCGTTTGACCTGAGCCCTGGGTTTGCTGGAAACGAGGAGCAAACTGACAGCAGACATGCAAGGGGAGCACCACCCCAAGGGTGTCTGACACCACTGGTCACCTGCCTTGTCCTGACTCGCTGGCCGCTCACTCTGCCCCGCGGTACCACGTGGATGTAAATCCTGAGATAATCTGTCCCAACTCTTGAATCTTTCATGGAGAGCAGGGGAATGCGTGGTGGTTCTATGGTTTTGTTTTTATGAATTATATTTTGGTATTCAGCAGAGGTTCCTTGGGGCGGAGGTTAAGGATATTTTCAGAATGCCTTCTCCTAATAACGTGCAGTGGTAGGAAAGCTACAAAACAAACCAAAAACAACCCTCAAAAGCCTCACACTGACATTGAAAGGAGTTGGGGTCTTCAACTTCCTTTTACATAAAACATAGGGCAGAATATTGCCCTTGGAGTATGTGCATATCTGTGTGTTTTCTATGAGTTGTTGAAAGCCCTCCTGAAGTCTCCCTTTGTTACATAGATCTTAGCATTGTTCCCATCAACTGGGTCGGGATTTCCAGGGGCTGTGAGCCTTCCACGTCTCTTTACTCTGTTCCGTCCCTTCGTTCACCCATTCAACAAACACACAGTTGTTGATCATCGGCTGCTTGCCAGGCACTGTGCTGGGGTGAGGAGAGCAGGACACAAGGTCCCACTCTCCTGAAGCACCATCCATCTGGATGACCTGGCTGCTTGTGTTAGGTTGTCTCCCAGCTCGCTCTCTACCCTGTTTGCAGGTAAAGCTCCTTCCTTTGCAACTACCACCTGCGTTCTAGACTAAAAGCTACCCTGTATCTAACTTCACTAGGTATTTACCGGGTTGTCACACCAAATTTTGCAAAGCCAGAGGAATGGCTTGGCGAGAAGGAATTCTCTTTATGCTGCTCCCAAGAGGCTGCTCTGTCGGGGGCTCTGATGATCTGGAAAACCCAGCTCCGTTTTTAACAGGAGGTCTGGTAACTTCTGCCTTTCCTGACTTTGAGTCCTTTATAGAGTATTTGAGAGTCGGGCACCGTTGGGCGGGCTTTATGTCAGTGCCTCTCGGATGGGTGATGAAGGTCTGGGATCAATGTAGTTAAATGGCTGCCTCACGCCACGCCCCACCTGGAAGCATTGCATCGCAAGAAGTGCCCTCTTCGTGGCGAGAGGTCGATGTGGCCACTGAAGTGGGGCGCCTGCGAGGACAGCCGAGCCTCCATGCTGCAAGCAGGAGTTGGCACCGTCTCGCACCAGAGTGAAAGGGGGTTGTTGCTTGTGCACTTGGCATGCAGTGGGAGCGGGCTTGTTCACAACATTCCCGATGAGCTGTCCTGGAAAGCACCTTCTCAGGGAACGAGGGGGCAGGAGAGGAGGGGTCGGCACGGATAGGAGAAGGAACTGCTGGAAGGTGGCCTGGGCAGCGGCACAGTGGTTTGGTTTTATCTCATGGTGCATCTTGTAATGATCTTATGGAGAAAGGGGAGGAAATAAAAATATTATCTGGCTTAAGGTTCTCCACCCGCCCTCTGTACTTTATAGAAATGCAGAATCTTTAGGCCTCCAGAGAGGCATGTGGACCAACTGGTTTATTTGGCAGGTGGAGACACTTCAGCCCTGGAGGTGAGAGGACCTGTCCAAGGTCACACCCACTTCATGGTACAACCCAGGCCCCCAGACTTCCAGCCTCTTGCTGCCCCCCTCCAGACCAGTCTGCCTTCCGCATGATCCGGTGGCTCTTGAACCATGACTGAAGCTGTTACTGGGCACGTGGGCTCCCAAAGAAACAGTACGACTCTCCCGGCAAATGGTTGGGTACCTTCTGGGCTGCTGCAGCTGTGGCCACACCGATGCTGTGAGCGATGACTGGGCTGGGGCTTGTTTTTTAAGCAGGGGTCTCATTGCTATGATTACCAAATGTATCTTTTAAAGATGAATATAAAACAGCTACCCTCCCAAGCAAATCATAAAACAAATTATGCCCTTGCTACTCAGAACTACAGAAAAACAGCAGGCACTTCGTGGCACAGAGAGTAATGGCTGCAATATTAAAACAATGATGGGAAACCCAGGATCCAATGGCTGAAAGGCAGGGAGGAAAACAGTCCCGTAATCCCCCAGGGATAATGGGTCTCAGCGACAGGGCCCTGTGATTTATTGCGCTTAATGTACTTATTTTTATTTGTTCCTTTCAACACGGAGCTTTGTCACTGAAGAGATTTGATAATGGCCCGTTTGCAGTCACTTAGACTCCGTAATAAAGCGGCCCATATTTGGCCGTCTGGAGCTCCGCAGGCCTCATTGGCATTCACCCTCCGATGTCACCTTCACTGGTGAGATGGCGTGGATCTCGATAAGGGCTTCGGGCTGCTTTGCCGACCTTGCGAATTCGCATCACACCACCTGTCCCAACTCCTGTCCACAGAGCCAGGCTCCCTGGGTGGCTGTCCAGACCCAGGCAGCCTCCCTCTCTCGTCTTGTGCTACTTTGGGACAGCAGGAAGGAACCCCTTATCCTGCCCGTAATCACAGAGCCCGGGGACTTCGCTTTCATGAGCCGACAGTGAGAGCATCCCGCTTGCAGCTTGTTGGGTAAGCAAAAATTAAAGCAGAGGATGTGGGTGTGGGAGGGTTTCGGAAAGAATGGGCTTGATTTGAAGGCTGTCGCGGGTTCTGATGGCGGCGGCCAGCTGCTTTGCAGAGAAGGGTGTGTCTCATTCAACAGTTGTGAGTGAGTCAACCTGAGCTTCTCATTTCGGCTTCTTCCTGGGTTTGGGGAAAGGGAGCTCCTCAGAGGGCTGGCCTCCTTCCTGCAGGGACTGCTCCTGACCTGCGAAGGGCGGGGGAATGGCTAGGAAAAGGGCTGCAAATCTTTCTGATTCCGAGTGTCCCGTCTTTGAGGACCTGTTCTCCCCTCAGGTGTGGTTGGCGGGGAGGGGGCTCCGTGCCATGGCATCCGCAGTCGGCCCTGAAGGCGGTACTGGGCGACACTGTTGCTTTCGCTAGGGCTTGTCTGAATACCAAGAGAGGACAAGTAAGTATCTAATTACAGAAAACTCCAACAGCCCGATGGAAAAAGCTTCCTGGAAAGTGCAGAACGATCGAGAAAGTTGGGGGCAAACCAAGCGTAGGTGTGGGGGTCATTGGTGTCCCCGAGTCCCGGTACACGGGCCGCTGCACACCCTGCTATGTTTGTGCATTCTAGCAGGGGAATGGGCGGTGCTGACGGCGTCACTGCTCCTGGGGACTGGGGCACCCTTTACTCTCTCTCCGCCTGTCAGAAGTCTTCACAGGCTCCCAGTACAGGTATTCGCTGGCCTCAAAGGGTCCGTGGTGCCGTGTGACCCAGAAGTTCCACCCTGGGTCTGTACCCAAGAGAATCGAAGGCAGGGCTTGAATGGTGTGTGTCCACCCATGTTCACAGCAGCAGAGGGAGAAAGCGACGCAGGTGTCCACTGACGGACGCGTGGGGGAAGAGAGTGTGGCCCGTGCTCACAGAGGGACTTTACTCAGCCTTCAAAGGAGGGACATTTTGACACCTGCTACCATGTGGGTGAACCTTGAAGATGACTTGCTAAGTCAAAGAAACCAGCCACAAAAGGTCAAATATTTATGGCTCCGCTTATATGAGGCACCTGGAAGAGTCAGATTCATAGAGACAGGAAGTAGAACGGAGGTTGCCAGGCCGGGGGTGGGGCCGTGGGGGGTTGGGGGGCGGGAGTGGGGGACGGGGGAAGGGAGTGTTTAACGGGACAGAGTTCCAGCACGGAGAGTTGAAAAAGTTCTAGAGGTGGATGGTGGTGATGGCTGTATGATGGCGTGAATGTACTCGTGGCACTGAAACGTACACTTAAAAATGGTTAAAGTGGTAAATTCTGTTATGTGTATTTTATCACAGTGAAATAAAGGCGGTCCTCTGTGAGCCCCACCTCCTGATGTTCATGCTCTTGCACTGTCCCTTCCACTTGGTGTGAGTGGCCCTTGTGGCTCGCTGTAAGCATGCACCAGAGCAGAGGTGATGGGATGTCACTTCCGTGGTTTTGTGTGCTGGCTCATGGCTGTGGAGCCTCTGCTTGCTGGCTGGCTGGCCAACCTCAGCATGCTGCAGAAACCCATGGAGCTTCCCAAGGAGCTGAGGCCCTCAGTCCTCCGGCACAGGACGTGCAGGCTGCCAGCTTCCGAGTGAGCTTGCAGGTGAGTTCTCCCTCAGAGCCCCCATATGAAGATACCACTGGGACACCTTGACCGTGGCCATGGGGCTCTCTGAGCAGAGGACCCAGCTGAGCCACAGCCAAGCTCCTGAGCAGCAGAAACTGTGGGCTAACGAGGGCTGCTTCAAGCCTCCACCTTTGCGGTAATCTGCCACGCAGTAGTCGGTCCCCGCAGCAGAGGCTCCCCTGAGACTTGCGCGAATTTGTTTCATCCTTGTTTCCCACTTTGGTCCCCTCGGGCTTCCATCTCCCCTTCATGTCATCTGGGAGAGGCAGGTGGCCTGAGCGTCTTGTTTACCTGCGGGTCCATTCATTGTTGGGGCCGCTTCATCCTTCCGTGCCTTCCTGCTCTCTTCTGGTTTCTGAGTTGAGGGCTGTGTCCCATCCCCGTCCGTAGTGCAGTGCCTGACATCGCTGGACACTCAAGCACCAACTCCGCCCACCTGTGTGCAGGTGTGCTCCTCTCCATCCCCATTGGCCTAACCCTGTATCTTGCCTCTATGCACACGCACACACACACACACACGCACACACAAATGCTCACTACACAACATTTGGATCACTTTCTGTGCTCTAACTTGCCTGGGCTCACTGCCTTCGAGAGTATGGGGTGGCATGTGTCAGGTGCCACGCCCCAGTTTTGCTTAGAAAATAGAGTTGCTGCACACAGGTCACCTGGAAGTTTCTGAGGGATCACAGTAGGTCAGTGTGGGGTAGGGGGGCACAGCTAAAACCTCACATTGAAATAGGGAGGGAGACCAAATGGTCTGGAAGGGAGGTTCCAGCTGGGGCTCAAAGCCCAGGTGGGGAGAGTGAGGGGCCCTAAGTGCTGCTCAGGCTTGGCTGTATTCCAGCACCGCAGGGGAAACATAAGGTCTCCTGCTGCCTGGGCCCCACCCCCAGAAAGACTGATTCAACTGGTTTGAGTGCAGCTGGGCACAGGGACCAAAAACTCCCCAGGAGATTAGCTTACGACAGGCAACCGAGAGTCAGAACCCTGGAAGGAGGGCCTCCGTATGGCAGGGGATTGGGCCGGAAGCAGAGAAGACGGGGACCAAGGGTGGGGGCCAGTCTCTGCCAGCACCACAACCCCCACCCCTCTCTTAGAGTCAGATGCTGTACGCTTATGGCCTTGGACTCGTGGAGTCCAGGCTCACAGCACTGGCTTCCAGGACCCCAATTTGGGGGCCCAGTGAGTCAAGCTCGTGCTTTCCTATGGATTTAATTAAACCTGCATCTTCCATTTGTCCGCTCACTACTCACTTCCTGTTCAACACACAGCAGGGACATAAGGTTGGGGCACACAGACGGCCTTTGTCATTGCCCCAAGTTAGGGGCTACATCTGGGGTTTGTGGTTTTCCCAAGTCACTGGAGTTCCTCTTGATGAGAGGCTCCCGATTGCAAATGCCCCATGGGTAGGGACCCTATTTTCGTGTCTGCTCAAGCGAATGACATGGTAAGCTGTCTGTTGTGGGTGCTCTGTACCAATCCATTTGGTGATAGATGTTAAAAGCTTCTGAAGTTGAAGCTTGGAGAGCCTCAGGTGGTCACGTAGGGAGGTGAGACCCGGGGCGATTTTCGCCCCATCAAGGTTGGTGAACTCTCTGTCAGCTCTGCCCTGGGTAAGCTTCTTTACCCTGCTGTTTTCTCCTATCACGTCACCGTTTGCTCCTCTGTTGTGGGATGCACTGGAACGTGAGCTGATGACGGCAGGAGTTTCTTTCTCCTTACGTTTTGTACGTTGAAGGCTCTCGGTCAATATTTGTTGAGCGAATGAACACGGGGTGGCCGGTAGCTGGGCCCCAGAGGGGAAGGCAGACTAAGCTAAGGCTTTTTCCTGTGGTTGGGCCCTGGGAGGAGTTGCGGGTTTTCCTGAGCAGGCGGGATGGAGAGCTGCAAGTTCATCTTATTTCACCTACCCTCTTGGAGCTGGGTGTCTTCTTTGTCAATTAAAATGTGTTTCTTTTCGAGCAGTTACCTTGTAATGGAAAAGACACCTCTGCAGGCTTCAGTCTTTTATGTCTTCCAAGCCGAGCCCTTTCCCCTGCTATGGCTTCAATAATGCATCATTTCGTAAGTTCACGGACGTTAATGTGTTTCTGCCGAACCTCAGCTAGGTAGTTGAATGGAAATTAACCAGTAGGTTTGATTCCAAGTCACCTCTTCACCTTTTCCCCTTTCACCGCCGCCCTCACCCCACGTATGCAAAACAGCCTCGCATTTGTCTTTGTTTAGTGAGTGCGTACCTGTGCACATGGGCTCCCAGGTGTGAATGGATATATTGATTTACTTTATAATCAAAGATCCACGAGAGAAAATAGCAATGTGTAGATGCAAGGTTAGGGACCTGGAGCAAACTCATGTTTAATGAGAGTGTTACTGCCGTGCCAGAGTCAGGATCTGCTGCTGCTAGATTGTCATGTGTCTCGACAAGGCTCCAAAATTTACTCAACACTCATTAATTCATTAATTCATTCATCATTCATTCATTCAGCGTCTGAGGAGTCGTATGTATGAGGCACCTGGGGGGGTGGGTGTGAGATGCTGTTCGCTTCAGTTCTCGGTTCCAATTCTCTACATCTTTCTGAATTGCTACCCACAAATCATAGTGTATTTCTGCAGCTTTGAGTCTGGGCCCCACCGTACGGCTTTGTTTGATGTGAAGAATGAGTCAGGGTGATGGGGTTCTGGCTCTCAGTCTAGGCCTTGGAAGCCCCCTTCAGTGTTGCTGCTTTTTCTCGGTCTCTTCGCCTTGGCTGCGAGAACAGCATGTCCTTTAGCCCGCTGGTCTGAGGGGGTTCGGGCTGAGAGACACTCGGATAAGAGCTGCCCAGCCAACCTGCAAGCCTCCGGTGAGGGGCCAAGCCCACCCTCGATCGGCCGAGTCTCAGCCGACCTGCAGGTGCGTGAGTGGAAATCAGGGATGACTCTCAGTGACAGTGCATTTGAGAGGGTTCGTTATGCAGCACTAGTGTGCAACAGATGGCTGATACAGTGGGGTGTCGGTGTGACTCAGGTGTGGATCCTCTTTGATGGGTGCTTTGGAGTTGGGTGATGGTGGGAGGGTCAGGCCAGGATAGGTAACTCCTCCAGGAGAGAGAAGGGATACCAAGTACCTTGAGAAAGGACTCAGTGAGGGGAATTTCAGCAGGGAGAGTCCACTGGGGGAAGAATCAGAGGAAACCTCATGGAGGGGGTGGCCCTGGGAAAAGGTGTTTTTAGAATACATTATCACAATTCAGAATAGGGGAGCATTGACTAGGTTTCTGAGTCTAAAATATGTGATGTCTCAGAATTGATTTCTCATCAAAACCAGTCGCATTGATGCCAGTTTCCCATTAAATAGCTAATGACTTTGCTTTCAGTGGACCAAAAGGAGGCTCTTAAGACTCAAAGCTATGTTGGTGTCAGGGAGCAACACCCCTTTTGATAAACAGCTAAGATTTACGATGTTTATCACGAAGAATTACCTGCCACGTCTTTGGCATCCCTACTGAGTGCCAGGGATGTGACTGCTCAGCACTTCAGAGGCTTGATCTCACATAATTCTCCTCATCATCTTCAGAAATATTAATAGATACTAATGATATTTTTTCCAGATAAATTAACCAAGCCAGAGAGGGTAGGCTACTTGTACCTACCTCTCCCATTAGATTGACATCTTCTCCATTCGTTTTTGTATCACTTGCATGTAGAATGATGCTTTGCACATAGTAGGTACTAAAAGATGTCTGTTCAAGCAAAAAAAAAATTTGTTTAAAAGGGAATAGTGGCTTCATTCACCTTCACATGGAAGTCATAGCCTGGTAAGGAGACAGATTTCAGTTCTGATCCTCATAGAACAATGAGGAAAGCTCAGAGGTGGAAGTACTAGAAATATTTAGGGGTATTTGGAAGAGCACAGAGGGGGTGCTCTTGATCCAGCCTAGAAAGGCAACGCCTTCTAGAAGTGGTGAGCTCCGAAATGAGTCTTAAATGAGGAGTCTGAATTAGACAAGGGAGAAGCAAGGGGCTTGCCTCTGGAAGAGACGTGAGTGGACATGAGCCGTACACTGGTCCCCGGCATAGCTTCTGGGTGCCCAGTTAGTTATCAGTGAGGAGGGCACTAGCAGTGAAGCTTCTGAGCTGCTGGGACCAATGGATGGGTGAAAACTCGAGTCTCCGCAGTCTCATAACCTCTGTCCTAAGGGCTTGTCACTTTTGGGAAACTGAGGCACAGCAAAAGGAACCGTGACTCATTCTGTCCTAAACAACATTAGGAACTGTCGCCTAATGAGGCTGGCTTACCAGGCAGATAGTGATCCTCTTGAGCAGATGTCGGAATTCTGCAGGGGAAGCACGAACTCGCAGCCGCCCATGGTAGCCCAGCCCTCGTTAGAACTGTACCCAACCACTCTTGGTTTCTGAGATTCTTTCATGATGACTCTCAGCGACCCAGATCTGAAGCGCAGTCCCAGCATTTGCCTGAGAGAGTTTGGGGGAAGTTCCTTAGCAGCTTTCCAGGTTTCTGCCCCTTCACTTGCGAAAGAGGGATAGAATCCACATCCTAGAGTTGTATAGGCTAATTTGTTAAAATATAGCTAGCATTTTTCTTTTTGTTTTAGCGCCAACTATGTGCCTGGCATTCTTTTTAACCTGGGCGTGAATGGATTTTCTTTGACGTTTTGAATCCTTACAAAAACCCCTATGGGATAACCCTGATGATGGCCCCCACTTTACAGGTGACCTTTGGCAACTTGCCCAGGGCCACAGGGCTAGTTAGGGGAGAGACCAGGATCGGAACCCCCAGAGTCATGCTCTTAGCCCCTAAGCTCTCCTGACTCTGTTCCTGGAACCTGGCAGGCCCCTGCATGTCCTCAGTTCCCCGTCCTTTTCTTTCTTTTAAAAATTGATTGATTTTAGAGAAAGCGAGGGGGAGGGAGGGAGGGAGAGAAAAACAGAGAGAGAAAGAAATATCAATTTGTCGATTCTTGTATGTGCTCTGACTGGGGATCAAACCCACAACCTTGGTGTATCAGGATGATGTTCTTACCAACTGAGCTATCCGGCAAGGGCCCCACCCTCTTCTCTCCTTGGCAGACCCGACTGCCATTGTTCTCTCCAGGTCCTGGGCAGCCAGTGGGTCTGCGGGGCTGGGAAGGCTTGGCGGGCACCAGCCTGGTTCCCGGCTTCTGTGTGTCAGGCACCTGGGGGCTCCCTTTCAGCACTGGCAGGGCCGCAGTCTGTGTTTGCCTGAGTTTTTATCATCTGTTTACCCCAGAGATCGCGCGCTTCACCAGGAGCAGGGGGCATGCCTGTTCTCCTAGACCACACTGTATTTCTGGCACGGAGCTTGGTACCTTGTCCACTTCAAACATTCTGTGAACATTGAATGAATAGATTTCCGTTCACCCCTCTCCTCCCCTGTCTTCCAGTCATTGGAGACCTCTCTTCAGTCAAGACCCCTGTTCTTGAGCAGCTGACTCAACCAGCAGCTTGAGCCTGTCTGTTCCACTGGCATGTTCTGTAGGCGGAGCTTCCTTCCCTTTCTGCTGCTGAGCCCCGGTGGGACCCCCAGCAAATACCAAGGCCCAGAGCCCACCTCTCCGCATCCAGTGCTCTCAGTGAATGATGCTGACATGATATAAGACCCTATTTGAGAACCTCTGACTTCTGGCTCTGCTAGAACTTCAGAGGGGGCCAAGAAAAATAGTTTAGAGAAACCGTTTAGTAGAGTTTCCAAATCTGTATTATTCGAGCTCCAATCTTTCAAACTTATGAATGGATGGACTCCAGAGGGTAGGTTTCCTTTTCTCCCATTGGAAAAAAAAAGTCAAAAATGGTCCTAAGGCGTGCTGGTTGTGCACAGAAGCCTGCCTGGCCCAGGAGGGAGCGAAATTCCTGGACCTGTGCCACCCACGGAATTGTCAGACAGCTACACTTGCAAACTTGACACAATTAAAATGAGAAGATGATACAATTGAGTAAGAATCTTTTACATTTATATTGAATGAGGAGGCTTGAGGGGAAAGCTCCTATAATTAAAAGGAGAGCCATGACGCTCGGGAAGGGAACTGGGTAAGAATTTCGGAGGCAGATGGCCCCTGTTCACGGTGCCGAATTCTACTTCGGAGTCTGGGGCTTCCTTTGCGGGAATGAGGCGTGGTGCTGGTCGAAGCTCAAGCTTTAGGGTCGGGCTGACCTCGATTTAAATCGGGCGCTTGACTAAGTGTGTGGCTGACTCTTAAGTAAGCTGCTGAAAACAGCAGTTTTCTCATCTCTCAAGTGGGGGAGGCACTTTACAAGACTGCTGTGAGTCACGTGTGAGGTTATATTTGACGACGCTTTGTAGGTCGTGGGGCTCCGTGCACGTCAGCCCCTCCTCACCCCCATCTGTGATCTGAATGCTTTATGTGACTAGCAAAGTTATTACATTTACCCACTGCACACACACCGGAGCTTGGATGGGAAGGAAGATGGAGAGGCTGTTGGAAATGCAGCAGGGAGGGACATTTTTGTAGATTCTAGAAGATTTTGACAAAATGAAAGAGAAGAAGGCAACCTAGCGTTTAGGAGTCTGTTTTTCAAATAGTGTTCCTTGGTGGGCTTGCAGGTGTTCGCTGAGACTTTTTTTAAATGAAATATTTTTCATTTACACTTTTTAAAATGGACATTTTGATGTCATCTCAAGTTAATATAACTATCTTCTGGGGCGTCTGCATGACCACTTATAACTGGGTACTGGCCCTGCCTTGGCACCAGGGAGACACCGCTTTGGCACCAAATGACACCTCTTTAATTGTGGAAAGCTCGTGAAGGGACACAGGTGGCTTCCTGTGTGAAGAAGACACAGGACTGGGGCCACCAGCCTCGGAACAGCCAGCCGACGCGGGCAGAGCGAGCCAGGCTCCGCTCGGAGAGTGGGGCCACGTTGACCGTCCTGTGGGGTTCATCTAGACTTGTACCGATGTTGAACTCAATTTTTAAAAAGGTACCTCGTGAGCTTGTTTTGCTTCCAGGATGGTTGTAGAGCCAGGGGTCCTGGGCGTTAACCCCTCACGTGACGCTCAAGGGCTCCCCTCTTTGCCAGGAATTCTGTTTTCCTCCCCCTCCCCCACCCTGCCCCTACCCCATAACTCCTCCTCTCACTTCAGTTTATTTACCACTTACTCAGCCTTCTCTCAACAGCATGCCCAGGGCAAAATTTACTTTCTGTGTTTTTAAAGACCTTTGAGGCAGTTTCCCCAGTTGAATTTGACAGCTTCTGTGGGATGTTTTGGTTAATTTCTCTCTTTGTTACCGGTAATTGCCGGCCGGAAGCTCCTCACTGTAATCTGCAGTGCTCAGTACAGTGCCTGGCACGTAGCACTCGGTATAGAGCGGTTATTTAAATATTTTTTTTTTATTTTACTGTTTTACGGTTTAGTGTTTAAATAACATCGGAGTGAAAACTGGTTAAGCTACAACTAGGCTTCCTGCCGACCTCTTTTCCACACACATAGCCCTGGTCACTCAAGTTCAGGGAACACTGTGTAAGGGGGATTACTTGAAGGGGGATAGCCGAGCTCTGGGGTGAAGGGAGGCAGGAAGTAGGAATGCATCTGGTCCACCTGTCCCTGCCAAGCACCTGGGGGCCAGGATCCCAGCCTGCAACTCCTCTTGGCCACTCACTCACCTGAGATGCTGATGGGAGGAGCTTGGTAATTCAGGGCCACAGTTTGTGGGTCTGGTGTCTCCTGAAAGGTCATGGTTAAGGCTGCATTCATGTCTTTCGTGATTTGGGGATACCTAGGCTGGGGCGTGAGTAGAGAGCTGTGCAGCTTGGGTGAAAGCACGTTCAGCCCTGGTGGGTAGCCGAGCTCTTACATCTGAGGCTTAGTCTCACGATGGTCGGCGCTTGCTGGATTTCTTTGTGCTTAGAGCTTTGTCTGAGCAGCCTTTCACAGGTCACAAAGCACCTCTAATAAAGCACCTTAATTGTTCTGTCAGTGTCTCAGGGTCCTTCCCGCAACCACCTGATGTCTAGGAGGTATTAACAGTCTCATTTTGCAGACAAACAACAGAGTGAAGTTTAGAGGGGATTGATTGGAATTTGGGGCTTAGGACTTCAGGTCTTGGGACCGGCCCCCTGCCATTTGGCCTTCCAAAGGAAGGGTGTTCGCCTTCTCCGGGCTCCTGGGCTAGTCTCAGGAAGGTTCCCCTAGGACACGTGGGTCAGTGGCAACTTCGTTTTATTTTCAGTAACTTTTAAAAAGGGGTAGTTGCTGCTCGGTTCTAGGAAAGACGCTGTTGCTTGTGGAATACACACCCTTGTGCCAGATGAAACCGGGTTTGAATGCCAGCTTCGCCACGGCCTGGCTGGAGTGGATTACCTATCCTCAGGGCCTGGGTTGCCACTCGGGTAAAACGGGGACTCGAGTGTTTGGTCAGAACGGGAGGCAGAAAGGAGTTAGCATTTGAAAACTGCCTCACTTGGCTCTCACTCCCATTCCAGTTATTTTCTCATTTCCCCAAGGTTTTTACTGCCCTCTTATTAGCTGGGTTATTTTATTTTATTTTATTTTTTGGTGGAACGCTTCACAGATGCACGTGCTGTTGGTGCCATCATGGGCTTGCATTCAGGTTCAGGGTGACGGCCTTTATGCTTGGCAGGCACCTCAGAAGCTGCAGGGAGCCCAGGATTCCGAGAAAAGGAAGGGGGTTGACCGGAGCAGTCAGGAAACCTAGAGGTGCTCCCGTCATTGTCTCTCGGAGGTGAGGGTTGGCTTTTGGAGTCAGGGCGTGTGTTTCCCTAAGACGGTGATTTGCGGGAGGTGGGAGGCCTCCCTTCCCTGGGCAGGCAGATTAAAGGCTGGGTGCCAGCCCCGGGCAATGTCAGTGGTGACCTCAAGAATCTGGCAGCTCTGCGGGATGGTGGCATGTAGCCTTTCAGGGCCTCCCCCATATGGCCTTGCCTGATCTCCCACAGATTGATCCCTTGCTTAGCTGTGACATTCCAGCCAAACTCAACAGTTGCTCGGATGTGGCAAGTGCTTTCCCACGTCGGGCCCTTTGCCTGGGCTGGCA
Source organism: Macrotus californicus (assembly GCA_007922815.1). Classification (NCBI taxonomy): domain Eukaryota; kingdom Metazoa; phylum Chordata; class Mammalia; order Chiroptera; family Phyllostomidae; genus Macrotus; species Macrotus californicus. The sequence continues at coordinate 43,292 of VMDR010000705.1, forward strand.
CGGCATTAGGGCCTCAAAAGAAATGTGGGGTTTCATGAGTTGGCAGCTTCTCCCAGGCTGACTCACCCCGAGCCGTAGCTGTGTGTGAAGGCCACGCTCTTTAATGCCATCCGAGGAAGGAGGTCCCACGTATGGTGGCCCAGGATGGTCTTTGCAAATGTCCCAGTGCTTTGACCTGTGTATGCCCAGCAGGCTGGAGGGATGGCTCAGAAGTAAACGGAGTTAAGCATTGTGGACTGAGGCCTGGAGTGCAGGGTGAGTTCCTGCCCTCGTGGTGCTTACGCTGTGGTTGAGGGTGAGCCAGCTGGGGAGCAGAGGCCACCCAATGCTACACCTGCATTCAGATCTTTTGTTTGTTTGTTCGATTTGATTCATCACACAGATATTTATTGAGCCTGACTGTATGTGAGGCTCTGCTCTAGGGGCAGTGGGTCTGACAGTTAACTGGGTGGCAAAAGACCCTGTCCTCAGGGGCCTTGGTTCCGGTCAAGGGCGGGAGACTGAGAAACGAAAGAACCAGAACACGGAGTCCCCTTGCGGGATCGCAGCGCATTCCCCACGGCACCGTGTTTGCCCCTTATAGCGAGCATCTGTGAAAATGTGCACCCGTGTTTTTGGCCCAAACCTTCAGGGAAAAAAAATCTTTCGTCTTAATTTTTTAATTCTATTTTTTATTTATTTATATTTAGATACTTGTGGGTTTTTTTTCTTTGGTATTATAAAGGAATTTTAGCATTTATTTTTGTACATATTATGGTACAAGAAATTTTATGTAACATAATTACAGAACATAAGAACAGAAGCAAGGTATTTCAGGCACGGCCCATGTATAATGCGCCTCCTTATTTTTCCCTCAAAAATTTGGGCAAAAAATGTGTGCATTGTACATGGCAAAATATGGTACTTTCTCACAAGTACGATGGCATGAAAGAAAGCCTGGATGGGCAAGAGGGGGGGCTGGGTATGTGTATGGGGGGGTATGATGCAGGGGGCACAGCTTGCAGGTTTAAGTTGGTCAGGGAGGGAGTCTCAGAGAAGGTGATTTGAGCCAACACCTGGGAAGGTGAAGGAGTGAGTTACGGGGATGTCTGGGGAAAGAGCTGAGGCTCAGGTCAGTGCAAAGGCCCCGTGGCCATTTCTCAGCTGCTAATTAGAGACCTCAAGGAGGTCCAATGGCTGGAAGGGAGGGGGCGTGGAGGAGAGGAGGGGGGTGAGGTCAGAGAGAATGGAGGTCCAGTTGTCCAGGGTCTGGTGGACTGGGAGCCCTGGCTGGGGGAGGAGGCATGAGCCTATTATTCATGGGGGCCACAGGGGCTGTTGCAAGGTGGTCGCAAGCATCGGCCTAGCTGCCACTGGCAGGCAGTTCCCTGGGCACGGCCTGGTCCCGGAGTCTTACGCGCGGCCCCGCCCACCATCTCACACGGGAAGGGTCCTGCGTGGCCCAGATGGAAACCTTGACTGTGGGTTCCCCCTGCGCAGGCGCTCCAGCGCAGGCGGCCCCGGCGATCTTTCGAGATGCTCTGACCCAACCTTCTTGTGTTAATGATTCAGAAGCGGAGGCCCAAAGTAACGAGTTTTCTCATTTTCACCATAATTCATCCCGCGTGTGTGTCATGCCTCACGGCCCCTGTGGATTTGTGAAGAGGCTGGGGTGATTTGTGGTCCAATGTGAGGAAAATTGGATTATGGAGCGATAAATTAAAAGAGTGCTCCATCAGTTTGCTGAAATCTCCATAATTTGGGGCTCTTGCCGTTCAAGGTAATCTTAGCGAAGAAAGTAGAACAAGGGAAGAAAATTAAAATTCCCTCTCAGTTACGGGCACCTGTCATTGTCAGATCGCATCCTGGGAGTTTACTCAAAACGCTGAGCGAGGTAATTAAGTGCATTTGAGTGCTCTGTGCGATGTATGGAACTTTTATTTGCACAGCGCATTATTTACCATCTTCAGTTATTTTATGTGACAGAGGTCAGTGATGCTGTTCTGGTTTCACTGATGAGAGGGCTTTGCCTTCCAGGATGAACGTCATCGATGGTGTTTTTTTCCTGAGCTTTAACAGCGCCCCCTGCTGGGATGTCCCCTGGCCGGCCTGTCCTTCCATCCTGGACCTCTTTGTGACCGCTGGGGCCAGAGGTGGGAGCCCATTGGCACAGTCTGGATGGAAGTTCCACCAGCTTTATACACAGGCATCTCATTTCACTAGGTCACTGTCCTTTTTCACAAGCAGAAGGACAAGGAGTATGGAAGGACACAGGCGGATTTGCTGGTGTGGAAAGGGCAGTAGCAGCTACTCCGCAATGTGCTGTGGGAGATGCTTCTTCCATGTCATCTGTCAGTCATCTGTTACTGCCCCGGGGACGTTTGTAGCACCAGTCTGGTGTCCTGGAGAATGAGCCCCAGATGTTGGTGTTGACACATTCACACACAGGAAGGGGTCCCCACTCCAGGTTTGCTATGTCATTACCTGCTCCCTGTGAACTTAACTTCCTTGACCCTCATGCTTAACCTCGGTGACCTAGAGGGGTCTTTTTCAAAATGGGACCTGTGGGTCTGTATTCCGTATGCCAGTCCAACAAAACTTTTAAAATTGGGGGTTTGTACTTTGAGGGTTAACTGAAAAACACACACAGAAGAATGTTACCATGATTCTTTGCTGTGATCTTTTGCAATCCAAACATATTTTCATAAAATAAGACCTGGGTGTGTTGTAACCAGCTTCCCCCGCCCCTTGGAAAGGGGTCAGTTTATTACCCACGTGTGAGAAACTTGGTTATAATCCTAATTGTTTCACTTTTCATTTCTCAAATTCCTCTCTCGGTGGTGGGGCTCGGATCAGCCTTCCCACACAGATGCTCACCTTCCCTTTGAGTCCCCCACCTGCTCACCCCGGGAGCGGGAGGTGACTTCGCCTGGCAGTTCAGCACGGGGACCCCGGCAGCTCCAGTGCCCACGGCAGCCTTTGAGCAGTCTTGCTCGTTAAGCTGGACAGTAAGCCTTGCAACGTGTCTTGTGCACAGAACTCCTTTTCCAGCCCCAGGGGGGCTCGTAACTGTGTTTCTAGAAACCTGGTACATGCATGGGAAGGCATCTGGAATGCTACAGACTCTCCATATGGGAGCCTGTCAGGGAATGTCATAGTGAGTCGGCCTGGCAGCCTCTGTGGCATCTTTATTGAACATTTAAAAAAGAAGAAGAAGAAGAAGAAGAAGCTGCTTATAAAGTAGAAGGAGATGATCTGCAAGGATAACATTTATTCTTTGCAAGCAGGAACCTGAAAAATATATCAACATATACAATAAACCTTTCCCTTTTTCTTCCGTCCCTTTGCTTCTGCACTTACTGCCTGTGCCATAAATAAGAGACGCAGAAGCAACAAAAAGTTCTTGTGAAAAATTTTCCCAGAATTTGAAAGCAAGATCTAGCTGCGGGTTCTGATGAAAACATCTGCACCGGCTGTGTCGGGAAGGTTTGGTTAGAAATGTCGCAGAAGAGGGAAGACTTCCCTCACCCGAGGCAGCTCTGTCTTGCTGAAGTGGCCAGCCTGTGGCTGGTAGGTGTGGGAGGGTGAGCCAGGCCACCAGCAAGGGGTCTTCAGGTCCTGGATGGCGAGGACGGGGTGAGGCTTGTGCACTGAGCAGAAGCAGGCTTGCATCTGAGCTCTCTTCTAGCTTGGTGGCCCTGGACGAGGCTGCACTCTATTGTCCACTCGAGCCTCAGTCTCCTTGTCTGAGAGCTGGCACAAGAACAGCAGCCTCACAGGGTGGTGAGGGGCTCCAATGAGAAAGTACGACCAGGTTCACTCCCACACCTGTCTGCTGCATAGAAGCTGTGGGTGGCTGAGGTTTTGGTCAGGACCCTGCTTCCATCTGGTCTGGCGTAGGCCGACACATTCAGAAGAAGGTGGCCCGTCGTGCAGTGTCCAGAAGGCTGTGAGACTCAGTCTTTTGTTTCAGCTTAAACCTGTTTTCTTGGCCACCCAGAAATGCTTTCCTGTTAGTGTGGGTGGGCACCATTAGGAGTGCTTGATTAACCCAGCAATTAATAAAAGTGGAGAGGTGACAATTGCTGTTACCAAGCTACAGTCAGAAGCGAGGTGCTTGGCCTCTCTCCATGCAAACAGATTGGTGGAGAAGCTCCCAGTGGGGAGGAACATCGGGACACAGAACAGGGAAGCTGGTTGGGAAAAGGTACTCAGAACAAAAAGCCAGGGTGTCAGGATGGGCTGGCTGGTTGATTATTTCATTTAAGCAACAGATTTTTTTTTTTTGAGTAAGTCCTATGTCCCTGATGATACTGGACCAGGAACCCAGTATCATCTGCGGATAGGTGATAGGTTCTCCTGTGAGGAGGCTCAGACTGGTGGTGGAGGTAACAGACCCATAAGCAATGCGTTCTAGCATCTTGTGTTAAGTACAAGATAGATGGTGTGTACAGTTCACGGGTGACCGAAGGAAGAAGTGCTTTCGTGAGAAGAGAAAGAGCCGCACTGGTTTACGGAAAGGGCGGTATGAGCCAGACTGGCTGGTGGTCAAGGGCATTTGAGCCCGGGGGAAAGCCGGAGCCAAGGCCGGAGGCCTCCGACCGCTGAGTGCCGGGGCAAGTCACTGAGCCTGCCTGGGAGATGGTTTCCCCATCTGTAAAGTGGGCATTACAAATCCCTGTCTCGAGGGGTGACGGGAGGATTCCTTCTTGGATCACGTGAGGCACAGCGTGCTCGGCCCGTGGTGACCCCTGCTGTGGCGATCAGATGCCACACGGTCACCCGCACCCTGGTTAAGCCATGTCTCCCTTCAAGGTGTCAATTGATCTTATCCTTTAAAATGCAGCCACCCATCGGTGATCCTGGTGGCAGTAACTGAATGTGAGTTCTCCTTCACTCTTTGCTGGGGTGATAGCCTGGAGGGGCCCCTGTTTTAAGGACACATTGAGCGCTGTGGGTGAGTTAGTGTCACCAGCCCCCGGGGAGAACTCAGCGTCTTGTTAGGGCTGGAGACAGATGGGGGCTCTACCCTTTGCTAGCCACATGAGCCTAGGCAAGTCCCTTCCCTCATTCCTAGATGCTTTACCCGTGGAATTTTGTCTAAAATGTATTTATGTGTCAAGATGAAACATTTATCTTAAGAACTGGACTGAAGATGCTTTTGAAGGAGGGAACTACCTTTCTGTAGGAAAATACCTTGATAACCTTAGAACAGCGCTGCCTAATAGAAATATGATATAGCACCACATAATAGACTTTTAAATTTTCTGGTAGCCACAGGTAAAAAAAAAAAAAAAAGTAAAAGAAAGTAGGTGAAATTAATTTTAACAATATATTCTATTTAGGTCAGTATAACCAAAATGTGTAAAACAATTACCAAGGTATTCACACTCTTCATTTCAAACCAGGGTCTTTGAGATCTGGTGCGTATGAGGTGTTCATAGCACAATGCCGTTCAGACGATCATGTTTTCAGTGTTCGGGAGCCACACGTGGCTTACGGCGACCGAATTGGGCAGTATGGGCTTTAGGGGGGAGGCCAAGCCACAAATCAAGTGGCTTCGCAAGGAAGATGAGTTTTCTTCCTCCCTGCTCTCTTGTCCACATTCCTCTCTATTTGGCTCCCCTGCCTGAGAGGGGTGAGGCGGTAACTGGCCAGCGGAGGCCCCGTGTTCCGGATTCCCGTGAGAAACGAAGGCTGGGATGACCTCACTGGGATTCACAGAAACCGTGGAGACAACAGCAGCCGGAGTGCGCCGAGTGCTCGCTGTGCGCTGAGCTCTGTTCTAAACCCTTGACGGAATCGTCTTATTCAGTCCTCGGACCCCGGAGAGGCCGTCATTCTCCCATTGTGAAAATGGGGAAACTGAGGCGTGGGGCAGTTAGGACATCCAAAGTCACACAGCTAAGGTTTGAACCCGGGTACTTTGTCCTCAAAGCCCTGCTGTGCTAGTTGCCACAGAAAATCTCAGAGGAAAAAAAGCAAATCTTAGAAAAGGCTTTGGGCTTCCATTTGGCAGGACCTGGGTGGTTTGCACCAGAGACCTGGGGGCAGGAAGCCCCCCCTCACCCCCAGGGGTCATCCGGACAAGTCTGAACCTTGCAACAGTGTTAACGTGACATTACATGGCAAATGCCCCACCCTGGGCATCACTGTGCACAGAGGGGCCTCAGTAAGTGGCACCTGTTCCCTTCTCTTCAGGCCACAATATAAGCTTATTTTATTTTTTTTAAGAAGGGGCCTTCTTAGTTTTTGTTCATGTCTCGATCCATCCCTGGTGCATATTAGCTGCCCAGGAAAGGTTTGTAAATGTCAGGAAGACTGCGATGGTATCACTGGATGGGATGACCCCTGAGTCCACTGTGGGGCCTGAGAACAGGACTGAGCCGTTACGCGGTGGCCTTGTCATCACAGCCCCGGTGAAGGGGGCTCACGTGGGAAGAGGACCTGCGTGTTTGGATCCAGAGTTTTTACTTTGAGCTAAAGACAGGCCAGCTTATGCGTCCTATGCGAAAGCTGTTTTTGGTTTGTTTCCCTAGTAAATTTTCTAAAAAGATTTTATTTATTTTTAGAGGGGAAGGGAGGAGGGAGAGAGGGAGAGAAGCATCAATATGTGAGAGAAACATCTCTTGGTTGCCTCTTGCTCACCTCCAACTGGGGACCTGGCCTGCAACCCAGGCATGTGTCCCCACTGGGAATTGAACCGGCAGCCTTTTGGTTCCCAGACTGACATCTATTGCCCACCTACTCAACTACTCAACTACTCAACTACCTTGCTCAACTACTGAGCCACACCAGCCAGGGCATGTTTTTCTAGTAAGTTTTAAAAGATGAAATATAACATTATACAAGCAGTAAAGTACAGAGTGCATAGTGTGCAACTTGGTGTATTTTCACCAAGAGTACTTGCCTTTCTAACCAGCTCCCACATCAAGAAACAGGAACCACCAGCACCCCTCCGCCTACTGTCCCTTTGCCCCTTCCATGGGAATCGCTGTCCTCGCCTCTGACTCCATAGACTGCCTGTATGTGCCTCCGCTTTCAAGCAAGTCCCAGTGATTGGAGTTTAGGGGCCTGTTTGTTTCAGCCCTACATCCCCGATGCTCTCCAGGGTTGGGTTCTCTCTAACCTGGTTCTTGTGTCCACTGCACAGATGAGAAACTGAGGCTCACAGAAGTCCTGCAACTTGTCCGGGTCTTGGGGCTTGAGAATGGATGAGTGAATCACACCCAGAGCTGTCGTGCCCCTAGGCCTGTGTTCCTGGCTAGTCCATATGTTGTCTTCTCTGACCTGTTGTCTAAAATCCACAGGTTGAGGCTGAGATTGTGGGACTGATCAGTATCCGGGGGCGGGAGGGAGGCGTGGGGGCAGGCGCAGCTGCTGTGAGGCTGCAGAGGAGGGACCAGCCATCCCCGCTCAGAGCCCAGGGTGCTGATTTATCCCGAAGGCATCTCCCAAGCCCAGGGGGGCTGAAGGCCACACCTTAGTTGCCAGAGTGGCTTGGCTGATGGAGTCCATCCAGGATGGGGCTTCAGGAGGCTTCAGCATGCAGGGCAGGTGGGGCCCTCATTGCCCCCCCGATCTCTACCTCTGCTTGCTGCCGACAAGCATGCTAGACCCTGGCAAAGGAAGCTTACAATTAAATAAATTTGAACAGCTCCCTGCCACCAAAGCGCACACTCTGAGTGCTGCCAGGTACGAGCTCCATTCACCCGGCTCCTGCTCTGAGGCCTGCCAGGGCCGCCGCCTCCAAGCACCTTGTGTTTCAGCACCAGTCAGCGCTCATCGGATGGCAGAGCCCGAGTGGCAGGTGGGCACGGCCATCTCTGCCCATCCTGGGGACCGCTCGGAAATGGTTGGAGGTGGGCATATGGATTTCAGGCCGAGGAGCTTTGCTTTCTGTGTGGTACAGCCCTCTGCCCCCACCGTTCCTCAGTTGAGAGGGACAGGTGGTGGCTGTCATTCTGCAGTTGGCCTTGGCCGCAGAGAGATTCGCCAACTATTCTGGAATGCAGATACCCCCAGCCTCTCTGGCCCGGAGAATGCCGCTTGACCCATTAAGCCTCACGCAGGCAGTTTCTCAGCCTGGCTTTCTCTCCCATGCAAGGGTGGTAGACAACAGGCGGAGATAAAAGCTATTACACTGGGTTCAGTGCCTCTAGGACTGGAAGTTAATTCAAAAAGGCAAAATAAAGTCATCCTTCTGGGCAGTGGTTCTTACAAAAATAAAGCCAACCTTATTATAATAATGCTGGCGAGTGAGTTTGCTGAGCGGTTTGCTCTTCCCTGGCCATGGGGCCTGGCATCAGAGATGGGAAGGGGTAACTGGAGCCAGGTGGTCTAGCGGTGAATCCTGCCTTCTCCGCTCAGCTGGGTGACCTTGGGCCAGTTACTCAGCTCTGTCCATCTGGGAAGTGGAGACTGCGGCAGCCACTGCCTCTGGGAGCTGTGTTCATGTCAAGCATGAGGATGACGGTGTGGCGTGTTGAAGTCCCAGTCAACATGCGTGTAATGACGATGCCATACATGCAGTCCATCATAGTCTCTGAGCGATCTGGCATGTGCGGGACAGGTGGGTACTCCTAGTTTACACACGGGGAAACTGAGGCACCCCCAGGGTCCGTTGGCGGCCCAAGGCCTCACAGTCCCGAAGTAGCAGAGGTGGCCTTTGGAACTGGAGCTGTGTGAATGCGGGGTTTCTGGAGTGTGGCGGGGACAGCCATCGCTGTTGGCTTACCCAGGATGCCTCACCTAAGGGTTACATTTACTTCCAAAAAGCAACCCCTCACCCACAAAAAAACAGTTCCAGGACAAACAGGGCGGAGTTAGTTATTCTAGAACCCAGTCACAATAATAAACATGGCTAATGTTTGTTGAGTGAGTTGCCTTGTGTCCGTCACTGTGTTTCCTCTGCTCTGTTGTTTGGGTCGAGTCCTGAGGCCTTCGTGGAGAGTTTTGAGGTCAGATCAGAGTAGAACTGACTTTTCTTGCCATGGCTAATGTGCTCCTGGAAGATCCGTGGATGAGTGAGGGCAGCCGCCATGGAGTCTTGGGAGCAGCGAAGACCCACTCTGATCTCTGCTCCCTGTGTCCTTCATGGGGGGTGTGCCCGTAGCCCTGGCTGGCTGCACCCTTCTGACCTTTAGCGTTTTTCATGGCTCATCCTCAGGAATCTTCACAAAGGACCGAATCAGCCAGGAAAGATGAGGTTTCGACTTTGACAAAGGTAGCACAGTCTGTGGAAATAATGTACCATTTTTCCATCTGAGTTCCCTGAGTGGAGGCTGGGAAATAGACGGCCAGAGGAACATAAAGAAGGAGGGAGAGGGATCAAGAAGCAGCGTGGGGTGGGGAGGGGAGAGGAGGTGTCAGGGTGGGGGGGAGAGGGGAGGAGATGGGCAGGGGGAGGTGAAATTGGGGCCATACTTGGATATTTGTGATGTGAGAAGGCAGGCAGGACCGGAGTGGGAGGCAGATCCCAGCCTGGTGGGAGGGGCGGAGCAGGCAGGATGTGAGATTCGGGCAGTGGGAGGGTGAAGAATGGCACGTGAAGGTGACTGGGGGTCCTGCAGGTTTAGTGCCCGGGTGGGTTACTGGCCTCCCCCACTGTGAGTGCCCCCGACTGGCCAGCTAAGGCCCACTGCTGGCCACACAGCAGATCCCTGGCAAACCTTCCCGCCTCCTAGTTCATGCTCCGTGGTTGTGCCGTGTCACCACTTGGGGTGGCAAGGAGGGAGCCGGAGCTTGCTGACCCAGTTGGGCTCAGCAGTTTGGTTGGGGTGACTAGTCAGGCCCATTGTTTGGTGCCCTCCCACCTCAGAGCTTCCCGGGGGTGCCTGGCTTTTAGTGCTGAGTGGGGAGCGGGGAGCAGGGTGGCCACCGTCGGACACCATTCAGGAGAGATCACGCAGACTCCACGGTGTGGCTCTTTAGCCGGGAACAGCACAAGCTAATGGAGGCTGCCTCCTTCGTGAGCCGCTCGTGCCAGAGGGTTAAAAACAGAACTACTCGTGCCTGATCCAAGGGCTGTCTGTGGGCAGGGCAGAAATAATAAACCCAAACACAGAGTCCAGCCTTCTCAGCAGCGAGGTTGTGTGCCCTTGCCGGGCCAGATCCTGCCAGCTCGCTGAGGTCAGCATGGCTGGGACAGGCAGCCAGTTCCGCCCCATCCCCAAGGGCTGCCCTGGTGCAGGGCAGAGGTGAGTGGGCATGTTTTCCTGTAAAAGGTGTGTGTGTCTGTTTTCTCAGCTAGGTTGGTTCCACGAGTCTTTGCTAGGGTCTCCACATCCTCTCTAGGAAGACCAGCTCCTACTGGGAGCCCAGCAGGCCTCACACTGCCCCCCACTCAGTGTCCATTCCACACGTGGCACGAGGGCTTGTTTCACAGGTGCGGAAATTCAGGCCCAGGGACGTAAAGGACTGCTCAAAGCTTGTGCCACGTCTTTGGCGGTGGTGGCAATGGTGACGGAGAAGGGGAGCTGCTCTCCGTTTGCCCAGGCCCCTCGTTAAAATCTGGGATGGGGACGACTGCGTTATTCACCATAGCGGCCAATGCTTCTCGTGTGTCTTCTTTGTTACGTGCGGGGCTCTCAGCGGCTCTGGCACACTTGATACTTGATCTGGGAATGACTGTGTTAGGCAGACACTGTCGCGTCCCTTTGAGAGGGTGAGTGACAGAGGAAGGGTCAAGTCAGAGCCTGCCTTCTTTCCACTAAGCCACGCGCCACCTGATAACCTTGCCAGCTCGCTGTGTGTGCAGTGATCCTGATGGTGGGCGAGTGTGGCCGGCAGGAAGGTGGGTGCAAGGACACCTCTCTCTTGTAGATCCTTCTTCCTTGGCTCCCAGGCTCCCTCATCCCCTCCATTTCTGACACACTTCCTGCCCCCCATTTTTTCCCTAGTGCTGTTCCCTCCTTGTTGATGTAGAAGTAGTGTATTTCTATATCAGCAAATGAAGAGTAGTTTAGCTGAGTTAACGCTGATAGCCAATGACTAGTTATCTATTCATTTTAGTTTTGCAAGCCTCCGACTCTGAAAATATTTTTTATTAAGGTGAATAATGAACCCCATTCCCTTCATCATGAATTAGTAGTTATGAAAATTGGATATGGCTGAATGTCCTGCATGTCACCACTGCAGTTCATGTTGTGAAAAATCTAGTATTTTTGGGAGAAGTTGCAGAAAGAAGGAAACAAAGGAGGAAGGAAAGAGAGGGGTGTGTGTGTGTGTGTGTGTGTGTGTGTGTGTGTGTGTGTGTATGCAGGGGTGGTGTTGGGGTTAGTCCTAAAATAAGAAGTAACTCTGAAGTCGAAGATATAGTTCAAGTGCCACCTGCTGTAGGCAGATTTGGTTACCTGTCCCCTCTCCAAAAGCACCTTCGTTTTGACTTCAGTGGTGGTTCCAACCAGGATAGATGGCACCTGGGCCGTTTTCCTGTCCTTCCTGAGCTGGGGATGTATCTTTTGTACTCCCATTCCCTGACACAGTGCTGGCACATAGTAGGTGCTCATTCAGTGTTTACTGAAATGGCTTGATCCATAAAAGCTTTGAGAGAGAGCAGCTCCCTTCCACTCTGCCTGCTGAGTACTTCAATAACCCAGAAACTCCCGTCCTGATTTCTCTCGTCCGCGTGGACCTGGGTCAGTTTTAACTGCTAAAATGAACTAATTTGATTTTAATTTGAGCTAATGGGACGTATGCAAGCCACTGCCCATTTAATTAGTGAGTTTATGTCACCAAATAAGCGTTGGAAGGGCCACTAAATGCAGAGCATTCTATTTGGCGGTTGGGATGCAAAGTTGAGAGAGAGGCCAAGGATGTGGGCTTTGAAACCAGACCACCAGGATTCAAGGACAGATTAGACACTCTCTTCTGGCTTGCGGCGGTTATAGTGGGTAACAGCTAAATTCTGGATCTGTGCTTGAATCCTGACTCCATCACTTCTGAGCTGTGTGACTTCAGGCAAATTCCTTAACCTTTCTGTGCCTCACTTTCCTCTTCAAAACAGGTTAGCATCATGGGGTTGGGGTGGGATTAGGGATATTGTGGGGAGTAAAAAAGTTAGTACCCTGCTGATATTTGTTACTGCTATTAATTGAGCTTTATGTTCCTCTGTGTAAAACCCAACTGTTTGGGTACCTAAGTCTTTATAGAATGGTGATGAGGCTCATCAGTTTCTGGTGACTGCCAGAGGGAAGCACCATGAACTGGATGGCCCCAGGCCACAGAGGTGTACTGTGTCACAGTTCTGGAATCTTGACATCAGAGATGAAGGTCTGTCATCAGGACCATGTCCCCTTCTTGCCTCTTCTTCACGTCTTATGGTTTGTAGGCAACTGTGGGTCTTCCTCGGTTTTCAGACGCTCCACTCCAGTCCTCTGGCATCACCTGGTATTCTCTCCATGTGTCCGTCTTCACGTGACCATCTTCTTACGAGGACACCAGTCACACTGGATAAAGGGCCCACCCTCCTCCAGTATGACCTCATCTCGTTATATCTGCAATGATGACTCTTTCCAAATAAGGTCGCAGTGTGAGTAATTAGGGGTTAGGACTTCAGCGTGTCTTTTTTTAGGAGGACACAATTCAACCCATACAAGGATGAAACAAGAGGACCCACGAGAAGCAAGGAACACAGAACTTGGGACAAAACGGTCAACGTCAGCTGTGCCTGGTATTGTTGTCACCCTGTCATCATGATCACAATGACTGCCCTTTGCTGGTGGCTGTGGCCATTCTCTGAACATCTTTGAGCCTTGTGTTTGAACTGTGTATGAAAACGTGTGGTTTCCCACGTTTGAACTGTGAATGGAGTGGCCCATCCAACGGGGCAAGCCGGCTCCGTAACCTCCCTGACCTGCCGGTCTCTGAAGTGGGAGGAAGAGGAGACAGGACCCCCTCCCGGAAGGGACTCCCTTCCAGGAGGAAGTGAGGGCGAGTGTGGACTGGTGGCCCAGACGGCTGCTTCTCGTGCTGCTGCTTCATAGCTCAGTGGGGACAAGGCCCCATCTGTGCCTCTGCACAGACCCGAGAAACGTTCTCTTTCCCTTCTCACGGGGTCAGTAAGCCTCAGGGGCATGTGCAGACGTGAGCCAGCTTGGGATTTCCAGAACCCCCTAGTTGTTTTACAGTCAGAATGGAAAAAAAGAAATCTTTTTTCCCCCTACTTGGGAGCTGAACAGATTTGCTACTTAGACGTCTAGATATCTATGGAAACAGTCCTAATTTTAGCCCTGCTGCACTTAATGCCAACTTGGAGAGTGCAGTATTGGGTCAGGGCCCAGGGAGTAGGGAAGGTGAGCCCGCTGGGAGGGTCAGAACAAGCCAATGGGAAGGGGTTGGCCAAGTCTAAGCAGTTGGCTGAAATCTGAAGGGGCTGGCCCCCAGGAGGAAACAGGCCTGAAGGGCGGGGCCTGGAGAGATGAGCACCAATCAACAGCTAGTGTTCTGAACTAAGGGATCGCCCTCTCCTCCTGGCTCTTGCTCTCCCTGTCTGAATTCTGTTAGTTGTCAGCCCAGTGCCGAACTTTCATTTCTACATTCTCACCTTTGTCATCAGCCACTCCTGCCCCAAATTTCCATCATCTTTCATAATTCTGTCGAAGCACTTAGGCAACCCATTTAGTTTGGAGGTGAATTCATGTCCCCCATTTGTTTTGGAGCCCCTCAAGGTCAGCCATGGTCACTATTGTGTCTGTAAGCTGAGTTGCCATGGAGTAGCCATGTGGAAAATGAGTAACCAGTGGCATCAGACATGATTGGTGAGGTTCATTTGGTGGACAAGACCAGGGGCTGTAGGCAGCTCCTGGGAAGGGGCATTCAGTGAGTGAGGCCAATCAAGTATACAGAAGCACTTTTGATGGGAAGAATCCACTTGGATGGGAATGGAAATTGCCTGTGATTCTGTTAAGGGCATGCTGCGGAGGGCTACAGGCAGGAGGAGGCCATGCCTGGTGCGGTGGGTGTTGGGAATGATGGGGGAAGGAAGAAATGGATGGAGATCATCTTAGGCAACGTAAGGAGCATGGCTTCTGTCACAGCAGCCCTGTCCACCCCTCCCCCCGCCCGGCTAGGTCAACTCCTAGCAGAACTCATTGTAGAATATCAAACACAAGAAGAACCTTAGACATCATCTGTCTTGTGCATTCTGAAGTGTGACTTTCAAGACGAGCATTTTTACGTGAATACTTGCTGATTTATTTTAATGTGCATATATAAACCATATGCAGCTAGCCTCCCAAACCTGTCATTTCTCAGGTATTACTACGTAGGGTGAGGCAGGTGGTGGTAGCTCCCTCTCGCAGATCTTGAAGATTACCGATCGTGCTCCCATCTACCCATGGACGTGGGAGACCTATAATAAGCAAACGTCCTTTTCGTAACCACATGGAAGTAAGGCTTGTGCAGATGAAGGGTTCTGGTATGAATTCTCGTACTGAATTTCCAAATGCCTTGTATTCTTTTCAGCCAGGTGGAAAGCAACACAGTTGTGGTAGAGTTGGGAAGGTGGTGTGCAAAGGATTGCAAGGTGGGCGGCAGGGGTCCATTTCAGCCCCCTTCTGTGAATGATCAGAAGGTGGGCGAGGCAGAGGTAGACCAGATGGCTGGTAGCTAGTGACAACATTTAGAGCGTGAACCACATCTCTTCCTGTTGTCTGCCCATCTTGACATACTACTGGAACAAATAAAATATAACCTAGTTCCTACCGAACACTTGGGGACTTTATTTAAGTCACCTCATTTACACCATTGTGCGGCAAACACTATTTTCCTTACTACATGGCACAGGGGAGCCTGAGCCTGAAGGACTTGAAGGAACTTGCTGGCGGCCCTTCCTGCTGCTAAGACATAGATCCAATGATTCAACATAGCCCCCTCCCATGGTGTTGAGCTGTGTCACAGGGAGCTGCACACCTGCCAAAATGAGCTTTTAGGTTTTGCAAACAAACACATGCGGAGATGAGGTGCCAATTGCCTCCTCCCTGGAAAGTTCTACCCAGTCAGTAATAGAACCAGGACCTGAATGCAAGTTGCTCAGGCCAGCAGGCCAGTCTGAGGGCTGGGTAGGAGCTGCCTGGGCACTGGGATGCCTCCCTCTCGTGTGGCTCTGTGTGTCCAGGGCCAGCGAAAGGCTATGTGCCAGGTGCGAGAGGTGAGTGCTGGCTCCCCGCAGGCTTGCGTATCTCTCTGGGTGCTACAGTGGGCGGGAGCAGCCCCAGATGACGGTGTGAGTCAGAGCAGAGCCCAGAATAGAAGCCGGAGGGCACGTATGTAAATGCCGTCTCTATCCTAGTCATTCTGGTTAAAGATGATTAAGCTCTTATACACAACACTGTGTGTACTGCTGTAGGATCGTTTATTAATGTCACCTGGCAACAGCTCTCTGCGTTAGCCACACCCACCGTAGGGTAATTAACTGGGTCACCTGGGGCCTGGCCTGCTATTTGTACATCGTCAAGTGTCCTCCGAGCTCATTCGTTCATTCACTCATTCATTCGTTCATTCGAGCACTTTTATTAGGCACCTCTTTGGACGTAAGTTTATATTCGACAGCGTTTCCTTTTCACCACTGGGAGTGTTTAATATGTGGCCAACACGGAAACGCTGGCGTTCCTGTTTGCATCGGCGTGCCTCTGAAGTCGCCCTGTCTGTGCTGGGGTTGGAGAGATGCATTCGCCTGGCCCTCATTAGGCCTGCGGTGACTCTGGACCTTCTCCTGAGTCCCCGCTCAGGCAGCACTCCTCCCAGAAGCCTCGTGGGAATCCAGGTTCTGTCACTAGAAGCAGACGTGAAGGCCTTTCATTCCTATTCTGCCGGGGCCCGTTATCTCCCCAAAGTGTACTGACCTTTTCCTGATGTACTGACTGCATCCCAGGTTGCGGGGGGTGTGTCAAACCCTTGCCTTTCTTTCCGTATTTCAAAACGACTGTCTTGTGGCACTGCTCTGACAGCAGCAAGCGTGGTGAGGTGACATTGTCATGCTGCAGGTTTGGGTTTGGAGGAGTTGCTCCCTTGAGGCGGGCAGGTTTTTCTCAAGCCCTGGGCCTGATGTGTGGCTGGCACAGGGCGTACGGTGATTCTGGGCACGGTCTCCTGTGGGTTATGCCGGAGTTGCTGTCCATGTAATCTGTTATCATTTTCTGTTTAAGAGAAGCATTTTGTTTCCATAGGAGAGCGTTAATTTCTAATTGCTAACATCTACATGCGGACAACCATAAGAAAGGCTTAAATGTTTCCTTAGTAGCTTCCCTCCAGCTGATGCTGTTTAGCTGTCTCTTTCAGGGACCCCGTCTTGTCTTAGTGTTGCGTGTCCATCAGGAGTGTTTATTGTTCAAATCCATTGAACTCCAGCATTTTGGTTTTTCATCCATTTTTTTATTTTTATTTTTTATTGTTCTTGGGTGCTTGCCTGCCTTCCTTCCTTCCTTCCTTCCTTCCTTCCTTCCTTCCTTCCTTCCTTCCTTCCTCTTTGAGTATCAAAAGCTAATAATGGATTTTCTCATGACCTTGAGGAAAGTCCATTTCTTTTGGCTTCCACTTCAAGCAGAGGGGCCATGTGGTCCATGAGGGGAATCCCGGAGGTTGCCGAGCTCTGTCTGCCCCACAAACCTTGACTTAAGATGCTATTTTATCCTTTTCTGCTTGCTCTTAGCCAAAGAAAAATGAGAAGAAAAATAAAAATAAAAGTAGTTATAGACAGGTTCTGTAGACAGTAGTCTGACAGGTGACCTTGGAGGGGCCTTCTTTATTTTTCAGATCCCATGTTTAGAAACAAATGAAAGAAATTCAGGTGCATCCGCCATTTGTAGTGTACCTGTTATGTGCCAGGTAAGATGCAAAGTGTTTCCAAAGTCTTTTTATTAAATCCTCACAGTAACCTTTGCAAATCACTGTTTTTTCAGCCAGGTGAACTGTGCTTAAGGGACTTGCCTACGGTCACCTAGCTCAAGGTGGGAGGGCCAGCCTTGGGCTCAGCGCTCAGGGCTCCACTCTGGTTCTTTCCCAACAAAGACGTAACGACTTCCTCACTTTGATCGGGAATGACTCTGAGTCCCAGTGGGATTTCCTCTGTGCCTCTGTTCTCCTTGCTGGTGGTTGGTAGATGTCTCTTTACCATTCCTAGCTGCTGCAGAGACCTCAGGGCCTTTCTTCCAGCCTCTTTGTTGTTCATCACGGAGGCCCTGAGGGGGAAGGGACAGCCTAAACCCTGCACACAACCCTTTGCTCGCCTTTGCGGAGGGGCGTGTGGCCGTCCGCACAGAGAGCAATATTAGAGGAGCATGGCCACCAAGACCTGTGACAGCCCCGACTCAGCACTCACTGTGGTGGGGCTCTGCACGTGGAACATTCTGGAACCCCTTCAGTGGAAGTCTGGGCTGGAGCTCTCTTCCACTGCCTTCCGGACCATGTGGTTCTGTCTCTGTCCTAAAACCAGGGGCTACCCTTATGCATACTCGTCGCCCAGGGCGGGTCCACAGGAGGCCGGCAGTAAGCAGCCCTGAGGAGGAAGGCACTGCTCAGAGTCCAAGGCTGAATGCTGGCTCCATCGTTTACCTTTTGTGTTCTGTGTCTCCACCCCCCCACCTCCCATTCAGCCTTCAAGACCCAGCGTAAATGTCACCTCCATAAAGACTCTGCTCTCCTGCTTGGATGGAAAGCACCCCTCTCTGTTGGATGTCCTGTGGTCCTGCCACTGTCTGCTGGTATAAAGTGTGGCTTCTTTATCAGGCCACAAGGCTAGTGGAGGGCAGAGTCTTGCATGACTCAACGAGGTCCCCCCCTCCTCTACCCCCAGCACCTCCCCCAGCTCTCTGTTTCTAGTTGGCACATAATATATTTTAAAATGTGTCACCTGTAAATATACGAATGACTTTCAGAAGCTAATGTTTTTGGTTGTATATGTAGTATAAGTCACAACTGTCTCCTCTCAAGATCCCTTCTGTTCTCATTCAGACCAGTAACAAAGGCCATCTTTGTTAGATTGGCCTTTATTTATTTATTTTTAATAAACCAGGGACACTTGGGGAGAAAAAAAGCAATTTGCTTTCTTTATAATTAGCCTTGCTGATTAGACTGTCTTTTCCATTATGTGTTGTTTTTACTTTCCTGGAATTTATCAAGTGGCCTCTTTTCTGCCAAGGTCACCCTTCAAATGAGGAGGGGCGCCTGATGAAAGCCCTGGGGAATTTACTGGGTGAATTTTCAAAAATAAGGAACTTGGGGGAGAGGGCCGCTGTGAGTGGAAGGGCGAAAGGTCAGCCCTTGAGCCACAGACAGGGGCCTTCCCACTGAGAAGCTGAAACTGGTGCTGCCTGGACGAGATTTTTGTTGTCATCGGCAACTGCTGAAGTAATTAATTAATGGTCACTTCTGTTTCTGAGTTTATGTGGGATGGAGCTTCCTGACCAGTTCCTCATGGCTTGTCTTTGATGCCCAGGGCAAGTGTCTTTTATTTTTTTAAGGACGTTGGTAATTACACTCATCAACGAAGGTATTATGTTGCCTATTCGAATGTGTTTATTTATTTACTTTTTCATACAAATGGATTCCACAGTCCCTTCTAGAGCATCTCAGTAGACTGCTTCGTTCCCAGGAGGCAGCTTAAGTCTTGTCCGGAATCTGAAAGAGAGTTCGGTGAGGCTGGGCTGCACATCCAGCTGGCCCTCGTCCTGCCTGGTTGGTTGGGACTCGGTGGCCGATGTGTGAGAGCAGTTTCACTTTTGCACTCACTTCTTGCCCTTAGCTGAGCCAAGAGTTATTTTGTGGAGGGACGGGAGGATCCCTGGAGCATTGAGAGCAAAGAGCAGAAGGAAGTTTGCTTCCATCCATCCTTCCAATGAATAGTTTGTTCCTACCCCAGGCAGGTTCTGCAGATGCAGAAGACAAAATCCCATTTCTGTGAACATGCTTCTGACGTGAAGCTTGTTCCAATTCTATTTACGTGGGGAGGGAGACATCCTTGCTACCTTAGACATACTTTTATGTAGGCCTCGCAGCTCTCTGTGAGGTAGCTCTTATTAGGGATTGTATACATGCACACATATATATATCTGTAAGCATACCGATGTGTGGTATTTTGCAAAATAGTTACAGGTAAAGAAAGAGGCAGTTGGGGTTAGAAAATAAACTGCCTCTTCCCAGCTTTTGCGATACTGAACCAGGGACCCCAGCATTCAGAGCCTCACGGCTTCCTTTGTTGAATGAGGCTGGAGGTCGGGCTGCACCTGAGGTCACTGAGCTATCGAGGGAAGTGCTTGGGAGATGGCCCGGCTGCAACAGGGAAGCACTTCGTAGGTGGAGCTGTAACAGGAGGGGAATGAGTTTCCTCTACCCTCTAAGATTCAGAGGCCAGGCTTGTGAAATAAGCTGACAGATTAACAGGAGAGGAGTGTGCACATTTAATTGGATGTTAAAAGTTTTAGGTGGCAGAAGGGTAGAGGGAGGGGGCTTCGTAGAAAGGAGAAAGTCCCCACAGAAGCAGCTGGGATGAAAGGCTTTTATACTATTCCGACAAAGGATACATTTGCAGAGAGGTGATAATACTAAGAAAAGTGGCTTCGGGGCTTTTTTAGGGGCAGTGCATTGTGGGTAGGCAAACATGTGGGGGCACTAATGATGGAAGAGGGTTATTCGGCAAGGTCTGTTTATACACATCCCCCCTGGTGCCATCTCCATCTCTGATGATAAGGTTGCCCCGTTCCCCGTGTGGGAGGGGTGGGGGGCCTCTTCACAGGGCATTTTCTGCCCCCCTTTCAGGCTGATAGGGAAAGGGCAGAGAGCCAGCCTGTGTCTGCTTCGTCCTCAATGCCTTCTGTTCAACAGGGTCCTTGTGCAGAGCGGCACATTTTGGGGTGGTGTATGCTGCTCCCTGACAGTATGGGTACACAGGCGTGTTGTAAACCTGGGAGGGCGTGAGAAAGCCGAGGCTCTTTCTCACTTCAGAGCTTACGCTTTCACTCACAAGTCTGGAGTCTGTCCTGCACCAGGATGACCTTCGACCCAGTTTGTGTTGGAAACGCAGCTGGTGGCAGAGCACCTGGGGACCCCAGGCCCTCTGGTTCCACCGTGTGATTGCTGGGCAGTCTGGGACACGCTCCCTGACCTCTCTAAGTCTCACTTTTCTCATTTCTGAGATGCTGATTTCACTTGGGGTTGTTTTTTGTGGTCACCTCCTTTACTTCCTGCAGGTCTGGTTACATGTCCTACGGAGGAGCCTGCTTACCGCTGCCACCCTTGCCTGCCATTTCCAGTCCCCTATCCTGTGTTTTCTTTATTTCTATAGCACTTATCACCTTTTTGTAAAAAAGATTTTTTATTTATTTGTTTTTCGACAGAGGGGAAGGGAGGGAGAAATAGAGGGAGAGAAATAGCAGTGTGTAAGAGAAACGTCGATCAGTTGCCTGTGCACCTGCCCCAACCAGGGACCAGCCCCGTAACCCAGGCATGTTCCCCGACCAGGACCTGAGCCAGCGACCTTTGGTTTGCAGAATAACGCCCAACCCACTGACCCACACCAGTTAGATTTATCACCTTCCAACACATGGTAGGATTGACATTTTTAATGTGTTATATTTATTTTTAATTAACTCTTTCCCCCACTGGAATGTAACCTTATTACGGGTTGGGATCTTTATTTACTTTAAATCTAGCACTCCTTCACATTCCCTGACAAAAACAGGGGTTGTGAATAGTTGAACAAATGACTGAGCAAAGGAAAAAACCCAGCAACTTCTGGCTGCTGTCAGCTTGGGGCTGGCCCGCCTGTGGTAGCTAGGTCCTGGTGGTGCCCTGGTGGTCTCCTGCTGGACAGGAAGAATTTCCCAGCACACCGACATGCAGCAAGGCCATTCTGTGATGGTATAACAAAAACAAGACCCCTCCCTAATCAAAACCAAGCACAGATAAAAACAAGCACAACTGGAGGCCACAAAAATGACCAAACATGCCCCTCGCTTAGCCCACACAAGTGACTGCTGTTTCTTTGCCGATTACAAGCTCAAGCCCTGCTCTGTGCCTCCTGCCTTCTAGGTAAACATCGCAAGGATGCCTGGCCACAGAATTCCTGCTTAATGAGAGCACCCACTAGACTCACAGGGGTGGCCCGCAGGCCGCATGGCTGTGAATGTGGCCTAACAGAAAATTGTAAATTTACTTAAACCATTATGAGATTTTTTTGTGATTACATGTTGTAATGTATTTAATGTGTAGCCCAAGATAACAACTTCTTCCAGTGTGATGCAGAGATGCCAACAGGTTGGACACCCCTGTGACTAGAGCAAAACTGTTCTTCCTCGGACCCTCCCCCAGATCACTGAATAAGCCCAAATTATATGACGAGGATCTCCTGTCATCCTCTTAGTGAGACACCTGGGGTTCTCTGTGGCATAATAAACTCATGTGCTTGACCTCCGCTGTGTTCCTGGTGGTCTTCTCCTGGAGGCTTCACTATCATGTCTCATGGAGAATAAAACTTTGTAGTTAGGCATTGCTACACCAATGTGTAGGTTATGATTACTAGCTGAATGATATCGAACAGATGCATTATCTGCTGGCCCTGAATTTTCTAATTTGCAAAATGAGGGGGTTGACCAGATGACTCACTAGGTTTCCCTACAGTTGCCACATTCTGTAATTTCTGAGTAGTGCTCAGCCCTTACTGTGTGATGCGCATTGCAGAGACGGTAAAAGACGTAGAAGAGGGAGGTGGCAGCTGGGAATTCCCTCCTGGGCTGCCGCACCGACTTGCCATGTGGTGCTGGGCAAGATGCTGGGCCCCCGACATGGTTTTATCAACTATAAAAATGTGCTGATGTTCATTAATAGTATTGGTCACAATATTAAAGATAATAGCACTCAGTTTTCTAGAGCGTACACTGTCGCCTGCATCAAGCTCTCATTCATTCGCACAGGAACCTCATGAGATAAATGCTGTTACTCCGTGAAACGTGAGGAACTGAAGTCACAGAGTAGTTGAGTCACTTTGCCAAGATCACACAGCTGAGAAGCATTAGAACTGGGATTCAAACTCAAGTCTTTGTCATCGTAAGTCACATATGATTATATGGTAACTTCCAAGCCCAAACTCTTAATCACGACACTTCTGTGAACTAATTGTGAGCTAAGGCGATTGCTACTGAAGAGCTCTCCAGGTGTGTTCGGCACGGACCCTGCTTTGAGGAATGCACAGTGTCATTGGAGGGCTAAGTCACACTCACACTCAATGGTTGAACCAAGCCGGGATGGGGTATACGTGCTTCAAGGCACGGCGGCTGAGAGAAAGGGAAAGCCTAGGGGCTGGGCTGAGAGAGAGAAGGCACAACTCCATGATGCCCTGCAAGTCCTGAGAAGAGCCCGGTTTGAAGTCAGGAGACCTGAGGTCTTATCCTGGTTCTTCTACAGATGAGCCCTCAACTCTGTCAGATTTTTAATTTGTAAAAAATAGTAACTTCTTATTTCACGTAGTCGGTCACACCTGGGACAGCATTTTATCAATGGTCATGTCCTTAGGAGTGTCGGGCCTCCCTGTGACTGTGGAACACAAGATCACAGGCAGTTTTAAGGCATTTCATGAAACAAAATCCAGGTGCCCAGTGACCCCTTCGTCTTCTCCTGCCCAAACTTTGGAAAGCACAGTTGCCACAGGAACCTTGCCATGAGGTTCCTATGCCGGCAGATGTGGACTTGTTGGGTGCTTTTTTAAAGACCCTTTAGGTTACATGCAGGGTGTTGGGAGCAGGAGTGTGGTGAGAGGGGCCTGCTGGGGATGAGGCGGGGTTATAATGAGGGAAGCCAACAAGGCCTCGCCCACCATCAGGACCCAGCTGCCTCCTTTAACCAGTCTACCCGGTCTCCTCCACTCTGAGTCAGCCTTAATTTCAGTTGTTCAAGGGTTTACACTGGAACATGTGTTAGCCAGATTATCCTTCCAAATACGATTCGAGGGTCTATCTGTGTTGAAGGGGTGAGAGTTTCTTCTGTGGAATTTCAGATCATGATGATTAATGATAATGATAAAAACAAAGGCAATGATAATAATTATAATAGTACAGCCATCTACCATTTGTTGGGTATTATATGCTAGACACCGTATTCAGCATTTGCGTGCCTAGCCTCATTTAGCATTTACAACAAATTCATTGTTATCTGCCTTTGCAAATGAAGAAACTGAGGCCTAGAAAGGCTAAATTACCCCCTGCCCCCATGTCACCGAGCTAGATTTCAACTAGGTCCTTCTCTAGGACCTCAGTCCTGAAATCTAAGACTGTTCTCTGATGTCCTCATAGATAACCCTACGATATGAGAGCTATGATCTAGTCCCCTCCTATTTTAGATGAAGCTGAGGTTGGAAGAGGGGAGGTCCCTGTTTGAAGGTCATGTCCCTGGTGGAAGTGGGGCCTGGCTTAGGACCTGGATCTTCTTATCAATCCAGAGGGTTAATATGCCTTTTCTCCTGATGGATTTAAATAGATGTGGTTGTGGCTGCCATGGTTTCTTAGACAGAAGTATGGGTCCCCTTCTATTTGTCAGTCAGGAAAGACCTAAGTCTACGAAGCCAACTGCGTGGCCCCCTGTGACCTGCTATTTAATCTTTCATGCCTTTTTTGTTTCCTCATGTGGCAAATCAAGATAACAACCATGTCCACACATGGGTTTGTAATAAGAACTAAAGGAATTAGTACATAGGGTCCAGCAGAAGGAAGGCCTACTTGAGTGTGTGATTGGTAGGTAATAATATGGGTGTAACAATTTATAGTTTTAATTTGAACATTTCACCTAAAATGTCATATGGTGTGCTTGAGTTTGATGTTGTTATGTTACAGAATTACCTGCTTATGATTTTACAATAAAAAGGGGTGTTATTTGTGCTGGACCCTGTATTTAAAATTCTTCGCCCCATACCTAGTATGCAGTGAGTTGTCAGCAGGTGTTACCTGTTAATAATGTGTCCCATTGCTTGTTTGAAGGTTGTAGTTCTAACTTGGGTCTGTTCCAATATGCTGGAGTCTTTGCCATTGCCCCCAGGACCCACATCACCTTGGAAATATGGGTGTTGTTGAAGATATGGTGAGGTTGGTGGGGTGCTGAATGGGGGATTGGAGAGGTACTGTTTCATGATAAAATATTTGCTTGCCAAGCCCACCCAGGTGGTTGGGGTGTCTGTGAAGTGGACTGTGTGTGTGTATGTGTGTGCGCGTGCATGTGCGTGTGCTGGAGCTGGGATTTGGGGAACAGGTTTATTTTGATGCAGCATCGCATCCTGGGGTGACTCGAGGACGCAAAGGCACTGATGACACGCCATTGCCCCTAGGCCAAAAATGGCACCGGGCATAGAGCTTGTATATCCTGCTTGTCTTCCTGTGCACGGCCCCCTGTGACAGAGCAGGTGCCCGCTGAGTGAACAGGAACAGTCCTTGGCGGTTGGCTGCAGACAGAGTAGATGGGGCAGGCGGATGGAGAACATGGAAGCAGAGTGAGTGAAAGGGGCAGGGAGTGGAGAAGAAAGGAATTAACTGTTGTTGTGAATTAGCCTTTCTAATCCTTCTAGAGAGCCTAGAAGGTGCTGGAAATGGTCCTCCAATTTGGAGACTGGAAGAGGTGACTCAGATAAGTTATTTGCCCAGGGCTAGTTCGGATGGACCAACAACCTGAATCTAAGCCCCTCTGGGTGGACCCAAGGGACTTGCCTTGAGTCACTGGTTGAATAGCAGTCAGTTCAGAATTAGGGATCTTTAATTGCTGCTGGTGTGCCTTTGGTGAAACCACTAGATATAAGGGACCCAGGACCTGGCACCGGGCATCTCTGTCTCAGTGTGCCTTTAGGAATGCCTTCTCTTCTTTGGCAGAGGCAGCTCCTGGGCCAGGCTAGGGTGGGCTCCTGATGTGGGGACAGGTTACAGCGGGCCTCTTTCCTTCTCTGGATTAATGCCTAAGGGGATGGTTATCACTCTGATTGATTCAGTGGCCCCTGAGTGGTGGAGAAGCAGGACACGTTCAATGCCTGCCCTCTGTTACTCGACACACTGGGCTCCAGGAGCCTGGTCTAAAATGGCTTTGCAGCCGTCCTGTCTCCGTTCTGCTACGCCAGTGATTCTCATCCCTTTGTATCTCCTGGCACACATAAAGTAATTACTAACACTCTGCGGCACCACAGAACATATACTTTTTGCCGATGTGACAAAAAATAGGTATAATTTTGATTCATTCACACTGGACGGCTACTGTTATGTTGACTGTTGTCATTCTTTTATTTGACAATCTGAGGGAAAAGAGGTCAGTGCCCCTGACTAAATAGTCAGATACGGCATGTTTGAAAAATTCTGGCAGCACACCGGCTGAACAATCACTGGTCTATGCTCTGTACTTTTGATGTGAGTATATTTGCAATGAAAAATATCGGGGTGGCTGCGACAGACGGGGAGGGAGATTTTTGATCAGTCTTTTCTGATGAGCACCCACTCGTTTGTAACCTGGGCTTTCACAGCAGGTGCTGGTAGCAGCGTGTACGTCTAGTGAATGAGGACTTAAAAAGGAGTCTAGTTCGCCTGATTTTGTGTTGATGGCTCGTGTCTCTGGCTTCTTTCGTGGGATCAGTGACTGGCTGTAGAGAGTGGTCGCTTTTTACCCAAGAAGTTCCCAGTTGTGAAGCGTTGATTGTTTTGGGGTCTCAAGATTCTGCTGCATGGAAACAGGCTGTTAATTTTGTGGTCACCAGTTAGCATTAGTGGAAGCAGCAGGAATTGCTGGTTTGATTATTGATCTAGGGCCATGGCTTATGCTTAGGCAATTTGGCGGGGGGGAAGGGGGTAGGGGCGGGAAGAAAACAGATGAATGAGTGAGTTAAGGTAGCAAAAGATGGAATCCTGCTTCTTTATTTTTTTAAAAGGCAGTTGCTTTAAAAAAAGACTAAATGTGAAGTGGTGAAAAGCAGGCTGTGCTTGGTTTTTCCTAATTTATAAGCTGAGAAGACAATTGGATTTCTAGCAGACTCACACAATACCTCTGACGGAGCCGCCGTGCAGGTCAGCTGATGGTACCCACATATCTATTTCTTAGACGTCAGCGGGACTTAATGGTGTTGCTCATTTATTCAGCAACTGGTTGGCAGTGACTTACAGTGCAGAAGCACTATTCTGGGTGAATGCCAGGATTGAAACTGTGAATTGCTAGAATTGAAACTGTACTCAGTATTGTTAATGTGTTCAGTGTACCCTAGTGAAGTCTAATTTAAACAATATTAATAATTCCATGTTAAATAACATGTTTCTGAATAGTAGGGTCTCATGTAATTTGGGTGCACGTTAAGACGGGATAGATGTGTGCATGTATGAAGCATGGTGGGAGATGGGTAAGAAACTGAAAAGTAACGCATCCCATGTAGAAAGCAGTCCTCTCTGGCCGTGCACAGCAGAGACAGGAACAACCGGGTGTTGGGCACCCCTGGGTGGAGCTGGTGAAGACCCTGATGTGGTGATGGAATCACTGACACGGGGTGAGGGGGGCAGAGGGACATGTCGAATGACAGGCAGCAATAACCATGAAAACCCAGGCCACGGGGAACCATTGAACACCAACTCCGCCCTCCAACACATCAATCGTAAGGAGCAGGGACTTTAAATGTAAGGCGATGTTAAAGAATTAGTGATGTTTTTTAAAAATTTTTATTCTGTAATGTAAAGCTCTTTTTAATTTAAGTACAGTTGGCACACAATACTGTATTAGTTTCCCATGCACGACTCAGTGTTTTGACATCTGTGTGCCTTACAGAGTGATGACCAGGAGAAGTCTCTGTGGAATCTACAAAATTAAACAAAGGAACAAACAAAACAAAGCAAACAGACTCATAGGCACAGAGAACAAACGGATAGCTGCCAGAGGGTGGGGCGGTGGGGGGATGGGCAAAAAGGCGGACAAACGTATGGATGTCGCATAGCTAAGCCACAGGGATGTGAAGCACAGTGCAGGGAACATAGCGATACAGGAAGTGATGCGGTTTTTCTTCACGTGGCAATGAAACGACCAGATGACACTGTATTGGGGATGTTCTTCAACATAATCTCAGGGACATGGGAATGAGGGGGGAGGAGGAAACAGGGCTGGCCACCCCTTGGCAATTGTTGAGGCTGGGTCATAGCTATGAGGGATTCTCTCTTGTTCTGCATACGCCTGACATTTGCCGTAATAAACATTTTAAATGAAATGATGATAATCGATCCGGTCTGTTTCTAATCTATTCCATAGAGCCAGGCATCATAAGGTCCATTGTAAGTACAATGTTTCCACTTGATGGGGGATCTCAGGAAGGTGACCCGGCTTGCAGGCACTGTCCACCGAGTTTCCAGGAGTCCAGGAGACAGGCCCGAGCTGATGGGGCTTCACAAGTCCCACAAATGTACCTCAGTCACGGCGGTTCCACTCGCGTGTTTTATATCTTGCAGATTGCTCATAGATTTCATTTGGGACGGAAAGGTGTTTTTGCTGCTGGAAAAGCAAAGTTTAGAAACCATCCCCAAATTTTATAAACAAGGAAACTGAAGCCCAGAGGGGTAAGGTGATCATGCCCAAGTTCACACTGTGGGCAAATTCCAGAGCCCCAGGCCTCTTGTTAGAGGTTTCTTGTACCTCTCAGCCATGCTAGAGGTTACTCTGTAACCCCCCCACCCTGCACAGGGTCCCCCAGAAGACAGGTCTCCTGAGTTCTGGTTTCCAGAGCTTCTTTCCCTTAAGTGGAGGCTGGGCTAGACTCTCTGCTGCACGCAAAGCACCTGCTGTGTTCCAAGCTCCCTGACTTGTTCTCTTAGTCAACTCAGCTGAGCGCCTGGGCCAGGGAGCCTTGTAGGAGGAGGATAACATGGAATCCGGGAAATGAGCAATCTCACTGGGACTCTACACAGGCTGGAAAGCCTGTCTATTGAACACTTAATCATTTTTAACACTTGTTTCACGTGCTGCCCAATCTTTTATTTGCCTTCCATTAGAACCCAGAGGCCTCAGAGGGGCTCTGGAGGTGCCCCAGGTGCCCAGGTGGAGCATACCTAGAATGCAGGCTCGTAGGACTGGTTCTGTCAACTGAGGGGTTTTCTTCCCCCCTTATCCAGATATGCACCAACGGAAAGAGGTAAGTGGGTAACCTGGAGTGTGAGGGAGAGAGACAGGAACAGATTGTTCGAGCCTAGAGCTGCCTAGATGTGGCTCCCGTGCTGACATTAGATCACTGGCCCTTGAACTTTTGTTGCCGTCCCCCCGACCTGCAGGAGAGGACTTACTTCCATCAGGGGCATTTTGGTAGCGTTTTGGCCAGGTTGGGAGGGTGTGGGGTGGTGGTGGGACACACGGGATGGGTGGCAGTGGCTGTGAGTTTGGAAGTGGTCTGAGTAAGCCCCATAAAGATCTTTGCCTGACCTGTCTCCTCATCCTTCTGCCCCACTCAACTCTGTGGAGATCTGCTTTTTAGTGTCTTACTTTAACATTTAGAACAAGGCTGGTGTCCATCCGCTCGAGGCATAATTCGTCATTACAGTCTTTAATGAGTGCCTACTGTATGCGCTTACTCCTAGTTACAGGGGTGGCTAAGACCCAGCACACACTCAAAGGTGCACAGTCTAATCATTTAATGAAAAGTCAAGCAGAGGAGCTCCATTTCATTGACTTTGCTCCTTGTTAGGCACCCTGTTAATGTTTTACCTGCATTTGGCCATTGAGTCTTTGCAACACCCCTAAAGGAGAGTTACCATTAGTCATCCCATTTTACAGATGGGTCATGCAGCCGGGGCTGCTTTTGTAGGTGATAGAGCTCGGCGTAAGTGCTAGCGGCAGGATTTGCCACCAGGCAGCCAGCTGTCTCCAGAGCTCCCCGTCTCTCCAGTGCTTACCACCATGTTCTACTGCTTCCCACTGTGGAGGGCACAGGCACATCACCCACTGCAGTGTGATGAACACATCCACAGGAGTAGACCTAAGCACAGAGGTGCTGCAAAAGCAGGGTTGATCTACTCTCACGCTTGGGAAGGAGAGAAGGGAGAGCCAGGAAGGCTTCACAGAAGAAGTGAAACCTGGGCTGGGTTTTCTGGAGGAAAAGGAGTCTACCACGCAGGCTAGCAGTGGAAATGCTGGACCAGCAGGTGGAGGAGCCCAGAGGCACCAACAGATTCCTGATCGGGGGAACAGCAGGTGGCTGGGTTGTACTGGGGTAGAACATACACGTGGGAGAGAGCAACACCGGATGTGCTGGTGGAATTCTGTAAGGCTACCATCTGTGCTGCCTTCCGATTCAGTAACCACTGGCCACGTGTGGCTACTTTAAATTAATTAAAGTAAAATAAAATAATTCAGTTTCTCGTCTCAGTGGTCCCATGCAGCGAGGCTACCAAACTGGACAGCACGAATGTAGAACATTTACATCATGGCTGAAGATGCTGTAGGACAGTGCTGGGCTCTGTCGTTTTTCTTATTTGGCATACACCTGTCCAGCTGCACCTGGTGTTCTGTGTTACCTGCATGTGCCCGCTTTCAGAGGGCTCGTGTTGTGCTGACGGGAGGGCCTGTGTTGGCGGCCTAGGTGCATGGTGGAGGAGCCGAGGAAGAAGCAGGGTACAATTTCTCAGGAGGTGAATATTGGTAACTTTTTGTTTGGCACTGCTCAAATCAATATTTAAAAGGTCCCAAGAAGTATGTCATTTCCTCTCTAAGCCCAGCAGAGCTACTAGTTTCATTAAAAAGGCAATGGCAAATCTATTTTTAATTTTATTTTTTTATTAAAAAACACCCTACTGCTTGAGATTGTAATCTCTCGCTGAATAATGGGTGTCATTGTGCAGTTGCAAATAGGGCAATAGCACTCATTGAAGTTACTTAATAAATAGGATTCGGTGCTTTACATTAGTGTAGGGACAGAAATAGGTCAAAAAGCGTTTCCTTTTTACTTTTGAGTACAGTGTTCTGACTTTCCAGATGGCAAGGAACCATTTAGAGCTATAAAGGGATTTTGATTTAGATGATGGTGACCTTGTTTAATTTTACAAAAGTTATATGTTGAGAAAGGAACTTGGCTTCCTTTGAAGTTTTGTAGGGCGGTTGATCGATATTTTAGAATGTTGTGACCAAGCGATTCAGTTGGGAGGGATTTTTGTGATTAGCTCCCGGGTTTGAAAGCGATTTGCCACTATTTTTGGAGTCCTGGGTTTTGGAAGATTTGTTACTTGAGTCCTGGTTTTGTCTCTTGTTATCTGTGGGACTTCAGGCCCCTCTCGGTTTTCCCTACTCAGTGTTCATTCATCCCGCTCAGTTTTTTCTCTGGAAATCCACTCTTCAGCCCATGAACCTCAGGGGGAGATGATGTGGTACTGGACTTCCTGGTGACATATACAGCTCACGTTATCCCTGGTCACAGTGATTTGGGTGGGTACATGGTCTAGACAGAGCCAATAAGCTGTGATGAGGCTTTTGTAGGGACTGTTGAGAAAGGTCTGTGTGCTCTTTTCCATGGGCCTTGAACTTTGGAGGAGTGGCCATGCACATCCTAGCTGTACCCTGCCTATCTGCTGTCTCACCAAAGCTTGGCATCTGGGAACAAGAGCAGAGAGCTGAGAAATGGGGAGGGACTAGGTCATTTTTTGCAAGATCAAACCTTGCCTGTCTACCCATGGACTTGGTACATTATAAGCCATTCATTCATATCTGTTTCATTTGGAATAATTAGTTTTTCTGTCATTTGCAACTAGAAAAGCCCCCTCACAATCTCTGTGAGCCTTTTCTAAATTATGTGTTTGTAAAGGGGGGAAAAAAAAGAAGGAAGGTAACATGTTGAAAAACATTTCAGAGTGGTAAAAACCATGCCCTGATATATGCAAGGGAAAATATGCTAGGATCTTTTTTTCTTTATTATGTTTTTATTTATTGGTGAGGGAGAGAGAAAGAAGGAGAGACAGACAGACAGACTGATAGCCATTGACCTGTTGTTCTACCATCCACACATTCATTGGTTGACTCCTGTATGTGCCCTGACCAGGGATCGAACTCACAACCAGGGCGTAGCTGGATGATGCTCTAACCAACTGAGCTACCTGGCCAGGGCCTGTGCTAGAACCTTTCAGACCACATTTTGACTTTTTCTTGTTAGACAAGGAGCAGCATCTTTGTTTGAGGGATCAAAGTTGGCATCAGAGATTAGGTTCTATTATAGTACTTCTAGTGTTTTTCCAGAGTGAGCTGGCCTCCAGAAATCATTTTAACTGAATATATGTAAAAGCAGTTCTTAAGAATTGTGAGTAAAACTTCAAGAGGATTCTTTTATTTTTAGGACCATTTCTGTTTTTCTGAACAAGGTCCTCATTTGAATGTATGTGGCCTCTATTAATTTTCCTAGATTTTTAAGTAAGGGCTGTCCACTTTGGGGGGCACCTATTAAATTGGGTATTTTTATATTAAAGTGTGAGGGGGGGTAGAATTTTAAGCCTTCTCACGTGGACGTGTGTTTCCCACATGACACAGTTTCCTCGGTTGGTTTGTATCCTTCCTTAGCTTCTGCTGTTCAGAGGATTGTAAGGGTGTGTTCTCTCCTGATGTGGCCTCTGGGTCACTTTATAATGATTTCATAATCCATAAGTGACTGGAATGAACAATTTTATGTCATAGGCAGCAGAAAGGGCGTTTGCTTTAAGGCTGGGAGGATTGGGTTTGAAATCCGGAGCCCCCACTGCCTAGGTCTGGCAACCTTGTCTGAAAAAAGAAAGGATCTTGGTTTTCTGTGAATAGTGTGTTTGCTGTGAGGGTTCAATGAGACGATGTGTGTGTGTGTGTGTGTGTGTGTGTGTGTGTGTGTGTGTCAAGATGCCTCACACCTAAGGGTAGCCACTAATCACTTTTTTTAAATTCATGCAAATAAGCTAGTTTCAGGATGACAGGAAGGGTCTAGGAAATTAAAGATTTCATGAACGAGTCAGTTGGTCCCTGTGGCGTTCATCTTTTAAGCCTATAGGCTATGGATCTTATTCTCACCAAATGTTCCATCTTTTTAAAATAAACATTTGCTTTACTTAATCTTTTAAAAATATGTTTATTGATTTTGGAGAGAGAGGAAGGAGGGAGAGAGAGGGAGAGAGACAGAGAAATATTGATGTGAGAGAGAAACAGTGAGTGGTTGCCTCCCATACGCACCCCAACCAGGGATTGACCCTGCAACCTCGGTACGTGCCCTGACTGGGAACCGAACCCCCAATCTTTTTGGTGTACCGGATGACGCTCCAGCCAACTGAGCCACCTTGGACAGGACCCAAATGTTGTTTTTGTGATCAGGACAAATTTTGGTCGAATGATGAGAGTGTTCTCTGATTAGGCATGCTAAAAAAAAAATGTTTATTTCTTCATCATTTTTTCATTCATTCAACAACTGTATCAAGGGGACTTTTTCTGCCAGGTTTTGACAAAACACCTTTTTCCCTCTCCCAAGTCATGTCTTGACTTCCTAGTGGGTCTGTGGACTGGGGTTTTTCTGAAGCCGATGTTTAGATAAAAAATTCCATCTTTGCTTTCCGTGTTGGTATAGATTCTGCCGTGAGAAGTGCTGTCCATTCCTTTCATTTTTTTCCTCCCGTGATGCAACTAAAAACCTGGAGAGCTGTCATGGGGAAGGTGGCTGGGCAGATTCTGCAAACACCATTGGGGAGACTCAGGAACTGTGGGAAGAGTCACAGGGACACGGGAATAACCTTGGGCAGCACTTCCAGGGTGGGGGCCTTCCACCAGCGGGGTGGGCTGGTCCAGAGTGCAGGTGAGATGTATTGCCAAAGGTGCTTCAGGAGAGTTCAAAGGGCAATTTTTAACAAACACTATTTGAGATCCTAGTGGCTCTGAGTCACTGAAGATTGAGTAGAGGACCTTCCAGCAGCCCTGGTCCCAGCCATAGAATGTCAGGAGGACCTTGATCTTCAGACCGTGTGATGGTAAGAGTGAGCCATGGGGAGTGGTCCAGAGCAGGAATCAGCCCTTTAGGGCCCAACACCTGTTTCCGTCAGTGAAGGATGACTTTTACATTGTTCAGTGTGCATAGTACATAAATGTAAGTGTGAGTGTCCACAAATACAGTTCTGATGGCACATCAAGCTCACCTATTCGGTTACTGCCGTCGGTGGCTGCTCTCCATGGCACCGGCAGAGTGGATTGGCTGCAACAGAGACCATATGGCCTGCAAAGCCTCAAATATTTACTGTCTGACCTTTTACGTAGAAAGTTTGCTGATCCCTGTCCTGTAGTAGAGCCTCCTGACTCCCCTCCCCCCCGCAGCTTTGTGGAAAATGGTCACGTTTGCATAGCACGCAGGGATAAATGGAAACTGCTCGCTGGCCCGGAGCTGGAGGAAGAGACTTTCCTGACACCTGAACCCCTCCTTCCGTCCCACCTGTGGCTGTTTGATATGGACCCTCTCACCTGGGTCAGCTCTCCTCCCGAGGCTTCTTGGAGATGCCTCGGATGTTCATAGTCGTCTGTGTAACTTCTTGTAAAGCTCTCTACGGTTGACAGATGCTCTTCACCTGTACTGCCGTCTTTCCTCCTGGTCCTCACTCTCCAGTGTGCCTTTCACAGTCTCTTTGCTGCTGGTCCCCATTTGACTAGCCTTTCTCAAAGGTGTTACTGGCAAGGACAAAGGGGTTTTGAAGAAATTCATAATGTCGTTGGGGTTATAGTACTTATACTTTGTTTTTTACGGAGCTTTGCTTTATTGCTCTTCAGAGATGCTGTGTATTTGTTTGTTTTACTAATTGAAGGCAAGACCCTCCTCCAGTTAAAAGCTTATGACTTGCTTCATTGCAATGCTCACTTTATTAGGATGACCCAGAACCAAACCCGCAGTATCTCCACGGTCTGCCTGGGAATAGAGTGGGGGTTGTTACAAAGCCTCTGTGTCTTTGACGTGACTGTCATGGGATCGGCCACATCCCCAGCACCTGCAAATGGAAGTGGCCTCACCCTTTGTTGACGGAGCTGTCCTAGGAGTCTCTGCTCATTGGCTTAAGGGTGAGCAGTGACAAATTGTGGCCATTCCAGAGTCTGGGGCAGCGTCCTTTGTAGCAGGCTAGCATAAGATTGTATCCTACTGTGATAATGGTGATTAGTTATGTACAGCTTTTGAGAAATTCTGGCCAGAAACACAGAGACTATAACCAGCCACTTGGTAGCAGGAAAAGAAGCAGAGAGAAGAATTCACTCATGTGGCAAACAGTTGTGGTGCCCCTGGTATGGGTGGCAAAGAGTAAACAAAGTCCCTACCTTCTTGAATGTTACATTCCAGAGTAAGGGAATATAGAAAAAACAATTTTTTTTTTTAAGATTAGGGCTCTGAAGGAAATAATCCAGATTGATGGGCTAGGAGTGAATGGTGGAAGGAAAGGGTTAGGTGGATAGGAAACGCGTCTCAGGGAGGGGACAGCTGGAGGCCATGATACAGCTGCTGTACAAAGACAGGAAAGAGGGAATAGCAAGTTCAAAGGTCCTGAGGTACACGTAGACTTGGCTTGCTCAAAAAACAGAGAAAAGTCATTCTGGCTGAGATGCAGCTGTGGGACGTGAGGTTGGAGAAGACAGGACCACATCTTAGAGACACATGGCACTGCCGACTCGGCTCACAGCAGAGGTCTCCGCGCCGCCTTTGTTCCAGCTGCCGGCTCCTGTTGATTGCTTGCTTGCACCACAGCTGCTGTTCTGGGGTTCACGGGAAGGCCCAGCTCCCTCTTTGTCCACAGAGTGTTCGTGGGGAACTGCTGTCGTCGGAGCTGGTCTCGCGGAGTCTCTGTTTCCTGTGGTCAGATCCTAATCACAACTAGTGCTGACATCGTGCTGGGCCTTGTGCTCCTACTGTGTGGATTAACTTGTTTTTCCCCAGTGGTGGGGATGACTGTGGTCATCCCCATTTTACAGATTAGGAACTGGAGTCACAGACAGGTTAAGGGAGCGCTGAGGTGTGAACCGGGTGGCCTGACTTTGAAGCCCATACCCTCACCACCCTGTGCTGCCACGTGAAGCCAAAGAGCGCAGCTGAGACATTGCACTGTGCAGCCGGGCATGGGCTGAAACTCGGGGGAACAGAGGGAACGTTGAACTGTCTACAGGTGTAGGCAGGTGAGACCGATCCTGGCCTGGGGCAGGAATGGTGGAGTAGGCAGGGGTGCGTGGTGCATACAGGACAGCACACGGATGGGAAGATAGCCCAAGACGTGCACCTGGCCCTGTCGGCCAAGGGCGACCCTCTGTTCTCCCAACGGGGACTGTTAAACAGAGGCTAACAGGCCTGGAGCCACCACCTGCCAGACATTTGTTCTTGTATTTGACCCTCCCAGCAACCCTTTGAGGAGGTGGCCTTGACTCTGTACTCCTGGGGAGGTACCATGCTCAGAGGGGTGGAGAGCTCCGCCCAGGTCACCTATTGTGTAGGTAACAGAGCCAGAATTGCACTTTCGAGCCATGTGACTCAGTTGTCTTTTCTTTCATCACAGCACTCTGTCCAGCCTACGGGAAGCTGGCTGGACTAGAGGAGCGCGCCGGATTCCACTCTGGTTGTTGGCAACCTTGCCTGGGTGTGGATCCCTCCGAGAGGCTGTTAGATGTGGCCTCTTCCCCAACAGTTCTCCTTTGTGCACATGTACAGACACACCTGTGCAAACTGAAGGGCTTCACTGAATCCCTTCTATGGGTCCAGAACCCTGGTGCCTGATCTGCCACGTCAGGCTGGCTCAGGGCTAACACAGTCGGAAGGAAGAGAGTGATGTGATTCCTAGCGGGTGACCTTGTCTGGTCATTCTCCCCAGTCAGCAGGGACCTTGTTCCCCTAAATAGCATCACTTGAGTGCCTAGTAGGTGTCAGGTCTGGGAAACAAGAGCTTACGTGCTTGATTTCATCTCAGTGTCCCTGTAATCCTACAGCGTGGATATTGCAATTTCTTCTATTTTTAAGATGATAGAACGACACGTAGACTTGGAGGGATTTATCCCTGCCCGATGAGCTGCGGAGGCTGGATTCTAACTTATTAGAATCTTAGAATTATAGTCTTAGTTACACTGACTCTCAAAGTAGTCAGGCTGCAGTTCATGCCGGTGTGTCTCAGCGTGAATAAATGAGTCCTTGTAGACATTGCCAGGTCCTCAAATGTCATTCCTCACCTGCCTCCGTTAGCAGCCCAGACGCTCGAGCCTGGGGAACACTATTGAATTTCTGGTTCTGTCTTGAATGCCCTCCGACACATGAATTAACATGACTGCCAAAGCACCTTGCACTTGTGGAGGGTCACAGAAATGCGAGTCCTCGCAGCCTCTCTGGCAGGATGCAGGGCAGCTTCATCCCTGTGGAGACAGCCCCCAGCGGTCCAGGAGGTTGATAATCAGGAGGGGTTTGCACAGACTTGCCTGCCATTACAGACCCCAACATGCAGGGCTGTAAATGGAAAAAAAAAACAAAAACCTCTTAAAGATGCCATATATTATGTAAGGGCTTCTGTAGCAATCAAATGTTATACCAACCACAAACCCTTATAAACATGTTATAATAATTTATGCTTAAGCACCAGCTGTAGAGTGGAATGGAGCTCAGTCCGGGTTTGCAAGAATTTCCTCTGGTGGTGGTGGTAGCCATTGTGTGAATTCTCGTCTGGGTGAGAACAAAACCCATTTCCCGGCATGTGGTTATAGTTTTGAAAGAGCTTTGGCCTCAAACTTTAGAAGGAGAATTTGTCCTGCCCAGGAAGTCTTCACTATCTCTTTCCTAAGCCTTAGCATTGTCGCTGAGGCTAATTAACATGATAGAAACTTTTCCCCGGGGCTCATGACTTGCTCCTGCCTGATTTTTTTCCATTTTCTTAGCCAAGAGTGAAATGAATGAGCACTTCTCTTTTTCTCTAGCACTTTCCTTGCGAATATTCACTTTTATGGTTTCGCTCTTTGAAAAGAAGTCTTTCCTGGTTTGGCTGAAATGTTGATACTCAAAACTCTAGGCTAGGATGAGAAAAAATTGCTTGTATTCCCCACACTCTCTGGTTATTTCTGAAGGTGGATATTTTATATTTATCTGATGACGGTGATTCTTTATCTCCCCCTTTAGTCCTAAGCTCCACGAGAGCACACAGTAGATGCTCAATAAATATTTTTGAGTGGGTGTCAAATCCTCAGGCAGTGGTGGGAAGAGCCAGGGTTCTTCCTCTTGAATCCCAGATCCACCACTTCATGGCTGAGTGGCTCAGGCAAGTCTGAGGACTCTGGTGTTCTCATGCTAACAAGACAGTGATTACGCATCCAGACTGACCTCACGGGGTGCCTTGGTCACTTAGGGCTGCCATTCCCAAGTACCACCGACTGGGAGGCTTCAAAAAGAGAAGTTCATTTTCTCACTGTTCCAGAGTAGCTCAGGGTGTCTGCAGGGTTGTTGCTTCTGAGGCCTCTCTCCTTGACTTGTACACGGCCACCTGCTCCCTGTGCCTTCACATGGCCCTCTCAGCGCGCGTCTCTGTCCTAGCCCCTTATAATGACACCAGTCATATTGGAGCACCCTAGTGACGTCATTTTATTTTAATTACTTCTTTAAAACCCCTGTCTCCAAATATAGTCACATTCTGAGGTACAGGCAGTTAGGACTTCAACATATGAATTAATAAGGGGGTGGTGGGGAGGAAGAGGGGGAAGGGGAGACACAATTTAACCCATAACACGGGGTTACTGATTTGATTATAGTTTGTAGTTGGGAAAGCGCTGTTCAGATGTTTAGATGTTACTGAGGAGTTTAAAATCTAATTGAGGAGATAATATAATTAATAACGTGAAAGTCAGCTCTGTGGGCCGATACAGTCTACGCTGCTCTGTGAGCATGGTGCTTTTGGGGTTCTGGAGAAGACTTCATGCTGCCCTTGCCGTGGGACATAGCAGGGAGTTCTCCAGGCCATGTTTTCCAGATGCAGGTGCATAGTGTACCCTGGGTTATCACATCACTGTGGCCTGCATTACCCACCTGTGGGCAGGGCCATACCTTGGACACTCTGTGGTGCCTCCTTGTCTGGGCTGGTCCAACAACAGTGGTCTAATAGTAGCACTTATTGGGCATTTACTATCTGCTGGGCACAGTTCCAAGTGGGTCTCACCCAGAGTCTCCATAAACTCCCCAGGAATCACACAGCGCATGCAGGAGTCTGGATTGGAACCCAACGAGTCTGCTCCGGGCTCTGCTCTTACCTGCTGAGCTGCACTGGATCCCTGGGAGGGCGCTCTCCTGGACGCTCAGCCTTGCTAACCTGGGTACTTGTTGGGTGAGCAGGTACTGAGCCTGGTGGCAGCTGGAACCCCCAGGTGCCAGCCTGGGGCTATAGCTCACCTAGCCTTTAACAGCTGGTCTAGGAGACCATTGTCAGCCCTGAGGGTGCTCCTTGGGCAGACGTTGGGTCCTGGGGCAGTGAGGAAAAGGAGTCGGCTTCGGTGAGCCTCCCGCCCGCCTTCACTGCAGCTCTCTCCCTACTCTCACATGGCATTTTTTCAGCTCAGCAGACCTGTCTCCTCATCTTCAGATGTGTTTCTGGAGGAACAGGAAAGGAGAAGCAGAGGAATAGTGCTCATAGGCACCCAAATGCAAGATCAAACACTGAATTTTTACAAAGCTCAATTCTTTGTGAATTTTTTATTGCTCCCTTGATCTGCGTAGCCCCCAAATCTCTGCCAACACGTGAGCAATATCATCACCACCACCGTCACTGTCATCATCACCATCACCATCACTACCACATCACCACGACCATCGTTATCACCATCACCATCATCAGCATCTCCATCATCACCACCACCACCACCATCATCATATCATCTCCGGCCTCTAGGATGCTGGCCAGCCCTTGTTTTTTCTGCTCGACATAAGTGAGCCCATGTAATTCTCTGGGAGTTCACTACTTGTAGGGATCTTCATTTCACAAGTATCTTGGAGGAAACTGAGGCACGGAGGTATTACATGAGTCGTCCGAGGTGCTACAACGGATAAGTGGCCAGGGTGGAATTCAAAACTGGGCCCTCTGGCACTAGTGCGGACCGTTCTTGCCTCTCACGGAGGAAACTCGTCCCCAACATTTTTCACTGACAAGCTGGGAAGGAGGAAGCCGTGCGTAGCCACCAGCCCCTCCTGCCTTGGCATCCGTGTGGTGCTAGTTTCTTCTCCTCCCTGGAGCCCCCTCAGTTTTGTGTTCCAATCAGGTGTGGTCAGCACTTGCTCATGGAAATTGCGTAAGCTGGACACCTTCTTTCTGTAAACTTCAGAGATGGAGTGTCCCTTGAAGACAAAGTGGCCGTCATTCTCAGGCCTTGAGCCTCAGGCCTTGAGGGTAGACTCACATACCATTGCTTTAATAAATGAGCTGAAAGCATAGTTGGCTCCCAGCCCTAAGGACCTTGTTGACTGATGGGCCAGTGGTCTATTTCATCTGTCATTGCGATAACCTTCCTCACCTCCCCACGGCCAGCATCTTGCCGAGGCACTTTTGCTCAGAGTTTCTCCATCTCAGCTCTTCCTGGGACAGGTCCTCTGTAATGTCTCAGCAGGGACCTTGACCGCCTCCTGCCTCTACCCTCGGGAAGGGCGGTCGGTTTCTTCTCAGGAAGCCTGGAAGGAGTTAAGTCCAGCCATGCATGCCTCCTGGGAGCCTGTCCCCCTGGATCACTGTTGGTTTTCATCTTCATTATCTTGAATGACAATGTTGTCAGCACCCGGGAGGGGTCCTTGAACAGCCAGATGGTGGCTGGATTTTTCTGCCAGTCATCAGTTTTCATCTGATTGCAGCGCTGGTACCAGCTTCCACTGTTCCAGCAGATTTCTCCAGCAGCTCTTACAGGGATTGTTAAGGCTGGGAGAATTCCGTGGAGGTATGGTGGTTGATTTATTCATTTAATAAACATTTATTGAGCACCTACTATGGACCAGGAACTGTAGTAGGCACTGGGGATACAGGAACGAGCAAGCAAAGCTTCTGTTCTAGTGGGTTTTATGTTCTAGTAAACAAACAAACGTGGAATACGTCAAATGCAGAAAGTGCTGAGAAGCGACAGTAAGGTGGGTGAACAGTACAAGGGGTCAGGCGATGGCTGAACTGTGTGTGAGGGGTGGTGGTTGTTTTGGGGAGAGATTATTAACAGCTTCTCAGAGAAGGTAGCAAGTCATGATAGCCCTGTGTGAAGTGAGGAAGCAAGCCACCTAGGGAAGTGGGCGGAGCATTGCAGAAAGGGAACAGCAAGTGCAAGGGCCCTGAGCAAAATGTGTGATTAGCAAGGAGGCTCTGGTGTTTGAGTAAAGGGTAGAGAGGGTCGCACACCAATTTTACAGGCAAAGAACTTTTTTTCTTTCTTTCTTCCTTCCTTCCTTCCTTCCTTCCTTCCTTCCTTCCTTCCTTCCTCCCTTCCTTCCTTCCTTCCTTCTCTCTCTCTCTCCCTCCCTGTCTCTCTCCCTCTCTCTCTCTCTCTCCTTCTCTCTTTCGAATTCTCCTACTTTTAAGTGGGGGGCAAATGCGTATTTTGGTTTTTATCACTCTGGTTAGCAATTCCTTTTTCCTCAGAGAGAAGAAAAAGTGTGGCATAGGGTGGATAGAGTGGAAGATGTGTTTTCCCTCTCTGGATTAAGTTTCAAAAGAAATGCTTTTCGAGTAGAAATGCTAGAACTCAGTGTAAGCAACAGAAGTCTGAGGCTAGGGTATATATGGAACCTACCTTGGTCTATGATCCTCTTCCTTTTGTCTTTCTGTATTGTTTTTATATGCTTTACAGATTCATTATATAACCTATTATATAACATATATGGGAATTCGTTCTGTAATTCTAGCATTATTGCATTTCACTTGTTCGTTCATTCATTCATTCAGTGACCCTTTACAAAGAATGCCATTGGTGCCAGGCACTACTTTAGGGACTGGGAATTTAGAAGCAAGTGTACTCCTTTTGGGGGAGCCCCTGCAATACTGGGTGCTGGCATTAAAGGCACCTCAGAGTTGTTATTCTTTTGTTTTACCAATTTCTGGCACCTTGGGCCATACCACGCCCCTTCTCTTGCTTGCTTCATCCATCCCTCTCTTCAGACGGCTCTTTTACCTCTAGAGAGAGTTGGTCCCTCACTGCAAAGATATGAACCCCTTTCTTTCTCAACTTGGCTTACTTCTGCATCCTCCATCACCAGGCTTCTGAGCAGAGTCTGTGGCCCAGGCTTTCACTTTCTCACCTTGGCCATCAGAATCTGGCCCTTGTCCCATAGGCTGCTGTATGTCTTATCAGTGACCTGGTTCTCAGATCTAAACACCTCAGTTCTGCCCTCACCTTTCCTGAACTCGGCAGGAGATTTCAGCCATTGCCTGCGGGGCCTGATCCAGTTACCACCTCTCTGCACTTGCTGGAAGATGACCCTCTGGGCTCAGCTGGCTCTTTGGCTACACCCATCTAGCCACCTGAATGGATACTTCCTGTCCTTCAAAGGCAGGTCACCTTCAGGTTCTGTGGCTCCTCCTGTATGCATTCAGCGGCTTTGTTTGTGGATCTGTGTTCCCACCTGTTCTGCAGGTAACAGTGAACTTAGTTTGTCAAATATAGAACCCTTCATCTTTCTGCCTCGTAAATGTTCCCCCCTTATACTCCGTCTTTCGGTGAATACCACCTTGTCCCTTTCTGCCACCGCATTTCTTCTCAGCTACCAAGATGTTAGGAATTTTTCTAGCACTATCTGCTATCCATCCCTTTTGTTGTGTTTCTGCTGCTTCTCTTCCCACTCCTTCCCCTCCCCCCTCTGCGTTCAAGTCCTTGAGAGAAGAGGGACACTCAAAGTGTGGTTCCCAGACTAGCAGCTTCCTCAGCACCTAGGAGCCGGTCAGAAATGCATGACCTTGAGCCCCACCGCAGACCTACAGAATCTGAAACTTCTGGGCTGGGGCCCCGAATCTATGCTTTAACAGGAACTCTTGCTCCCCAAAAGTTTGAGAACCACAGAGGGGGACCATGGAATTAGCTTCCTTCCTGGTCCCCATGCCTGGTCCCTGCTCCAGTGGGCTGTGCCCTGTGGTGCCAGCCTTTTCTTCCAGAGCAGCCCTGATCAGACCCCTCCCCATTACACACCTCCCATGGCTCCTGGCTGGGCTGCCTCGTGACTGGTCCGAGCGAGGTCACACTATCCAGGTGTGAGCAGGCCAGGACTCTTGCACTTTGTAGTTCTAGTCTGCTGGGTTAACTCAGATGTTGCTTTTTTGTTTTGTTTTGTTTTTTGTGTGTAAATTATATCTCTTTGCAGAGCTATGGCTCATTTAATGTGGTAGATGTGCCAAAATTTATACATAATGGAGTTTTTTAATTGGGGGAGGTAGAGGAAGGTAGTAGAATGTTCTATTCAGTGAACTCGTGGAAATGTCCGGGGAAAAGGCATGGATTGAAGTAGCTTTTGTTTTCTAGGCTATGACTTCTGGGTCTTCCTTGGCAAATCACATGCACCCTGGGTCTTCTCTCTTTAGATGGAAGTGGATGTGATGAGCTGGTTTCTAAGGCTGCTTTCAGCATGGATAGTCCAGATCTGTGACTCTTATTCATCTGTTTCAAAAGGTTAAATATTTCTTGATTTTCTTCAAAATTAGGTAAAAAGAAAAATATAGTAGGTTGGAAAACATCTCCCAAAGATATTGGATCTTAATCCCTGGAACCTGTGTTACTTAATTTGAAATAGGGGAACAAACAAGCAAAGTGGAAGCAGAGTCATGGATGCAGAGGACAGACTGACAGCTGTCAGAGGTGGGGGGGCGGTTGGGGGCTGGGTGAAAAGGGTGAAGGGATTAAAAAAAAAAGACTCATGGACACAAGTGCCGGAGGGAAGAGTGGGTGGAGGGAGGTAGGGGAAGGTAGAGTGGGGGATAAATGGTGATGGAAGGCGACTTGAGTTGGGGTGGTAAATACACGGGGCAGTGTACAGATGATGTGTTGTAGAATTGTGCACCCGAAGTCTAGGTAATTTTATTAACCAACGTCACCCCAATAAATTTAATAAATAAATAAGGAAAGACCCATTGCAGATATGATGAAGGTAATGATTTGGGGGTGAGGAGATGATTCTGGTGCAGGGGGTGAGCCCTAAACGCAGGAAGGTGTATCCTTATAGGAGGGAGGAGGCAGAGGGAGATTCTCACAGAGGGGGAGGTGCCGTGACTGTGGAGGCAGAGGTCGGAGTCCTGAAGCCACAAGTCAGGGATGCCCGCAGCCCGCAGCAGCTGGGAGAGCCAGGGCAGGGTTCTCTTCTAGAGCCCGGGGAGGGAGCATGGCCCCGGGACATCCTGATTGTGGCCACCAGGCCTTCAGAACTCCAGAGAGTAAGTTTAGTGTCTTTAAGCTGCTAAGTTCGCGTTACAGCAGACATAGGGAATTTTACTGCAAGTTAAAGAAAACCACTGTAATTTTTTTAAAGAAGGAAATCTACAAGTCTGTGTTTGAAATGCATCCTGGATGGCAGCCCTGTGTGTCCTTGGCATGCAGATTCATGAGTATGGGGCCGGCGGGGTGTATGCCCTCAGCATTTTCCCTCCCCGACTCTGTTCTGATGATTGTCTAAACCTCCTGCTTGGCAGTGTCTGTCTTGCATTCCCACATTCCCAGCCGCTTCCTCCCCAGCATGATGCTCCCCCACATCCACACCTGCTGTTTTGTTCTCACTAATAGCAGCATCCAGTCCCTGTTGGAGTCCGGATGGATGGGTGATGGGAAAAGCCAGGTGGGCTTTGTTCCCCTGTCTCTGTCACCATCCCACATTGGAGGATTGATACATATCTGTATTCCGAAATGAACAAACTGGCCTCGGGAATGTTCCTTTATGAAGCATTTCCTTCAAGGTGGCATCGTCATCTGGGGTCCCTCCACATTTTCTGTAGTAAAGCCCCATGTTCTTTGCAGAGCAGACCTGGGGGATTGTCTGGGATGCTCAGTCATTAAAGTTGCTCAGTTATTGATCAACCATTAGAATCACAGATCAGAACATTTTAAGGCTGGTTCCTGGAAGTGACCTAATCTGTTTTTCCTCATCTGGCATGTTAAGAAAACAAAGGCCCAAAGTGCTGTGTCTGGGGTGAGCGATAGTAGAACTGATGT
The DNA here is from genome assembly GCA_007922815.1 of Macrotus californicus. Classification (NCBI taxonomy): domain Eukaryota; kingdom Metazoa; phylum Chordata; class Mammalia; order Chiroptera; family Phyllostomidae; genus Macrotus; species Macrotus californicus. The sequence continues at coordinate 87,374 of VMDR010000705.1, forward strand.
TAAAGTCACTCCTTCTTGCCCACCTGCCTCCATTCCCCCCGCCCTCAGCAGACTGTGCTAAAAGGTACTTACGGGTGGACAGTAGCTCTCAGTAAGTACAGTTAGTTTTATAAACAGCTAGCATCTGTTGCGGCCACACTGTGTGCCAGGAACTGTTAGCGCGTGCTCTACTAACTCACTGAATTCTCTTTACGACCCTGTGAGGTGGGTCCTATTATTAGTCGTCGAAAGTGTTCAGACTTTGTAACTGGTGAAACCTTCCAGTTCCGAAACCATCATTTGCTGGTTAAATGTGAACTTGTGTAGAGTGGAGCTGGTAGTACCTCTGATGCCCCGCACGTGTGTGTAGGTGACGGGAGTACATAGGTGAACAGGTAGGTCACGGACTTAGGGAAGCACATGTCACTAAGAAGTGTCAGTCAGTGAAATGTGAATGACATCCAGGGGCCTGTGTGTCTAACTTTGGCATGTGACCTGGACTTTTTGGTTCTCTCGTTTTCTCATCTGTAAAGTGGGGGTAATGGTATCTCCCCTGCAGGACTGTCCGAAGGGTGGGAAGGGGTTCGGAGTGCCTAACCCAGGGCACGGCACAGGGGCACGCAGGAAATGGCTGCAGTGCTCTTTGGCTCTTACGCACGTGACAGGACGAATGAGGAATGCACTGTCATGGGGCTGCGGGGCACTTTGTGGTAACCAAATGCTCTTTACCAAGGTTTTCCCATTAAATAGGCCGGGCAGCGTGAAGTGCGGATGACTCAGTTAGAACAAGGGTATCTTGACCCCCGAAGGGCAGTGGAACGGGCTTTATTCACTGTGTAAGGGGAAGGCGCACTGGGCAGAAGGAGCTGCTGGCTGCGTGCAGATGCATCTGTCCCCAGCAACGCTGTCTGTGTGCTGTGAGTCACTGGCTCTGTCCTCGGATGTGGAGGGCAAGGGCAGGGGATGCGCGTGTCCTCGGACCTAACTGATAGGGTGGGTGGAGTTCCTCTTCCAGTTACAAGTTGCATGTAAATTTGGGCAAACTATTGTGATGATTTTGTCCCAATACCTAGCAGGGCGGCTAGCACAGAGGAATGTGTGCTGACGTCTGCTCTGTACCAGGTGCTGTATCAGGTTCTGGAAGGGCTGGAGGAAAACTGCAGGCCTCTGCCTTTGGGCAGCTCACAGCTCCTACTAGATGCCATGCAAGGAAGCCACGGTGACCGGTGCTCCCTGGCTCTCTGGACCTGTTTACATACACACCCGTGCGTGGGCACACGCACACGCGCCACCGCAGCCTTTGGGCAGCCGAGGCCTGTGTCATGGTCCGAGTATAGACTTGTGTGACGCTTCTCACTGGGAGGCTCCTCGACAGATGACTCATGAACTTGTTATTCTTTTTTGACATGCCATTTATATTCATCAGGCTGGATTAGGTCATGCTATTTATATCAACAACCCCTAAAATGTCTGAGGTCTCCATAACAAAGACGTATTTCTTACTCATTAACACATTCATTGTCTGTGGTTGGTATGTGCATGTGGAGGGAGGGGTCCTGCCCCATTGTACTCAGATTCTGGGACCTGCAGCCGGGTGGTAGAGCAGGAGGTGGACCAGGTTTGCACAGGCTAGTCCTGTTTTGGAGAGGCCAGGAACATCACCCTTGCAACCAAGTCCTCATTCTATGTTAGCTGTTCTGTCTTGGGCAGCATATTCAACCTACCCCAAGCCCTAGATTCATGTGATGAGGGAATCCTAATTTTACCCACCTGATAGGGTTCTGGGAAGGATGAAATGAAGTCAGACACAGAGCATTTCACGTTTGACATGTAAGTGCCGTTTGCTGATAATTTTTAGTATCGAACAATGAAAATGGATAAAGTATAGCTTCCTGCAGTGGGGAAGTTCATAGCTGGTAACCTCTATTTTCATGTTAAAGAGCTGGGGCAACATGCTATCGGGGAAAATAAATGGAGAAGGAAAAGTTAATCAAGTACCTTTTGGATTGCCAGGCCCTAGGCACGGTCTTATAATAGGTACTTTGCAAATTTTCATTGTTTAACTAGAATAACCATCTCATTAGACTGAAAAAAGGAGGTGTAGTAGTTAGAGCAGGCTGAGTAGATCCAAGAATGTATAGCTGTTTATTTCTCAAATTCCAGACACTTATGTCTCACTCTCCAAATGCATGGGTATGTTGGCGAGAATAAAGGAGAGGTAGGGTGTCTCCGTTCCACACAGTGACTCAGGCCGAGGGAAACTCTGTCCTTGACCGCACGCAGTTTCTAAGCTCTCCACACCGACACCCAGCCGGCAGAGCGGAAGAGCTCGAAATGGTGAGGGTGGGACCCACATCACTGCTGTCCCTGTCTCACTGGTCCAAACTTAGTCACACGGCACATCTCCCTGCCTGGAGGCTGGGGCAGCTCTCACCCTGCGGCCAGGGTCGGGTGAGCAGCTGCCGCTCTTCACAAATGACCCACAGGATAAGGTGAAAAAACTGAGAGATTTCTGAGAAACTAGTAAAATTCTTCAAGGGCATGTAACTTTTTTCTGGAGAAGGCAAGAGTCACATGCGGGCCAATCTTTTCTCCTTCTGGGAAATGTGGAGGGTGGTTGGGGAGTTTGTGGGTCAGATGAACTGGATTTAGTAGGGTTAAGTAATTAATAAAGTTAATTAAGTAATTAAAACAGGGGGTTTATTTGAACTTGAGATAGTTGAGTCAACTCTTAGGGGATGTCCAGGGCTGGCAGCTGGCCCTGAAGACGGACATATGGTGGTGAAGGTGGTTGGCCTTCGAAAAATCAAGGACTTGGCAAAGCAGGGGTGAGGACGAGTCGCCAGCTGCAGGCTCCTGCTGGAGTGTGCTGTGTAGTTGGGGAGGGAGGAAAACCTGAGATCCATTTGAGGCCAGCAGAGGGTGGTCCAGAGTTCGTGGCTAGAAGGCCTACACTTCACAGAAGTCATCCGGAGCACTTCCACATGCGACAGAACCTACTTTTCCGCCCTGCCGTCGCACACGGCAGGGCATTAGACGGATGGGGAGCTTTGCCGTCACGAACCACTGTGAGGAGCTGAAATGAGATGTGACAACGAGACCGGCCGACACCGGCTGTGGGGATCAGTATTGCCAGATTACAAAGGCCTCAGGAGCCCTTGTGAACTCTGAAGTTGTTTGACCTCTGGGGTCAGCCTGCAGGTGGAATCAGTGAGTCCTGTTCTCGTCACACTGGTGGTCGTTGAGGTGGATTTTTAGCACGGGGACTAATCAATCTATCAGCGTGTGTTAATTGAGCATGTCCCACGTGCCTAAATATTTATGGGCCCAGTTCCTGGGATGGCGGTGGGCAATAGGGATGGGGTGTAACCTGTGGCCTCAGCTGGAATCTGGCTGTGGAGCGGGTACACTGCTGGGCGGGGCGGGGGCTGAGGGACTAGCACACCGCTTTGCTGCCCCAGGGGGACGGTGGTCATGGTGCACCAAGCCGTGGAAGTTGGGCAGCCTGAGCTCTCATCTGCTGATTTCCACAAGCTTTCGATAGGTCCCTGGGCTCAATGGTCCTGAGATGTCTCCTGTGTTTAGAAACAAACCAAAAAGCACAGGCAAGGCTTCTTTGTTGTCATTATTCAATAAATGTTTGCTACATGCCATCAGTTCAGGTCCATGGGGCACAGGAGGGTAGGACACAGAGCTGCTGCCCTCTGGGGACGAGTGAGTGGAAGCCGGGCTTCTACCGGCTGCCACAGATGTTTATCAGCCCGTCCCTTGTTCAAGGCCCTTCTCCCTGGCCCTGGCAGCAGGCAGCCTTCTCACCTCATGCCTGCCCTCAGTCACTGACGCTCTAGTGCGGCCGTCCCGAACTCACTCCCTCCCTCCCCTCCTTCTCTCTCGTTCTTCTTCCCCTTCCCCCCTTTATTCATTCAAAACTATTTGTTGAGCACCTACTGTTTATCAAGTTTTGGAGGGACAGCAAGAATGAGTTGAGAGGGGCCCTGTCCCCCTGGAGTGGACATTGCTTTTGGAGCGACAGACTGTAAACGAGCAACCAAAGAAGAGGATTTCAGCTCTTATATGTGCCCTGATCAAACTGAAGACAGCGCTGTGGTGGGGCGTGACTCGTGGGGTCACGCTGGATGAGAAGGTGCGTGCAGGCCCCTCTGAGGGGTGGCGGCAAGCTGAGTCCCGAGGAGGCAGAAAGAGTCGCCCTGTGATGCTGGGGGACCAGCATCTCCCACAAGGGCTGAGGCTCGAGCCAGCCTGTGGAGAGCAGGAACTGGAAGGGGCCATGGCGGTGGATGTCCCCAAACCCAGTAAGATGCTGCAGGTAGGGCACTTGGATGCTGAGAGGCATGTAAGAAATGCCGGACCTTCCTTTACTGGCACCTGGCACATAATAGGTGCTCAGTAAATATCTGCAAACAAATGAGTGCACCACACACAACACCTGCTTGAACCTCCTGACCCAGCTGTCTCCTCCAACCTTTTTGTCTGGGTCTCTCAAAGGCAAAACTTCCTACTTAAAGACCTTTATTCCCTTTCTGCATTAAAACACCCTGGTTATGTAAGGACCGTTAGTCCATACACATGAACAAAGCTATGAACTGGCCTTCTGGCCCTGCACCCTGGTTGGAATCTGCAGGTTGGAATCCTGAGCCCCTCACTCCCTGTGGTCCAGCTCGAGTAGGAAGGGAAATGCTCTTTATTCAACTATTGTGACCTGACCACTGTGTCACGGGGAGATTTTACTATTTGTGCTGCTATGAGTGACTACAATAATATTATCCCCATTTTAAACGGTGAGACCCTAACACACAGAACTGTCCGAGGTCCAATTAACTGTGGAACTGGAGTCCCAAGCTGGGTCCTCTGTCACCCACCCCATGGCACTGCTCTGTCCTCCCCGCTCCTGGCTTCAGCTCCCTGATCTGTCCTGGAGGATATTGATTTTGTCCCCCCTTACTGCTGACCCCCTTGATCATATGGACCCAGTGAGAAGTCGTAAGGCATAACTTACAAAGATGACAACGGAGCACTGTGCCAGTAGAGGCTGTGCTCCTGAATGCTGGTTCTCAGAGGAGCCCGTCAGCAAATTTATCAGGCTACTGTTTAGCAGCTGGATTTCTCCTGCCCCAGTGTGACTAGGAAGCTGTGTCTGGCTTCAGTAGCTCCGTCCTCTGGACTTCGGCTCTGTTGCTTTTTTGTGGTCTCTCCATATGTGAATTTGGCGACCCAACCTGCAAGCCCTTTTGCACTGAGTTGGGTTTGACAGTCAAAAGGGCAGTGGACGCCTTGCTGGGTATCTGTGGGGTCTGCCCCCAGGACGTTTTGGTCTAGACGCAGGGGTGTTCAACCTTTTGGTGTCTCTGGGCCACAGTGGAAGAAGGAGAGTTGTCTGGGGCCACACATTAAATACACAAACCGGGACAAAAACTGATGAGCAAAGAAAAGGTTTTAAGTAAATTTACGATTTTGTGTTGGGCCACGTTCATGGCCATCCTGGGCCACATGTGGCCACGGGCCACAGGTTGGACACCCCTGGTAGAGGGAAGGGAGAGATGAGTAAGTGACCAAGTGTGGCATGGAGTGGTGCAGCCTGAGAAGGACACCTGGACTCAGAGCACTGTGGGGGCTCCTTAGCTCTGGTGGAAGGGGAGGGTGGAGGCACTGGGGAGCCTTCCCTGGGGAGTGACACCTGTAGAGTTTGAGACATGGTCCAGCCAGGGGTCAAGAGCTTGAACTCTGGAGCTCACCTGCTGCTTTCTGGCTGGTGTGCCCTGGACAAGGTATTGTCTGTCTCTCTATGGCTGTAAAATGAGGAGGGCGAGGCTGCCTGCCTCGTGGGACTGTTGTGAGCACTAAGGGAATTCATGCATGTAAAGTGCTTAGAACAGTGTCTGACAGGCGCTTTAAGTGTGTGAGTGCACACACATGTTCCAGGCAGGGTGCCAGCACTTGCCAAGGCCTGTATCAGGATTGCACTTTGCAAAGGGCTGAGGTAGGAGACAAAGCTGAGGAAGGTGCCAGGTGCCAGGTGAGGAAGGCCCCTGTGTGCCTGGCAAAGGAGAAGCTAACTATTGTAAAACTAGTGAACCTCAAATGTATACATTTGATGCTCTGCATGTGTGTGTGTATATACAAAAATACTTATACATACCTACACACATACATGCACGTGTGTGTGTGGGGGGAGTGTACATATACATGTTTACACATTTTCATCCAGTGTCTTAGCTCACAGGACAGATTGGGTGGGGGGGAGGTCAGGCTGAGGAGAATGACATGAGTGACAGAGGCACTTGGAGGAGGGTGACAGTCCATCAGACCTGCCTTGCCAGGAGAGCGTGCTGGAACTTGACATGACTACGGGAGTGAACACTGTGATGGAGAGGGTGTTACCATTGGGGGACAGACAGACCTGCCTTAAAATCTTGGCCCCCATCATAATCTGTCTGTATCTTATCTATCCATCTGTCTATTATCTATCTATTCCTTTTTTCCATCCATCCATCCATCCATCCATCCATCCATCCATCCATCCATCCATCCATTTACCTATCCACCCATCTATCCATCTATCTATCCATCTATCCATCCATCCATCTGTCCATTTACCTATCCACCCATCTATCCATCTATCTATCCACCCACCCATCCATTCACCCATCTGTCCATCCCTCCTTTCCTCCATCTGTCCCCTCATCCATCCATCTATCCATCCATCTACCCACCCACCCATTCATCTACCCATCCATCTATCTGTCCATTCATCTGTCCATCTATCCCTCCTACCCTCTCTCCATCCATCCACCCATCCATTTACCCATCCATCTATCTATTAAAGCCAAACTGCTTCTTGAGGATTGAACCAGGCACAAGCATCCAGGTGCTGCCTCCAGTGTTCATGAGTGATTTTCACTCCTTATCTCGTTCCTATAAAGCCACAGAGGGTGTTTGCTGAGTTGGGTCTTGAGTTTCCATCACTTAGATCCTTTCTATTTGTGAAAACAGTCCAGGCCTCCAAACTCCAGGCCATGTCTTTGTGTACACATTCATGAGAAAATTGTATGCAAAGGAGGAAAAGTTTGGAGATAATTCAACTCATGAGGTTTGCCTGGTTTTTTTGGAGGTGATGAGCAGTTGATAGTCTCCTAAGAAGTGCTTAGGAGCATCTACAAATGGTTCAGAAGCTGAATTCCTTGCTTGCAAAGAGCCTTTCCCTGAGGTTTTCCCCAGAGGGAGTACTCTCCTGTCCCCTGCTGATATGTGAGGCCGAACACTCGCAGGACATCCGTGTGGCTGTGCACGCACCTTCCTACGATGTCCCCTGTGGGGCAGGCAGAGGAGGAGTTCAGATCCTCGCTGCGCTCTGTTTTGTGACTTCATTTTTCATGGCCGGCCAGCCTCTCTGCCGAGCCGCAGGCCCACGTGTGGGTGGCCCTGGGTACCTGCCCTTTGCGCACTCTTAAATTCCCAAGGATGAGTCTTGGATGAAAAGAGCCCTCTCTCTCTCTCTCTCTCTTTCTCTCTCTCTTTGGTTGTAGATGCCACCGTCAAGCCGATCACTCACCCACTTGCCGTAAAACAGACGAAGGCAACCCAGTGCTTTTCCTCCCGTGGCCGATTCTCCCGGCATGAGATCAGGAGCATAACTGGGAAATGGGCAGTATTCACAGAGCAGTTACTGTGTCCGTTAATGAGGTTTACATGAAGGCTTCCAGTGAATTAATGAAGAGCAATGGTGTTGGCATTGGCGTTGAACAGCTGGACAGCTTGATAAGGGAGCAGAGGAGCAGGCGCAGGGCTCAGCCAAGGTGATAAGGAGCAAGGGAAGCTCCTGCCTTGGCCAGCCCCACCCTCAGCTGTGACCCAATGCCTGCCTTACGTGCTGGGGGGAATCAAGCATGCAAGGCTCCGGGCTGCTGGACTGTGCCTCCCCCCGACCAAGACGGGGAGGAACCCGTTTGGCTCGGCTGTGGGTGCCCATCTTCCTTGGGCTGCGCTCAAAATGTGGCCGGAGACAAATTGTTAAACCTCTTTCTTTCGTCAGGGATTCTCATCAGGGATCACGGTGACTTTGGGGGGACAGCATGTCCTGGGGAAAGCAGCCTACCATTTGAGTATGAAGGTCTGAGTCTCAGTTGCGGCCCTGCTGTTTAGTGCCTGCGTGTCCCTTATGTAGCTGCAGGGACCTGCAGTTCCCTTGTCTGTTGAAAAGAAGCCCTTCATCGGTGAACTGAAGTGAGGGTCCAGTGGAAGAGTTTACGTGACATCACACTATGCACATGAGTCGTGGTGTTGGTCGGGGTTCTCCAGAGAAACAGAACTCAGGGGAAATACAGGTATACAGCAGGTTCTCGACTGATTTGTTTCTTTCCATGCCGTTCCGTTAGAATGTTGATGAGATCCCACGGGAATTTAACTCTTGTTAATTGGTTTTGTTAGACATTGTTTTGCCCCCATTCCAAGAAGCTATCCATGATAGTAAGTGAGGACTTACTATGTAGATACAGATAGAGATAGATTATAGATTATAGATTCGATACACTCAGAAGCTTCATTTTAAGGAATTGGCTCACGTGATTGTTGGGGCTGGCTGGTTTGAAATCTGTGGGGCGAGCTGGCAGGCTGCAGCCTCAGGCGGAAGGGGTTAATGCTACAGACTCGAGGCAGGGTTTCTTCTTCCGCTGACTGGATGAGGCCCACTCACATCATGCAGGATAACCTTGACTGAAGCCACAGTGTATGGTGGGAGTTCACCAGGCCTGCAGAGTCACGTCACAGCCACACTGAAGGTAGCACTTGGTTGAACGACTTGGGGTTGTTGGCTGGCCGAGTTGGCAGACACAGCGAACCATCATAGTTATCATCATTATCGATTTATCCAGAACCAGATACTCCTGCCCTTGCACAACCCATGTTTGAACTGTGTGGGTCCACTCACACTTGGATATTTTCATCTTGTCAGCAGACCGCATAAATGTCTGGCATCGATAAATACAGTGCTGTAACTGTATTTTCTCTTTTTTGTGACTTCCTTAATACTATCTTCTCTTCTGTTGTGTAGTTCAGTGATTTTCAGCCCGTGTGCTGCAAGAGTTTTTAAAGCATCCAATACCTGACTGTTTAGTCAGGGGCACCAATCTGTCTTCTCGTAGATTGCCAAATAAAAAAATGACAACAGCCAATACAATAATAACTGTCTGGTATTATGTATGCCCTGTCTTTTTTTTTTTTTTTAAGATTTTATTTATTTATTTTTACAGAGAGGGGAACGGAGAGAGATAGAGAGGGAGAATGACATAATTTGGTTGCCTCCCACACGCCCCCACTTGGGGACCTGGCCTGCAACCTAGGAATGTGCCCTGACCGGGAATTGAACCGGTGATCTTTTAGTTTGCAGGCCAGCACTCAGTCAACTGAGCCACACCAGCCAGAGTGTGAATGCCATCTTGAACCATAAATATATAGGTCATTTAACAGAGTTGCATTTTATTGGTCACGTTGCATAATAAGGTTATGCCTGATTGGGTACTTCTTGGTACCAGAAACCCTTATATATAAGTATAGGCACCTGATATTTTAAAAAGTCACTTTGGAGTAAAAGGGATCGGTAATTATTATTATTATTTTGGAAAATCAGTCAAAATTATACCTACTTGTCAGCTCAGCAAAAAAATATATTTTTTGGTGTGCCACAGGATTTTAGTAATTAGTTCAATGTGTGCCCTATGATGCAAAATGTTGAAAATTTCTGGTCTAGCTAATTGTGAGACTACAGCACATGATACATGTAAACGTACAAAATATGTGTTAACTGCTTGTTACTGGTAAGACTTCTGGTCCACAGTAGGCTGTTAGTAGTTCAGGTTTTGGGGCGTCAAACTAATGTGCTGATTTTCAACAGCACCGGAGGTCGGCACTCCCACCCCCACTTGGATTGAGGGTCCGTTGTACTGTACTTGAGGGGGACTTGCTGGGGACTCTTGGAGAAACATCATGTGCTGGCCCAACACACACCCGAAGTCTTAGCTCTAGGCCAGATTGTGGCGGGGGTGGCCAGGTTGAGGAGGAAGACATGAGTGATAGAGGCACTTAGAGGAGGGTGACAGTCCATCAGACTGGCCTTCCCGGGAGAGCGTTCTGGATATTGCAATGATTGAATGACAGCGAACACTGTGTGATGGAGAGGATGTTAATTTTGGAGGTCAGACAGGCCTGCCTTGGAGTCTCGGCCTCAACGTATCTTCCTCTGTATCCCTCCCTGGAGTAAGTCTCTGAACCTCAGTGATTGTTTTTAATTTTTTCTATTTAAAATGGGAAACATAATGCTTATCTGTAGGCTTCCTGCAAGAGTGCTGAGGGTATCTGGTGTGATTTGAGCACTCAGTAAAGAATTGTTTCTCTCTGTGTTCACCTGTCTGTTCAGTGTTCATGGAGTTGTTACAATGTGACGTTTGTTTTAATCTAAGTAGTTGCCTATGAGAATGCAGGTGAGTTAGGGAACGCTGAAAACAGCCAGCAGGATGCGAAAGAGCATGGTGTTCAAGAGCGCCCGGGTTGCCTGTGCTCTCGGTAAAAATGCCTTTCACCACGAGACGGCTGATGAGCAGAAATGACACAACAGCCTGATGGAGGGCTCTGTCACCCAAGCTGAGAGTGCAGGTGGAGCGCTGTTTCCCGCGGGCTGTGCCCAAATGGGACTGTCCGCAAACCACAGTTTCTGAAGACGAGCAGTCGCCATTCTCAGTTCTGTTCCATCTGTCTCCTGGTCTGTGGGACAGCGTTAGGCCCTGCCTTCTTTCTGGTCCTGGGGCACCTGACTCTCTGAAGAGGTTCTTAATGCCTCTAGCGTGACATCCTTCTCTGGGAGAGCTTGTGGCTTCTTCGAAGGGAACTTCTTACACAGTTGATGCTTAAGGACACCCCTGCAGTAGACAATGTCTGCATTCCCCTTCCATTCCTAGGTTGGTATCAGTCCTACCTAAATGTCATGGTATGAGGAGGTGGGGCCTCCGGGAGGGGATTATAGTTAAATGAGGTGATAAGGGTAGAGCCCTCATGACTGGGATCATTCGTGACCCTTACAAGAGTCACCACCAGAGGGTTCTCCCACATAAGGGTACGAGGTCAGCCCTCTGCAGCCCGGAAAAGGGTCCTCACTGGGACCTGACCGTGCTGGCACGCTGGTCTCTCAGACTTCCCAGCCTCCAGAACTGTGAGAAATACTTTCTGTTGTTCGCAAATCACCTCGTCTACCACACTTTGTTACGGTGGCCAGAAGTGACTAAGAGAACCGCTTAAACCAGTGCTCAAATACTACTTTGTATTTATGTTCAAATTAGGTAGCATCTAATGGGAAAAAAACCAGAAGCAAGTAGAACCAGTCGCATTAACTATACTTTTTGTCTTTTTCCTTCTTCCTTCCCTTGAGGAGCCTGCGAACTCCTTCAAGGATAGATGCTTTGCTTTTCGCTCTGGGCTCCGTTGGCTTGCACGGGGCCTGGCATGTTGTCAGGGTGTCGGACATGTTCCGCCCAGTGAGCAAACTGTGCTCTGCTGTTGGCCCGGACAGCTGTTGAGACTGGACTGTGCATATGTAATGAAATACTCTGCACAGAGGGAAACTCAGCCGTGGACCACAGTCCCGAGGGCAATGTCTCAGAGGGTCTGATAGATGGACAGGACAGCCTGTGGGGCCTGCGCCATCTGGGCCTCCGACGCGGTGGATCAAAGATGAACATGCAATTGAATGAGGTCTCACCAGTGGTAGCTCGCCCTGGCTGGCACATATACGCTGGGAGTCCCTGGTTCGAATCCCAGTCTACCTTGGACACTTGAGTGGGTAGGAATGGTGATGTGGTATGCAGAGCTGTCATTTATGCACACATCTGGGGGAAGTCACGATGAGGAGGAGATGATGAAGTGTGCCAAAAAGAGCCTTGTCCAGAATGAAAGAGCCTGTCCCGTGTTAGGGGCAGGTGAGTTTCTCTGTTGGAAGCCTAGAAAGGCAGAGTAGGGTAGGCACAATTCTCAGTCCGTTGCAGGGCATGTTGGAGACTAGCATAGCCTTGACCCCATGGACCAGCCTTGACCCCATGGACCAGCCTTCTGGGGCCTCTGCTCCTGTAGCTGCAGATGTTAAGTGCTCTTGAATGGGAAAAGAAATGAGCTTTCAATGCCTATATTTTCATGCATTGTTGTCTGCATTTGCCCACCCAGATTAAACCTATCCAAATAATTTCCAAAAGTCACTTAATGACACCATGTCCCCAAGGTTGACATCTCAGAGCCATCCTTAGGAACTCTCTCTCAATTCGATTTCCCCTCTCCTTGTCCCTCCTGATGTCTTCAGCAGGTTTTTTCATCTCCATCGATGGCGCCTGGGCAGGGTTCCCATCATCCCTGGCCTGGAGCATTGCATTAGCTGTAGGCCCGGTCTCCTCCTTGCTGTGACTCCTAATCCATCCGTCTCATCTGTCGCAGTGGTTTTTCTAAAGCTCAGAGCAGCTCATGGCAGTCCCTGCCTAAGCCTCTCTGATTACTCCTCGTGGCCTCTAGAAGAAGTCTGAACAATTTAATGTGACTTATAAAGCTGTTCCCAGCCAGGGCCCAGCCTTCCCGGCTGTGGGCTTCACCTCTTTGTACCAAATCTTAACTCTACCCCCTCTAAATCTCACATAGTCTTGCATGTTTCTAAGACGTGGGACTTCTTTTTCCTTAGGAAGCCTATTAACTCTCCTGCCTGCAGACTTCTACTTATCCTCGAAGACTCGGCTGTAGCTGGTTGAACCGTGTCGCATGCCAGCGGTGACCCAGGAGGTGCTGAGATTGGCAGCCCAGGTTTCTCAGCATTACGTGGCTTTAGATCAGTGGCAGTTCTCTTCAGCTGCAGCCTGGAGTGCGCCACAAGGAGCCTCATTTGTTCATGTCTTCACTTGCTCTGCTAAATTGTGTTTTATTAATGTGTGTGATTGTCCTGATGCCTGGGCTACTGTGCTAATGGCTGATAATTGCCTTAATGAGCTATTTGTAAGAAATACAGTAATACCAGTAGGAATGAAACCAGACCCCGCCACCACAGCTGGTGGCGGAACGGCCCTTGGACGAACTGCAAGGAGGAGCAGCCTGCAGGATTCAGGTAGACAGAATAAGGAAGAGCTCGGAGTTCCCTGCTTTTTCTTGAACACACGTCTTTTACTCACAGGTTGATCATGCACATACCAGTCAGGAGGCTCGGTGATGCCTAGCATATGATCGTCAGAGCTACCCTCCAAACCGCATGCTCCTCAAAGGTCGGCCGCTGGTGACTGTGCTCCATGCCATCTTCACTCTGGGGTCCAGGGTGATGAGGCCACCCCTTTCAGGGCCCTGGCTGGTCTTCTTTGCAGAGAGCCAAAGGCACACCACTCATTCTTGAAGTTTTCTCTCAATCGCTTGTGTTCTTATTTCGTTGGCCAGAGTAAGACACGTGGCTGTGCCTGGGTGGAGAATTTCTACCTTGATGTGCTCAGGGTTGGAGAAGTGATGCTCGTCAGCAGCCTGAGGTCCACAGTGCCCTGGTCCAGTGGCACATTCGTTTGCCGTCCATGGACTCACCCTCTCTCAACCGCAGGTTCTTCTTCATGTGTAGCGTGAACACGGCAAAACCTAAGCTCCTCCGATTGCTCAGGATTAAATGAGATAATGGGTTGCAAAGCACCTACAGTTTTGTCACTGTGACTGTTAGCTCTCGTTCCCTTCTCTCCTATGCCGGGTCTCATTCAGGGTGAAGGATCCCACGCCTGCCGTGTGCATATGATTGTAGCTTACGCCTGTGCTCTCCCACACGGAAACCATGCCCCCAGGTGACCGCCAAGCTCTTGAAATGTGGCCAGTGTGACTGAGGACTTGATCTTCAAATTTTATATAATTTTAGCGTTTTGAATTTTGACATGGAAGCCATGTAGAATATTTTTCCTTTAAATATAAGTTTATTATTTTGGGAGGACTCCGTTTCCCTGAATTGAGATGTACTACTATAAGTGTGAAATAGGCATCTGATTTCATATCTAGTGGGAAAAAAGTGAATGTAAACTCCCATTATTTTCATTTTGAGTACATGTTGAAATGGTCATATTTTGGATATATTGGGTTTAATAAGATATAGTATTGATATCACCTTTACCTGTATGTTTTTACTTCTTTTTCACATGCCTACTAGAAAATTTAAAATTGCCTATGTGGCTAGCATTTTGTTTTTGCTGGGCAGTGCTGGTTTACAGATACAGGGGAGAGAGGGAGGTCCGTTTGACTATCCACCTGTCCATTTGTCTATCCGTTCAGTCAATATATATTTACTAATGACTTCCTGTGAGCCAGATGCTGTGTTAAGCTCTTGGGAATCAACACTAATCAAGGCAGATGTGTTCTCTGAGCTTGCCGCTTAGTGATGGGATGGGGTGCATCATGTGATGGAACATGTACTCAAGGATAAGCTGTTGTGTGCCAGGTTGGGCAGTGCAGAGGGCTAGGCACACCTGATCTTTTTTTTTTTTACATGGGTGGGGGGCTGAGGAAGGATTTGCTGAGACCCACTGTCAGGAGGAAGGGATTGGATGACGGGCCTGGGGTTTGGAGAGGAGTCTCCTAGGCAGAGTGCAGAGTGTCACCCAGGTCCCAAGGCTGAGGGTCATTCCTACAGCTACCATTGAAGCTCTCTCCATCCAGTCTCATTTTTGTGGGAAAATGCAGGAACAGTGGTCTCCTGAAGGTGTTGGAACCACTGAATCCTTTTGCTGCGTCCGCACAGAAGCCGCCTCCACTGCACACCGCACTCGAGGGACCTGGTCCCCACCCCCATCAGACCGTGAGCATCCTCAGGATGGGGGAATTCTGCATCTTACTCATGTTTGTGATCCCAGAGCTGTGCAAAGTGCCTCGGCACTTGTGAACACTCAGCCCATATTGGTTGATTAAATGTACACATTACTGAAGAAGAGCTGTTAGATATCTGAGTTTCCCCCGTGGTGTCAAGGACGGTCACACCTCCGTACTTCTTGGCTTCAGAACTTGTCAACCCCTGTACTCGCCGGGTTTTGCTGAGAAGAAATGTTTCAGCACTCGGTGCTTGCTCGCCCCTCATTGCACTTGCTAGAACACGTATGAGCCATGGTACCACTTGGCAAGAGAAAACGCCTCATCACCCGTCCCTTGCTCCCCACGCATTGGAATGAATTAACGACGAGGCGAGTACTGAGGCACCGCTGTCCCTTTGTGATGGGGGTGGGCTGGGGATTGCTGACCCCTCCCAGCCCTCTGACAAGGCTTCATCCCTCTTTTTCCAGATAAGCTGGTGGAGGAATTTTAAAGGAAAAGAGACCTGATTATGATAGTGAACTTTATTAAGCACTCCTTCTGTGCTAGTTCCTATTCTAAGCACTCCCTGTGCATCAGCTCCTTTAATCTCCAATAGGCCTATGAACCGGATACCATGGGTGTCATCCTGATTTTGCAGATGTTGACACTGAACACAGAGGAGCTGAGAAATTTGCCCAGGGTCACGCACCTTGAGAGTGACAGAGCTGGGATTTGTATCCAGGCAGCTTTCTCCAGGTCTTTGTTCTTAATGGCTTGCTGTCGTCTTACCTGCCGCACCAAACTGCCTATCGAGGCACGTGTCTTGAAGTCTCAGGGTTTGAAAGTACAAGGAAGAGGATTTGAGGTCAGGGCTCAGTCTCATTGTCTCCCTCCAAGCAGGGCAGCTCCCAGCAAACCTTCAGAGGCCTGGATACTGCCGTGAGAACCAGAATTCAGAGATGAGTAAACTCTCTTCCCTTTTTAAGGAGCTTATCGTTAGGGAGAGATGTCATATGACAGATGATTTCAATATAATAATATAATCATGTTCCTGGAAAGTGTTCCACAGCTAGGTGTCCTCTTCCAGTACACGATTATGTAAAGAGGGCTTTCTGCCGGAGGTCCTGTAAGCACTGCATCTCGGAAACGCGCCAGGTTCGTTTGTAAGGCTCTGGGCCGTCCCGGAGGCCAGGCTCACAGAGCGCACACTTTTAATGCGTGTCTTTAGCTGGGTTTGCTGCAGCCACACCTGGTTATCTGCTCTCGATTTCACCGTCCCATCTGATCCAGGGAACCTTGCATGAATCCCCTTGCATGAATCCATTTTCGCTTTAGTGTTCTCTTTCCTTCTCCTGAGCCACGTGGCCACTGACTGTTCACTTACTCGTCTACCTATTTATTCATTCATTCAACACATGCTTGTTTTTAGCCATATGGAGGTGGGGGTTTTTTTGTTTTTTTGTTTTTTGGTGTGTTTTTTTTTTGCCAGGCAGTGTTCCTAGGCACGGGAAATACCGTGGTGAATAAAACAAAGGCTGTGGTTCTAAACTTGAAGTCTAGCGAGGGGCCGTGAAAGATGTCAGACACTGTAAAGATCCCATAGTGTATGATTTCATTTACATGAAATATCCGGAAGAGGCAAATCCATAGAGACAGAAAACATGTTGCTCGTCACCACGGCCTTTGGGGGAGAGAGGATGGGGAGAAGCTGCCTGTGGGTGGGGGCAGGGCTTATTTAGAATGACGGGGACGTTTTGGGGCTGCGTCGAGACGGTAGCTGCACATTGTAAACGCATTGAATGGCAGTGGATGAGTCGTCTCCTTTAACATAGTCAAGTTGATGGCATGTTGCCTTTCACTTTAATACATTTTTTAGAATAGTAAAAAATTCTAGTGAGGGGAGATAGACACTGAACGCAGTTCATAGTGATAGGGAAGGGCGTGCTGACTGGAACGACAGGTTGTCATTTCAGACAGAGACACCTGAGGAGGTGACTGAGAGGCCTAGGGACGGTGGGCGAGTACGTCCCAGGCAGAGGGCACAGCCAGGCAGAGGGCTGGGTGAGAGCGTGTCTGCCGTGTCCCAGGAATAGGCTGAGAGAGGGTAAGGCTGAGACAGGGCTGCTGCTGGCCCCAGTGCCCTCGCACAAATTAGAAAAAGACACCGCCCTCGGAAGCACAGCCGGTGAGTGCAGGGCTCGTCAGAGGGGTGGACTGGATTTCAGCCCTCTCTGTCCAGCCACCTGCTTCAGGCACAACATGCAGGTGTCACACAGTGGTCCTGCTGAGAGCTGAGGTCCAACAGGGAAAATCACAGGGTACGGTGTTCACTGCAAATGACATGGGGAGCCATCGGAGGGCCCCAGCACAGGACAGCCATGGCCTGACTTACTTTTCAGAAGGACCCCTGGGGCTACTGTGTGCTGAAGAGACTGAGGACAAGGGTAAAAGTGGGGAGACCAGAGCAGTGGGGATATGAGGGCAGTAATTCAGGCAAGAGATGCCGGTGGCTTGGACCCGACTCGAAGCAGTGACAGTGTTGGGAAGTACTCAGGACCTGGCTGTGTCTCCAAGCGAGCTCAGCAGGCTCTGCTGACCCCTTGGACGTGGAGACTGACGGAAGGAGAGGAGTCAGTGATGAATCTCGTCTCTTATTTGAGCAGCTAGAAAGAAGCTGGAGGCACTTCCATGTACTCTAATGGGGAAGTTCACAGTAGTCACCAGTTTGGGGGAAGGTATTAATGCAGTTTGGTTTTAGTTTAACTGATGCTTTTTAGTGGGCCGGGCGGTTGGATACATATGAGCCTGGGGTTCTAGAGCAAGGCTGGGAAAAGAAGCTGCAGCTTGGGAGTCGCCAGCATGTACCCTTTTTCGTTTGGTGTTAAGATGACTCAGAGCCATTTTGGCTGCATGCTGGGGACATAGCCGTTCCCAAAGGCACGGGGCAGTTACCCTCCTTCACCTGCCGGCGGTGATCAGAGGAAGACACCCAGACTGATTGTCTGGAACATTCGGCAGGGCCTGAGAACTCTTCTCTGAGTGACGATGGACCTGGACCCCCCTCCCTGGCGCCCTTTTTGGGATTCTGAGCCGATTGCAGTGGGAATAAGTGGTTATGGAGTCAGCAGTTGTATACGAAGAAGCCAAACTATTGCTTTTATTTTTGTCTTTGCCCGGGATCAGAATTCCTTTTTGTTTCTGATTTACCTTTTGTTTGAGAAACTTGGGCTGACTTCTGTGTTCAGAGCGTTCTTTAGTCGCCTCCTACTCAACCAACCCTTCCTTTGCATCGATGCGTGTTAACCCTGCGTTTTTCCAGAGTTAATTCTCAGACGTTTCTTCTGAGGACTTCATAGGTGGTCGGAGTGAAGGAAGGTACTCATTTCATGAGTAAGCAAAAATAACAATCACAGCAAACATTGTGTGTTGGGCACTGTTTTTAAGTGCTTTATATAGTTTAACTCTTTCATTCTTAAAATTCCTCATGAAGTAAGTGCTAGAATTGCCATCCCCATTTTATGTGTGAGGAAACTGAGTCATGGGAGGTTTAAGGAATTTGCTCAAGTGCCTCCACTATTCTTGGATTTAAAAAAGAGTGGGCCATGGGAAGCACAATTCATAAAACAGAAGTCCCTTCCACCTTGAGTCTCTTTGGCTTTCCTTGCGAGTAGCATGGGAAGCCCTCATGGAGAATGAGCGGAGAATGAGCTTTAGGGAGGGTGTCATGGCACCTGCATTTGTGGAGCTGGCCTGGTGCCAGTTTTCCTTTGTGCCTCTCTCCAGTGTGCGAAGGAGCTCCGAGGGCCAGGGAGCTGAATGGTTGCGGCATCCCTTCCAGATTAAACCTTTGAAAAATGTGTTAAGGTCCTGCTTCCAGCTCTTGGAGCAACAATTACTGGTGTGGAAAGTTCCTGAAGCAAAAAAGCTGTGTGTGTGCGTGCGTGCGTGTGTGTGTGTGTGTGTGTGTGTTGGGTAAGGAATGGAGAAAAGGAAGGAGATCGCCACATGTTGGACCCTTCCAACGGTTGCTCCTTCTGTCCACTCCTCACCTCCCCTTTTTAAAGTTCCCCCTTTTTAACCATAGGAATACCCATAGCGTTGACTGCATTCCTAAGGCCTCACTGTATTTCTTTCCACTGATACTTTTTATTAGACAATATACATGCTCATTTTGAAAGATAAATGTAGTGCGTGTGTATGGAAAACACCTATGCTCACCATATGTCAGGCATTGCCAGGCACTTTACATTTATTACCTTTTATAATTCATGCAACCTACCCGCACATTAGGATTCCCCTTTCCATCTTTGACATGGGCAAAATAAAGTGAGGGCGGGGATGGGGAGGGATGTTTCGGAAACATTTCCATGGTTACCATCGTAAATGGCAAAACTGGGATAAGCCTCAGATCAGTTTATCTTCGGAACGGCTGTTGTCAGCGAACAGTTTATCTTCAGAAGTATCTTACAGATAGAGGAGGAGCCCAGACCTCCAAGTCAGTGTGTCAGTTAGGATGTCTTTGGTTAGGAGGTCCAGATCTGAATTCATTCCCACAGCCGCACCCCCCCACCCCCCCACCATGACCTGGGGGTTTTGATTACACTGATTGTAAAGGTTAATTGGAATCAACCCTAAGGGTAGAAGTGATGGGACTCTTCTCCAAACCCAAGCAGCTGGGTAATCTGGGTCCTTTTGGGGAAAGAAGAGGAGAAAATGTCTGTAAACAAGCAGATAAGGATGTCCAAATGCCTCAGAGGTCACTCACAGTCAGGCAGAGTCGGAGCTGTGGGGACGCAGGAGAAGCTGAGGGGACTTGAAGAGACAGGAGCCCAGGCCAGGGAAGGTAATGGCCTGGTGGGAGGGGCCTCGTCCCCTTTCCTTGCCCTCTACCTACTTCCTGATTCGCTTGCAACCCAGCCATGCAGGGATCCAGCCACTCCATCCTTTCTGATGCTCTTCATAGGTTCCCATTTTAATTGCTACCTTTCCAGGCACTTTTCGAAGAGTCCAGTCTTATTACACATCACCCTTAAGGTGGAAATTTTCTCTCCTTTTCTACCTGGCTCTGTTTCTCTTTGCATTTTCCCAGGGTCTACCCCAAGAGCGATTTTGCTATGTTCTTTCTTCTAGTTTCTTTCATTGTCTTCTTTTCTGGTATGATAATTTTACAAGGAAAATAACGTTCCTGAGAAGGAACCTCTCCTCCTTTGATTTATTATTTTAAACATTTATTTTGCATTTCTCATTAAAGTTTTGGGTTATTTTAGTTTTTTCTTTTTTTAAATTATATTTTATTGATTATGCTCTTACAGTTGTTCCAATTTTTCCCCCTTTGTCCCCCTCCACCAAGCACCCCGCACTCCCTCAGGCAATCCCCACACCATTGTTCATGTCCGTGGGTCATGCTATAAGTTCTTTGGCTCCTCTGTTTCCTATACTGTACTTTACATCCCCATGGCTATTCCGTAACTTCCTATTTGTACTTCTTAGTCCCCTCACATGATTATTTTGGATGTGTCTCACCCTTGTTCCTAGAGATTTGGGTCTGGCGGCGGCTCCGAAGATGGTGGTCTGTTTTACCTGTTTGCCTGGAGTCCTCCCAGTATGAAGAGGTCAAAGTGTGTTAGAGGTCTCGGCTTCCTCCTGGTGTCTCCCTTTCTGATGTTTCAGAGTCTGTTTTTTCTTTAGTGCACACTAATGTGACAAATAATGCCCTTTTGGACACCTGCCTCTCAGGTGCCTTGAGAGTGTGAGAAGTGTCTCATAAATTTGGTGGCATGGCTTGTGATAGCCAGGCATGGAACTCCCTCCCCTGGACACACTCAGGGGTTTCTTGTTCCTCTTGTGAAAAGCTGTTCTTGGATATTAAATATGATAGTACTCAGCACAGGCTAGATATTCAGTGTTAGTCTCTTCCCTGCCGCTCACCCCAGTGCCCCTTTTTCTTTATGTCGTGGGTGGGGTTTGGGGGAGCCCCCTGGACACAGTGGGAAGGAAGGAAAGTCTGTTCTGAGGAACTGGAAAATGCTGGACAGGGAAAGGGAGAAGGATATTGGGGTGGGCAGCGAGGGCAGGAGGCTTGGCCATGCCTGCATTTTGTGTGAAGGAAAAGTCTCAAAATGTGTCTTTTTTTTGTTTATGTGCTTTGTTTTTTGGTTTTGAACATGTGACTGTTATTCTGCTTTGCAAAGTTGCCCTTAGGGCATGAAAGATGCTCCTCATTTCTTCTTGTTCCCCCAGCATCTTGTCTTTTGGCAGGGGTGAGGGTAGGGCTTCCTAATAACAGATTTCCCTGCTCATGAACCTTTGCCCTCTTAACACTTGTAATCTCAGAATGTCTGCAGGCATTGCACATTCTGTCACACAGAGTGAAAATCACGCCGGCTTGGGAGTTGGTGCATCTGAGTCTGAGCGTTGGCCTCAGCACTCCACTTAGCCTCTCTGGGTGTCAGGTGTCCTCAGACAGAAGAGGGGACCAGGGGATAATAACATCTTCCATTTGGGCTATTTTGAGGATTGAATGAAATAATGTTATCCCGTGCCTTTCCTATCATGTAGTAAGCACTTAACAAATACGACACATAAAGATTTCCTTTCCCCTTAGATACAAATAAGACTTCTGGTATTTTTCCAAGAGAAGGTGGTAGTTGTTGATAGTGGTCCTTAGTAGTAGCAGTAGTACTGGTATCAGTAGTAATAGCCGTCCGTGGTAAGCCTTTAGTTAGGCTTCCGTATGAACGTCCATAGTGATTTCTATATAATAACCTGCCAGGGTATTAGATAGAAAAATAATATGCTATTAATACAAGTAATCTATTAATAATTATTAATATTATTAGCTATTATATTAATATAGTCACATTAGTGCATACTATGCTCATTATAATATGCTAATAATAATGCTATTTAGCCAAATTATTTCTACAGAAATTTATCTGTACAATGCCCGGTTGGCTAATGATAAGGCATGGTTAGCAATAAAATGTTCGTTATAGGTGAATTTCTAGGTGAAAGGGAAGTTTTTCCCTTTCAGCAGCCAAATTTCCAAAACCCAAGTAGAAACAAAGGCGCGTGTTGGTATTATGGAGAATGTTCTAAGCTCATGCATTTTCCCTTCTCAAACAGAAAAGACAGCTACTTAAACTTAGTTTCATCATGCGACCCCATGCGCCAGCCTGCCACTCTTGGGGAGCGCAGAGGCGGGAAGAACCCTGCGCTCTGCTATGAATGGCCCCCGACTTATCACCCTGTAGTTCTTGTGACTGCTTTGTCTTCTCCCCTCACCCCTGCAGCGAGCCGCCAGGCCGTCCCCAGCACACCTGCATGCTGGGGAAAGTTTGAAGGTGGCCAGAGCTTTTTCAGGGTAGAGCTTGTCGATTTCTTCGTTTGAACTCTATCTCATCGCTCATGAGCTTTTCCCTTTTATGTCTAGAAAAGTGGTTTCTTTCTTCAGTTAGAAGTCTTGTCTTTATAGCTAAGACAAGTCACAAAACGGAGCTCTTTCCTTTATGGTGTCCTGAGGAAATTTTGGTGGTGGTGTATAAAAAGAAAAATGACTGCTTGGTGCTTGGATATGGTGGAAGTTTTCCCTGATACTCACCCTGAAAGAACATGTGCCTATGGGAAGTCCTCCCTCCGCCGCCCCCCACAAAAGATGGAAGCTCCTGAAGTAATGTGAATAATTATTCTGGCTGGATTTTGCTAGGAAAAGAATCCAAACCAGCCTTTGAACATACCTGGCAATTGTACCTTATAGTTTGCTGAACTTTGGAAGTTGGCATGACAGGTTCTCAGAATCTGCTAGAGTAGATTCTCTGGGTGTGGAGTTTTTCAGTCTTTGGGATGGGCAGGATGAACTTAAACTTGGGTCAGCCTCCAGAGAGGCCTAGCTTGGTCTTTTGTCATAATTTTGAAGTCAAAAAGATAACTGGAAATCTCTGGGTGGTACGGATTTTCAACATTTCTGATTAGTAATAAGTATCTCAGGGAAAAGAACCATCTTTGTGGGATTTTTTAAAAACTCATTTAACAAGTATTAATTGGCTTTGAGGCAGTTTGGTATAGAGTTTCAAGGTTGAAAATATTTTGGACTTAGAGTAAGAAGATGTCGTTTAAATTCCTGCTTCATCATCACACGATTCAGTTTAAGTCCCCAAGTCTCAACTTCCCTCCACAAATGTTGTAGTTACTGAGTGGCTGCTGTGTTCCAGATGCTGTGCCAGGTGCATGGACGTGACCGAGACCATGCTGGACACTCAGTCCCTGCCCTCATGGAGTTTACAACCGGGCAGGGCTTCTAAGCTCTGTCAGTCCCATTTTCCTGTTCAGTGTTTGTCACATCTCCTTAGGACCTTGTTACGTAAATACATTTATGGTAATGAGACATCAATACCACTCTCCTTAAATAGCTGGTGAGCGGAGGAGCCAAACTATGTTGGAGTCTGGCTGGGTGCTCCTGCCGGAATGGGGGTCCCGGTTCCCTTTGCCAAGTGTGAGAGGGCTGTCAGCCCATACCAGCTCCCTGGTGAGGGTAGAAAATGGAGGAAGTAACTTTCTCACTAGGTCTTTTTGAGCTCAGATATGAAGATTTTCAAAAACTGATTTTCTCAGTCTGATAGAACTGAGCCCTGCCTGCTGCGGAAGGCTTCATGGGGGAGGTGACTGTCAAGTGGGGTCTGGAAAGACATTTAGGAGTTGACCTGCTGGATAATTTGGAGGAAGGGCATTCCAAAAGGCCAGTCATAAAGTTGCTTTTATTTTGTTGTGAAACGTACATTGTTTTGGATCTGGTCTGAAATTCTAGAAATTAAAAGACATTTCAGAAAAATATTGAGACTTCACCGTCAAGACTTGCCTTTCAGAAGAGCATTAAAAAAGACACGCCCTGATCAATCTCTATCTGCCCTTATTTCTCGCTGAGGATGAATAATGTGACCACGTGGGTGAAGGTCACCAGCCTACCTACTACAGCTTAGTCCCTGAAATTTGCCTCTCCAGTGCTTTTTCAGAGGTTTGGATTAACCAGTGAGTCAGAGGTTTTAAAGACCTTCTCTAGTAAAAAGTAGTATCATCTATTAGTTGAAAGGAAAGTATCACTCACTTCACTTAGGAAAGAGCAAGCCCCTGCCTTCCTGGAGCTTTGCTTACACTCCAAGAGGAAGAAAGACTATAGTAAAATAACCTTGCAAATTGGTGGTAGGAAAGGAGGCTATTCCTGAGGATGGGAGAAGTGTGACCTGAAAGGAGAGAAGGATCTAGAAGGAGGAGAATGAATGCTCAGAGACCCTCTGGAGGGAGTGGGGAGAGTCAGGCTCCCAGCCTCCTTCCATGGTGCCTCTTTCTGAGGTCAGAATATTTCTTACCATTTCCCACCTCCCGGAAAGAAGAACTCACCTTTTCCCGGGTAACCTCTCCCAGCTTTGGAGAGCCTGAAATGGAGTGCCAGAGGCTGTGTCTGGAACTAAAGGTGGCTAATTCCTCAAAAAGAGAAGTGCCCTTTGGCTATAGATAGAGTAGCAACATCGAATCTTGCCTTGATAGTGCAAGGTGGGGCAGTTTGGAGATAAGTGTATTGGGGATGCTTCATTATTCCAGTTAATGCACTTGAATAAAAACCTTGGTGTTCCTTTGCATTTTACAATGAATATGATCGTAAAAAATTGTAGAGTTTTCCTCCAAATGAGGGCCTTATTAGAAGACACATTCCTCATTTTCCCATATCATCTGAAGAGTGTGCCCTACTTACACCTAGGAATTCCTCATTTCCTAATGATCCTGACTTTCATAATTTAAAAGTGTGTTTTTGCTACCTACTGGATTAAAAAGAAAAACAAAAGGAGATTGTCAGAGTTGGCCTCCAGGCAATTTAATGCTGCCTGTGGCTTCCAACACTGCATTTAATGTTTCCTACGATTCTCTTTTCTTTCCCCATCCTGTCCTGGTTGTGGCGACTTAATACCACATGTCTGTAGGTGTCTGCTCCTTTTGCAAGGAAATGGTGCACAAATTAGATCAAATAGCATCTCCTCCTGACAGCTTGTTTTTTGTTTTTGTGTTTTTAAAGTGGCTTTGACAAGAGTCGGAGCCAAATTATTAAATCACCAGGGCGACCCTTTCTGTTCACCAGCCGCTAATGAACTTACAAAATTGGGATCTCATGTGGCAGACAAACTCATTTTGTTTGACAAATAGCTTAAAACTATTTGTAAACAAGAACAAATTGCGCTGTGTATTTTTTCCCCTCCAACTGGTCTTGTGGTTGGTACGCATGGGTTTTAGAGATTTTTTGTCTCTTTATTCATCTCATGTTTGTAGAAATGAAGCCCTGGATTTCCTCATGTTGTGGTTACTTCCATTTGTGTCCTTGTCAGCCTGGGTGTGGACGTCGCATGCAGCAGCCATTCTGGAAATAAGTGGTGGGGTGTGTTAGAAAGAATGCTACATGTGCGTGTGAGATAGGGGTTGACCAGTTACCCATCCAGTGACTTCATGAACATCTTTGTGGTCCGGTTTCCATATTCATAAAATGGATAGTAAACAGATAAAATCATGAATATATTGGGTTGCCCAAAAAGTCCATTTAGTTTTTTCTGTAAAATAAAAGACACATTTCTCATTTTCACCAATAACTTTATTGATTTGGATATTTTGAGTATGTCAGCTCTCTCCTGTGTGGTGTAACGTTGATTATCTTCAATTAATGTCTCAATTTGATCGCTGTCAACTTCAGCTGGTCTACCTGACGGTGGAGCATCGTCCAGCAAGACAGCTCCAGCACGAAACTTCACAAACCACTTTTGACACATTTGATCAGTCACAGCACCTCCTCCATACACTGCGCAAATCTTTTTTGTGTGTGGTTCAGTTGCGATTTTTACCTTTCTTGAAATAATAAAGCATCATATGCCAAAAATGTTGCATATTTTCTTCCGTCTTCAATGTTAAAAAGCCTACACAGAAATACACCAATTTTGGTAAGTTTTTTAAAATGCACGCTGATATGACAGTTGTCACAATACAGTCGGACAAAATTGTTTCAAATGAATTTAAAGACAACTAAGCACTACTAGAGCCATCTTATGGAAAAATCTAAATGAACTTTTTGGCCAACCCGATGTGTAGTATATGAGGTCTGTCCAGAAACATTCCAGCCATCGTTAACATAATGAGAATGGTTTGTGCGACCTTGGTGTCACCTGGCAGCCAAAGGGAGTGGACTGGAATGCGCATGTGTGAACAATGATGACTTCATGTGCTAGTTAGTCAGTGGGGGTGGTAGACACTGTTGAGTGAGCATGTGTACCCTGTGGCTGTCACATTCAAAATGACTGAGTAGAGCAATGAATCTGCATCAGAGTTTGCATTAAGCTTGAACATTCCTCTGAGGAAACAATTCAGATGATTCAGAAAGCCTCAGCTATGGGCAACTGATGATTGGCAGCTTCTTCATGACAATGTGCCTGCTCATGCATCACGTCTTATGCAGAGTTTTTTGGTAAAACATCAAATCATCCAGGTGACTCAGCCCCCCTACAGGGCAGATTTGGTGCCCTGTTGACTTCTGGCTTTTCCCAAAACTAAAATCACCTTTGAAAGGAAGAGATTTCAAACTGCTGATAAGATTCAGGAAAATGTGGTGGGGCAGCTCTTGGTGATTGGGAGAACTGTGTGAGGTCCCAATGTGCCTACTTTGAAGGGAACTGAGGTGTCATTGTCCTATGTACAATGTTTTTCGTATCTTGTATCTTCAATAAATGTCTCTTTCATAGTGCATGGCTGGATACTTTCCGGACAGACCTGGATATAACGTGTATGTATACTATATATACTGTATATAGCGTATATATCATTTGTAAAAATATAAACTATATATAGTGTATGTATATATACATATATATGTATATGAACAATTTATTTTATGCTTATTAGTGCCTGCAGTTATCCTCTGAGGGCAGCATGTCACTTTCACTGTAACTTTTCAACATGTTACCTAACCTTGCATTGAGCACCTAAACTCTAAAGCGGTTTAAAAAAGCAAATTAGGGCATTAGGCATCTTTACCTTTACTATCTGTTTCCTCAAACGGAGAAGAAAAATTCAGGAATTGTTGAGTTTGTTGCCAGGGGCTCCCACTCTGTAAACAGGAGCTATGGGGGGAAATAGGCATTCAGGAGTCAGGTTGCCGAGTTTACGCTCTTGCTCTGTCACTTACTGGTGCTGTGACTTTGGGCACGTTGCCTAATTTCCTCTTCTATAAAATGAGGGTAGTACTACCTAATTCATGGGGTTGGATTTCAGCAAGACGTCATATATAAAGCACTTAAATACGATGCTCGGCAGAAAGATAATGTTCACTACATGACAGAAAATACTACTACTGGTAATATCATTGTTTTGTTCATTGGCAGTAAAGCAGTCATTGCAATTGTTAAACAAAGTAAGACATAAAAAGGTTTCTAGTTAAATTGACAGCTGTCCGCCTCACCAAGGAGGTGATCCCTGAGGATGGGCTGGAAGTTGTCCCGAATCATCACGCACCAAAGGAAAACAAAGGAAGAAGACAGTGAAGGATTGTCTTGGCGGTGCAGTGTTGATTGATCTTACCAACTTCGGAGTTCCTTCTGAGCACATGAGTCCTCTTTCTCCCCCACTGATGGAAGAGGACTCTAATCTGCCCCCTCCACCCCCACTTCTTGCCCTCAGCTTCCAGCAGAACCCTGGTGATCAAGAGCTGCCGGGGGATTTAGAGCCACTTTCTACACAGATTGTCGGCCTCAGGCAGTGGCATGAGTGCTGAGCCTGTCTTGTTCCATGACCGTGTCCCTGTGCCCGGTTTCTCAAACACAATAGGCTGCAGTGGGCATGTGTTTGGTTAAGCTGAAAGACACAACCTCCTGCCTGCAGAACCTCTTCCTCCTTTCACGAAACTCATTTCTCAGCCTTCTTCCCTTCTCCTTTTTTAAAATTGAATTTATTGGGATTACTTTGCTCAATAAAATTATATAGGTTTCAAGTGTGCGGTTCTGCAGTGCATCACCTACCCATTGCCCTGCGTGCTCACCATCCAGGTCTAGTCTTCTTCCACCACTGTTTACCCCTCTCTCCCCTCTTCCACCTGCTCCTAGCTCCCTTTCTGTCTGCTAATCACCGTACTGTTGTCTGTGTCTATGAATTTGTTTTTTTTTTTAATCCCTTCACCTTTTCACCCAGTATTCCCTGCCCCCATCCGACAGTCTCTTCTCTGTATCTGTGAGTCTGTTTCTAATTTGTTTGTTTATTTCATTCCTTAGATCCCACATATAAGTGAACTCATGTGGTATTTGTCTTTCTCTGACTGGCTTATTTCACTTGGCACACTACCTCACCTTCTTTCCCTGTTCCCACCGCATGGCTCAGTCTGCTGGCCAGTTCATCTCAAACTGCTCTTCCAAAATTGTTCTTTTCCCGAGAAAGCATAGTCCTTACTTAAAGGGACTCAGTCCCCTGACCCAACTAACTAAATCTATTTTGCTAAGTGCTATGACAGAAGACCTGGAAAAGAGGCGTGTGACCCCTGGTATGACCTGGAGGGAGCTCTTGACCTCTGGACTTAGTTTTGTACCTGTAAACTGGAGACAGTGATCTCTGGACTTAGTTTTGTACCTGTAAACTGGAGACAGTGATATCTGTGACATAGGATTGTTGTGCAGATTAAACCGGGCAAAGCATTGTCGTGTCTTGCCTGACACGCTTATGATTTGAAATCGCTCAGGATAAATAAGTGTGACTGGTGGGATCTTTATTTTTACTTGATTACTTTGATATAGGGGCTAATCTGCATTATTAAGTCCTGACTGTTCTGATGTCACGGATTATTTTTTTAATTGAGGTATAATTCACACACCATAAATTTCACCCTTTTAAAGTATACAATTCAATGGCTTTTATATTCAGTGCTTTTATATATTTAGATATTCATAAGATGGTGTTATCTGCACAACTATTTAATTCTAGAACATTTTCGTTACCCTCAAAGGAACCCCATGTCATCAGCAGTCCCTTCTCATCCCCTCCTTTCTGGAGTCCCATGTAAACACCTATTTCTGTGGATTTGCACTGGGAAATTCTTGAAGGGTTTCTCTCCCTCCCATCTGGAATGCTTCCAAATCATAAATCCCTCCACGTTTAGATCTGTGAACGATTTTATAAAATGTGTTGACTTGAGGACAATGATGTTGAAGAAGAAAATAAAACCGAAGCAGCCCAGCAAGATGACAAGAACTCAGAGTTTAGAATTAGTTTTGATTTTGCTTTCTGGGTGGCTTTGGTCATGACATTCCTTTGTCGGAGCCTCAGTTTCCTCTTCAGATAACTGTGCTGGATTAGAGAACAGGTACCACCTCCCCAGTCTTACTTTCGGGTCTCTCTGTGTGTTTTTGCTTTAAATGTGCTTGTTCTTTAAGTTTCTTGCTGCTTTTTCTTATCCACAAAGCCAGAATTGCTTTCCTTTTTCAGTTTCAGTGTTGCATATAAAACTAAAGATAATGTGTATATTTATTTGTGTATGTACAAAACAGTGGCATTTTTTCAGGCACCTGTCTCATGAGCACTGACGAGATAATTCATGTAAATTACCCAGCACCCGGTCTGGCACTTAGTAAGTGCTGGATAAAAATTCTTTGGTAGGTGAATGATGGGTCACCCGGGGTCTGCCAGTTGACATCTGCCCACGTGAAACCCATCGAATGGGTCGTCCCCAATGACCCCAGCTGGAAACATGTTTGATGTTGGGGACAGGGCCTCTGGTATCTGCTTTCTTTCCCTCATTTTCTGCACTGGTACGTGGAACACGTGAGTGTGAAATTATAGATTTGGGAAAACAAATGCTGAGAGAGGAGCAATTCACCTTATCCTGCTCTCGTCAATTGGCATGGGAAATGAAAAAACGTCCAAACGAAGACAAATTTATTGGAGACCAAAACCACCAGGTTATTGATTCTTAAAGCCAGACAGCAAGGTTATGAATTGGGTGATAAAAATGGAAAGCATTTAGCTTGACTTCTGAGATGGGGACGGCTTTGTATGTTATCACAGCTATTGGGTTCTCCTGACAGCCCCACAACTAATGAAGCCGCACTTATTAACTAGGCTGTTTACTCTGTGTGCTGCATCTGTCTGCTGTGTTGGGTGAGTGAGAAATAGCTGAACAATTTGATTTTTTCACAGAAGCCTGGATGCCAGAGATTTAATCTCTAACTTTGAAGCTGGCAGGCACGTGAGCTGAAAGTTCTTACCTGGAGGTTGTTAGAAGCCAGGAACAGGCCTGCACCCTTGCAGAGGAGGGATTTATAGCTCCTGATGGATTTTGGAAGTGATAAGCAGACGCTGTGTTTTGGGTGTTGGAGATCAGTTATGGAACCCACATTTATTTTGATTGGATGCTGAGGCCCAGAGAAGGTCACACAGGAAGTTGCTGGTGGACCAGGACCAGAACTAGACTTCCTGAAGCCTGGTCTCGTGCTCTTTCTTTCTCACCGTGAGGATGTGGAGACCTGTGGTGGCGTTCAGGCCATCCTGTCCATCCTCCAGCTACCTTGACTCAGTCCTCCTGCCCTTTGACAGACGGCCTCTGGGGACTGGGTATCCCTGACACCGTGGAACTGAAATGCTTCCTCCTCGCGCTCTGCCTCATGATGCTTCCCTTTCTTGAGTTTTGTACGCTGGTGAAGGTGACTGTTGCAGGATGAGTTGTGTTCTCCCCACGCTTCATAAGCTGAAGAGCTAATCCCCAGCACTGTAGAACATGTTCCTACTTGGAAATACAGTCATAGCAGATGTCATTAGCTCACATGAGATCTTACTGGTTTGGGTTGGGCCCTAATCCAGTATGGCAGCTGTCCTTATAAAGGGGAAATGTGGACCCAGACACACATATCAGGAGAATATCATGTGGAGACTGGAGGTGGGTGACCATAGCCGAGGGACCATGTAAAGCTCAGAGACAGGCCAGGAACAGGTCTTCCCCTGGTGCCTTCAGGGGGAGCGTGCATTGCTCACTCCTTGATCTCAGAGTTCTAGCCTCCAAAACTATGACACAACACATGTATGTTGTTTAAGCCACCCTGTTTGTGGTCCTCTGTTACAGCAGCCCTAGGAAACTAATATATATGTCACTAAGCATTCTATGCCATGGAAGTATAGTTAGTTACGAGACGGGGGAAAGTCAAGGGTCGTCTGTGCCTTCTTACCGCCTACCAGTTCTTTTGCTTTTTAATTATCAAACTGTCATTACGTACTTGATTAATGAATTAATATGCATTGTGTGGCTGCTCTGTGCCAGATCGCATGCTGGGTGCCTTGGCACTGTGTTGAACTTGGGTTCTACTCCACTCTATGTGTGTGATGTCTGGTGTGTTATTTAACCCAGAATGAGCTGTGTTGTCTCCGCTGTGGAACACTCACACGCCAGTAGCAGGAGTTGTGAGAAGATTAAGTGAGATGTGAGCGTGCTCAGGTGCCCCGCAGAGAACAAGGCATGTCGTAGACTGTTGTCACTGTTGCTACAGCAGCCTCTGTTGCTTGAGCTCCCTAGGTGCCCGGTTCCAGAAATTTAAAATCATTATTGTTAATAAAGGAGCATCCTTATGTGCATAGGGCAGAGGGATTTAGATAACGTTAAGAGAAGCCATCCTTCTCATGCAAGTACTTGTACACAGGCGTTCATAGTAGCACTATTCACAATAGCGGAAAGCTGGAACTCACCCAAATGTCTATCAACTGATGAGTGAACAAACAAAAGTGGTGTGTCCACGCAGTAGGATATTATTCAGCATGAAAAGGAACAGCATAGTGATACATGCTAGAACGTGGTTGAATTTGAAAATATTCAGTGAAAGAAGCTGGACACCCAAGGCCACACACAGAGTGTGTGCTTCCACTTACCTAAAATATTCAGAATTGGTGAATCCATAGAGACAGGAAGCATGTTGGTGATGGCCAGGGGCTAGGGGTAGGGAAAAGGGGGCATGCCTGCTTAAAGGGAATGAGAGTTTTCTTTTGGAGTGGTGAAAATTATTTGGAATTAGATGAGGTGGTGGTTGTATGACATGACGGATGCACTAAGTCCCACTGAACTGTACATGTGAGAATGGTTAATTTTATCTTATGTGAATTTCACCTCAGTAAAAAGAAAAGGCTGTTTTTGTTAAATTGTGAGGATATTTATGTAGCCGAACTTAGGGGAACACTAAACAGGTTAAAATGTATGACTGTTGAGGGCCATCATGCCATATCATTCAAATATAGTGAAATCAGGAGGCCCTTTGGCATTCACTCTGTCATTTTAGAGACTTTTCCTATGACCTGTGGCAAATGTTTCTGTCTAAAAGGGAAATTTCCTTCATGACGCTCTCTCTCCCTCTGTGGCTTTGGTGACACTGTGACTTTTCCTTCCACTGTAGCTTGTGACCAGGACTGGGTCACAGGCCATTCCCAAACCAACCCCTGTCACAGGAGAGTGGTGCTGCTCTAACCGAGACCAGCCGTGATTTGTTCCCTGCAGCTGGAGGTCCTGACCCTCAGCACAGCCTCACTCACTGTCTTGTCTGTTCAGGCTGCTGGAACAGAACACCACCCACTGGGTGGCTTACAAACAACAGAATTTACTTCTCACAGTTCTGGAGCCTGGGCATCTGAGATCAGGGTTGTGTTCTGGTGAGGACCCTCTTCTGGTTTATAAAGTGCCAACTTCTCCTTGTGTCCTCATGTGGTGGAAAGAGTCCTTTTTATAAGGGCACTAATCCCATTCATGGGGGCTCTACTCTTATGACCTAATTATGTCCCAGTGACCACACCTCCTAATACCATCATATTGAGGGTTAGGATTTCAATATATGAATTTTGAGGCAATACAAATATTCAGTCCATTGTGCCCATATATGAACCAAATCAGCATTATGGCAACAAGCCCTGTCCCCAAAGCAAGAACCAATATTGTCATCGGGATGGCTCTGAGATGAGTCTGCCAGCAGAACCCCATTCAGGCTGGCCTTCCAGGCTGCACTTTTGCCTCTAGGTACCCCACTCAGAGTTGTTCACTTTCTTAAACACACGTGCTATAGTTCCGGCTCAGAAATCTTCAGTAGCTGCCCAGGGGCTAGAGAACAAAGTTCAAGTTCTCCTTCACTTACCATTCAGGGTCATCCTAATCTGGTTCCCTTCTATCCATCAGCCTCCTTACTTGACTCTGGAAGGGAGTGACTGGCAGTCATTCCCTGGTGCCAGGCCTGCCTTCACATTTTCTCAAGTATTTCCCTCTGCCAGGGGTGACTTCTCTTTCCTTCCCAGCCCCTTGAAACTCTGCCGTCCTCTTTGGCTCGGCCCAGATGTTTTCTTCCTGAGAACCATGACTTCCCCAGTGCTGCCTTATGTTCATGGTCATGGTGTCTGTGTCTGTCTGTCCCCTGGGTTCTCACAAGGCTCCTCAGGGGCAGGTGGTACCCACCTCTGTATCCCCAGCCTCAAGCTCTGTGCCTGGAATAGAGTGTAAGCCCAGTGAGCACGTGCCGTGTGGAAGGGATGAATGGAAAGGAGTAAAGGGAAAGACAGAGCTGCCCTCTTTTTACCATTTGCTACCAGAGTTATTTACATAAAATCTCCACCGGCCTTGGAACGTGGAGGAAAAGTAGACTCTGCAAGTTGGACACGTAACCCTCCAACAGTCAGGAGGCCTGAAGTGCATTTTGCAGTATTGGCCCTTGCTAGATGCTTCTGAGTGTTTGCTTAAGCAGAATTGAGAATGTGAAGCTTGCCTGCATAAGCCATCCCTTTCCAGAATGAAAAATCAAAAAGAATGGAGACCAAAACACTCCAACGGGTGGCTTCACGGGTAGCCTCATGGATGGGATTAAGAGCTGATTTACCATTCAAAAGAAAACATAAAAATGAGCCTTCCGGAGCCGTGGTCTGACCCCAGGAAAAGTGCACATCCTCAGGAAAAATCAATTTGCATTAAAGATCTGTTTGGCGATGCATTGTCAAAGAGGTTAATGCTGTAAGTGGAGATTTTTGATTGCTTCTCAATCTGTTCTCCCTTTTTGCTTCTCTACCTGTGTTACCCCAAAGAGAGCACCCTGTTACAAACAACAGTCACACCTCCTGCCTGTTGACATCTCTAGTCAACTTGAGCTCCTGCCCTTGGAAAGCGGAGTCTGGGTTGGATGGTGTAATATAAGGGATGGAAATCAAGGAAAGCACCCGGGATGCAGATCAGTGCATTGCCCTTCCCCAGGCCAAGGGTGGTGGCTTTGGAGGAAATGATTTCCACAGTGAAATCTGCAGCTCTTTCTAGCAGGTACCACATAGAAACATGCTCTGAGCCGTATAATGAGGGATGGTGGTGCCTTAGAGTGTGGTTTCTCAACCTTAGTCCTATTATCATTTTGAGTAAATAATTATTAGTTGTTGGGGGCTGTCATGGGCTTTCCTTGTAAAATGTTTATCAGCATCCCTGACCTTTACCCACTAGGTGCTAGTAGCCCCCCATTCTCCCCAGTCAAAGGCCCCTGGGGAGGGGAGGCAAAATTACCCACAACTGAGGATCATTATCTTAGAGGCTCACTGTGGAGCTAAGTAGGAGCTAGTCATGTGGGAAGTGGAGGGAGCAGGAGGAATGTCAGGGGAGTGTGAAATACATTGCGGAGGTCTTTAATGCCACACTGAAGAAAGCACATTGGATTTGAAGTCAGAAGTCTTGGGGTTAGCCCCAGGGCCCCTCTTCCCAGGCATGTGGCCACAGTGCTCCTACCTGTAAAGTGGAGTCACACAGACTGGTTGCAAAGCCTGAGTGAAGATCATAATGGGAGTATCAATATGGTACCTGGTATCCCTGGTGCCCAATAAGTGTGGCCGGCTCTCCTGAGCTCTCACATCAGTTAAATCCAGTTCTCTCCAGGTCTGCCCGCTCAGGATGCTAGTCATCCAGCCTGTATCACGGCACAGCCTCCTAGGTTCTCTGCTTCAACTGCATTCTCGTGACTGAGGCCAAGTTTACTTCCCTAAATGTGGTGATGCAAAGGCTCAGAAGATATTGGAACTTACACTGTTCATCACTGTGGCTCTTGAGCACTTGAAATCTACCAAGTTCAAATTGAGATGGGCGGCACTCCCTCTCTCTCTCTATAGCTTTCCCCCACCCCCCACCCCAGAGCATGCCTGCTCAAATCTTCTTTGCAGGTGTACTCTCCTAAACTCCAAGCATCCTTCTTCTGCCTCTGTAACTTGTTTCCACAGCCCACTTCTTCTATGGCTCACTCTTACTACTTCTGTAACTTTCTAATTAAACTTTCTTGTATAATTTGGAAAGAGAAAAAGGCACTCTCCCTCTCAGGAGCAAGCCCGTGCTTCCTCTTCCCTCTCCCCCCCCCCCCCCCCCCCCCCCCCCCGCCACCCCGCCAGGCATGTTACCTTTGCCTTTCTTTCTCCTAAGCTTCAAGGGCCCTTCTTCTGCGTCTGTAACTTGTTTCCTGACCCCATGCAGCCCACCTGGCTCACTTCTACTACCTCTGTGACTTTCTAAATAGACTGTCTCTTATCATTTGAGAAAAAATTGAGATGGACTGTTAACATAAAGTACAATCTGGATTTCAAAAACAGCATGAAAAAAAGAACATAAAATATCTCATTAATATTTTATATCGATTACATATTATTTTAGCTATGCTAGGTTAAATAAAATATATTATTAAAATGAATTTCTATTATTTATTCTAAACTTTTTAAAGGTGGCAATGGAAAACAGGAGTAGTTTTGCAAGAGTAAGTATTGTCTTGTCCAAAGAAGCACATTGATTTTTCATGAGAGAATTATTTCCTGGTATTAACTTTAGGGCTATAATTTGTTTCAAGGGGCAGTCCCTTTGGAAAGAATAAAAATGGTGCTTTTATGAAGAGTAGTAACATGTTGAAAACGCACTGTTTATTATAATAATGAATGATAAAGCACAGTATTTTTTATTTTTTCTTCTGGTAGATGTTAGGATGTTCTTTCCTTTTCAGTTAGTCCTGTCTTTACAAATATACACTGCCCAGAGGCAGGACCAGGGAAACTCATATGTTAGTCCCTTTTTCTCCTTTGTTATGGATGGAATGTTTGTGGCCCCCTAAAATCCATATATTGAATCCTAACCCCCAGTGAGATGGTATTAGGAGTGGGGCCTTTGGCAGGTGATTAGGTCACAGGGGTGGGGCCCTCATGTGTGGGATTAGTGCCCTTAGGTAAAAGAGGCCTGAATAGAGCTCCCTCCCCTTTTCTGCTGTGTGAGAACGTAGCAGAAAGATTGAACCAGGAACCGGGGTCCTCTCCAGCCGTGGAATCTGCGGGCGTCTTGATCTTGGGCTTCCCAGCTTTCAGAGCTCTGAGGAATCCCTATTTGTTGTTTAAGCCATCTAGTCTATGGTCAGTTTGTTATAGAAGCCCAGATGGACTGAGACGTCCTTCTGTCCACTTTGTGCCATCACAACAAGGGGGCAGTCATCTCTGTGC
The DNA here is from genome assembly GCA_007922815.1 of Macrotus californicus. Classification (NCBI taxonomy): domain Eukaryota; kingdom Metazoa; phylum Chordata; class Mammalia; order Chiroptera; family Phyllostomidae; genus Macrotus; species Macrotus californicus. The sequence goes on from VMDR010000705.1 coordinate 123,710, forward strand.
TGTTCTTAGAATTTGATTGGTCAAGTAGCTAAAATTCAACTGATTTGTTGTAATGTTGTGAATACTACTACAGCATCTTACGTTGTGTGCAGTCATATCTTGGGCTTCATTTGACCTCCTTCAACCCTTGCAGCAACCCTGAGTGCCAGATATCACCATGTGCTTTTATGAAAGAAGATGGGAGCCCCTGGGATATCACATGCCTTGCTCGGATCCTCTAGCCGATGTGCAGGGCCCAGATCCTGGCTCCCAACCCTCTACAAATGCTGAGAGGCCCATGCGAAATGCAAGTATGCCTTCAAGTTGGCTTTTAAAAACATAACAGAAACAAGAAGGGCAAAACTCTCAGGCTGCAGGTAGTGTGTCCTAATTGTAGAATGGTGTGAAATGGGCATTTGCAGACTAGCCTGGAGACCCTAGGAAGGCCTCTGTCCCTTGATCTGGGACATCACAGTGGTTCCAAAGACAAAAGGACATGCTCCCCAGCAGCAAGAGGATTTGACATCTCAGCGGGATCAAAACAAACTAAGTTGGTGGGAATGAACCTTAAAAGATGGCAAACTCCGTGTTTTCAATGTTTGTTCCAAAGCATATTTCATGTGGCTTTTCCTCTTGTAGTTTGCATGATCAATTTTTAAACAGTGCCTGTAAGGCCAGATGCCATCGTCCAAATACAGAAAGAAATGAGGAGCACCAGTCTTGACAGGCCAGAAAGCATTGGTGTGAGGGAGATGCTGTGGCTCCTGAAAGAGGGAGTGAGGGCATGACTACAAGATCGGCCTTCAGGATGGATGCTCCAGACCCAGAGGCAGAGGCCAAATGCCTCCTGTGTGTTTCTCCTTATGGGGCAGAGAAAGGAGGGAAAGAGACCAAAGTGACCTCAAATGAAACAGAGTGTCTGAGGGGCACACCATTGCCACAGGGACCTACTTAGGGTGATGTGAGGACCTGGTTTCTTATATTCCACATGCTGTGCAGTCAGACAGCTCATTGGCAGGTTTTTGTCTAAAAGGGGCTTATTGAAAGGATGCTGGAGTGACAGCAAGGTCTCTGATGGCTGAGGCTCTGTCAACACTTTGATGCATTCATTAGTTCATCCATTCGTTCCAGGCTTGCCCCCTGGGTGCCTGGGTATACATTGAATGTAGAGCAGTCGTGCTTTTTGTCCAAGTGGAGACTGAAATCTAGTGGATGAGGCAGCCACTAAACAAGTAATCAGACCATTTTATCATTCTACAATGTGATGAGTACCTACCTGAAGGAAACAGCCAGAGCTCTGTGGCAGATAAAGTGAAGTGGATGGGGCCAGGAGGGTACTCAGGCCCAGGATTGTCTGAGAAGACCTCTCTGAGTTGACAGCATTGAAGATCTAGGCTTGAAGAAGGAGAAGGACTCAGTCAAGCAAGGAGCAGAGCTATAGCTTTCCAGGGAGAGGGAACACGTGTGCAAAGGCCCTGAGGCATATTCCAGGAGTGAGAGGGCCCGTGTAGCTGGAAGAGAGCAGAATTAAAGGGCGAGTGGCCAGACATAGGGCCCTAGAGGTAGTCAGGAGTCAAGCCATGTAGGCTCTTGTAGACATGGCAATGAGTTTAGGATTTAAGAGCTGAGGGGACCCATTTAATAACATTTAATAACTGAACTGAGTTAGGAGGCTATTGCAGTAGGCACAAATGTGACCTCATGGTGACTTGGACTCATGTAGTGGCAATAAAACTAGAAAGCAGTAGATACATCATTGTGGGGAATACGTGCTGCAGACGTAAAGTGGCAAGACTTGAGGACGCGTGGATTTGACACCACGAGAGGGGCGAGTGAGGAACCGAGAATGGCTCCCAGGTGTCTGGCTCCAGAAGCGGAGTAGGTGATGGTTGTGGTGGTGGGAGAGATCCAGAGAGGAGTGCGTTTGGAAGGGGACAGTGGAGGTTGAGGTCTGAGACACATGAGAAAGATTTTTATCCACATGAACCTGGAGGTCAGAGGAGGGGCCGGAGCTGGAGAGACAAATGTGGGAGCCGTCGGCCTGGAGATGGCTTTACAAGCCATTGGGGACGGGAGAAAAAAAAAAAGATGGATCCCACCCAGAATCCTGGAACACTCCTGGAATTTACCATTCAGAAAAGGGGAGGTTTGAGAAGAAAAGGTGTGAATGAAGTAACTGTCTCAGAGGACAGGCTGTTAGTTTGCCAGAGAAAGTTAGCATTTCTGAGCAGATGACTGCCCCTATGAAATCAGAAATGATTAAAGGGAACAAACCTGCCTGCCTGATAGTCTAATTTCCTACCCAACATTTGGTTTCCTGAGTCAAGGTGTGGAGGGCCAGTGTGGTTGTGTTCATCTGATTCCCGGAATATTTCCAGGCTAATGCAGTTGGAAAACAGGAGGCACACATGATTCCAGAGGGGGGTTGTAATAACGAACCGTGGCATCTAAGCCAGATTAGAGAGACCATAAAGAGAATCGGGACCGAGAGGGGTTGTGCGGTCCGTGATGACGGTGAAGAATGGGTGTAACGGCAGCCAGGGAGGGCTTATAGATGGGCAGGGCAGGGGGTGAGGATAAAGTTTCAATGTTAAGGTTGTGCTATTTGGGGTGACACCAGGTTCCAGAATGTTAACCTGGTCCATGTGAAGTGGCAAACGTTTTGAATTGGCCATTCTTGTCATGGAACTTCAGTGGAGAGGCAAAAGAATGTGTGGTGGGAGGTAGCACTGCCAAATGACAGTGACAAAGACGGAGAGAGGCATGTGAGCCACAAGAGGGTAGGGTCTTCCTAGGAAGAAGAGCAGTGAGATTCCCTAGTGACAACTGGAAGCCAGGAGGCCAGAGAACCACACCCTAGTCCTTAGGTACCTGCCTCGAGGAGTAGGGGAAGGAAAGCAGTGATCCAGGTAAACAGCTAGACTTTCTCACAAGGGCAGGAGGTGGGAGGAAGGGAGAGGAAGTTGAGGATAAAGAAGAGTTTGCTGATGACCTAGAGGAAGTGCCCCAGAATTCTGTCGTTGCGCTTGGGAGGAAGGAGTGGGCTGGAGTGTCAGGAGTGGTTTGTGTGAAAATGGATTTCCAGCGAGACTGCTGGCTGTGGCTGAGATATTTAGTCACTGATTCAATAAGTGTTTATTGATCACGTCTTATATGCCGGATATTGTCTAACAACAACAATAGCAACAAAAACTGCCATGGCCAAAATAGACAAGGTCCTGTTCTTGAGGCACAGGCTCTGTGGGGGAGATACGGGTTGGCCATCCATTTGTGTGTTCTGTCGTCAAGAACTGCGGTTCTGCTTCCTCAGTCCCAGGGTTTCCAACAACTAAATCAGTGTCTTTTTAGCCTCTCTTCGTCTCAGTGTTCCTTTTTATATAATAGGGGTATAATGATGCCTCTGTGGGTGATATTATTCAAAAGTAGGAAAAGTGTTTTTGATGGGAACGGGGCAGGTCATCAGAGCCAACTCTAGTCCAGAAGATGCTTTTGCTTCATTAGAAAAAGGCACTTTTCCTTCCAGAAACTCTGCCTCCATCGGTCAAGAGAATTGTTGTAATAAATATGCAATCAGCAAAGTCCAGGACGTGAACGGTTCTCCAGAGTGCAGTGGCCAGCCCCTGCAGGGGTGAGGTGAGGAGGGCAGGTCAGCGTGGTGGTAGGCCAGCTCTGTTTTATTAACCAGTCATTTACTACGTGCTTTTTAGTACAGTCATGTGCCGCTTCGTGACGGGGACATGCACTGAGGAACGCGTTCTCAGGTGACTTGGTCATTGTGCAGACCTCACAGAGTAGACTCACACAAACCAATGGCGTAGCCCAGTACACACCTAGGCTGTACGGTATGCCGTGTACGTGCTCCGTTGTCGACCAAAATGTTGTTATGCAGCACACGACCGTTCAGACCTCTCAAACCGCAATGTGCATTCAAATCGCCAAAGATCTTGTTTAGATGCAGATTCTGATTGAGCAGGGGCTGGGCTGGGGCCTGAGATTCTGCCTTTCTGACGAGATCTTAGCTGCTGCTGCTGCTGCTACTGCTGCCGGGCCAGGGGCCACACACTGGCTGGAGATGGTTAAGTGTAAACCTCTGTCTTGGATGCTGATGTCGCGGAGAAGTTGATAACAAACCGGATCCTCTGCCCTTCAGGGGTTTCAGTCTAAGGAAGAGAGACTAGTGCGCAGGACATAATTAGAAGACAACTAAGTGGCCAGGAATGTGTTGCTGACACCTAAAGGAGTTTAGGCAGGACGGAAAAGAGGCTCCTGGGCTGGACTGGCCAGAGAGGTTCTCCAGCAGCCATAGGACTCGGAATCTCCAGCGGGGGGAACGGGGGGAAAGGGTGTTGCAGGAGAGCCACGTGAGAGGACGGCGTGGGTAAAGGCGTGAGCTGGCGGTACGCACTATCAAAAATGCAAGTACTGGTAATAGCAAAGCTAACTTCTGTTGCGGGGCATCCACCGTGGAACTTGCTTTATGAGCTCAGTCCAGTTCTTTGCACTCTTAGGAAGTGGGATAGCACCTTGTAAGAAACGGTCACCGGAGGCTGGGTAACCATTTGTGACTCCATGGCCCACATCTGTTAAATGCCCATGGGATCAGTTTGAGACCCTAGGTGATTCTGAAGGCTTTTGGCCATTGGGTTCCTTAGACTTTCTTTTTTTTTTTTTTGAGGTTACTTAGATTTTTGTTCCTTCTTCATGTGCAATGTTCCTAGACAATCCACACATCTTGGACACTCTTGAAAAGTCGTTTCTAACAGCCATGATGCTAATTAAAAGACAGCCTCTGGTGTTGATCGGGGAGGTCTGGAGCACAGTGTTTGGAATGCAGCCCTCTGACTGGAATCTTTCAAACGGTAACCAGCCACCCCTGCGGGGTATGTTCCCAATTAGGACCCTGCTGGTGCTGACTCACCGCACCTAGCCAGGAGAGGAAAACTAACGCATGCACACTACCCAGTCTGCGTGGGGCTGTTCTCAATCACAAGTGGTACAACCGGAAGACACGGTGATTTCAAGCTTTTAAATATTTTTAAATAGTTAAAGCAGTGCAAACCCCTTGTATAACATTTAGGGCAATATATTCATGTAATTGAAGTGACTCATCCTGTACCTAGAGCTAAATGTCAGTGCTTATACCCTTTTCATATCTGTAGTTATGGAGATATTTATACATGTATATACCATTTATTACACTGGGCTGAAGGAAACTTGCAGTCACCTCTTGTCTTCGGCTCTATATCCTCTTCTTGTCACTGAATAGATCATGATGGGTTTTCTGGCCCCTACAACGTTCTCTGTAAATGTGACATTTGTTTGTTAGGACATGGGAGGGGCAGATGGAGTGGATGTTTAGGAAGAGTAATTGACCAGCTTGGTCAAGAGGTTGGATGTTGGCTTTGAGGGAGGAGCAGTCAGAGAGGACTGGCAGACTCCACCCGAGTTAGCAGGGGTGCCGTCTCCATTTCACCGGGGAAGGGCAGGTCAGAGATGGGTGTTCCTAGGTCATTTGCACACATTTGGGGTGTAATTTCCAGCCCCCCTCGAGTTTTCGTCCTTTCTTCTTCTTGTGTTGATTCCCGTATTGACTTCCTGGAGTAACTTCTGATATAAATGGAGATTTTTCTTTAAAATGTGTCTTTAGTGCACAGAGGTGTCATTTAAAAGTCAAATCCGTGAAAGAATATTTTTTTACCTGCTGAGTTTAATTTCGGGTGCCAGTGTTATCATAAAATGCAAGCCAACCTTGACTCTGTTTTAAAACTTTATATAAATTGTGCAAATTGAAATGAACTTATTCAGATAGAGATAGGAAAAGGAGGAAAATAGTGTTTTAAGTGCTTTTTTAAAAATATGTTTTTTTATCCTCAACCGGGGGCATTTTTTCATTGCTTTTAGAGAAAAAGGGAGAGAAAAACATCGATGTGAGAGAGAAACATCCTGGCTGCCTCCCGTATGTGCCCGAACTGGGGATGCGCACCTGGACTGGGGATCACACGTGTCCGGACTGGAGGTCGCACATGCCCATACCCAGACGGGGATCAAATCCACAACCCAGGCATGTGCCCCAAGTGGGAATAGAACCTTCAACCTTTCTGTTACAGGAAGAACAGCTATAAAACTCCAGCCAACTGAGCCACCCCAGCCAGGGCTGAAGAGTTTTTTAAACTCTGATTTAAATATTAATGCCACTTGCCCTGGCTGGTGTGGCTTAGTGGATTGAGTGCTGGCCTGCGAACCAAAGGGTCGCTGGTTCAATTCCTAGTCAGGGCACATGCTTGGGTTGTGGGCCAGATCCTCAGCAGGGGGCGTGGGAGAGGCAACCACACATTGGTGTTCCTTTCCCTTTCCTTCTCCCTCCCTTTCCTTCTGTGTAAATAACTGAAATCTTTAAAAAATATTTTAATGCCACTGGAGTTCAGTTTCATTCATATATATATATATATATTCCTATTTTCCCCTAAAGTCTAAATTCATCTGTAGCTTTCTGATTATATTTCTGTGTATTGTAATTTTTTCCCCCTTTGGTATGGGAGCAAACATTGGTGATACATTTGACCCTGGGAAAGATAATACTCATAAGATTCAATATGAAGGATTGAGGTTGGATCAGAAGAAATATGCCCCCTGAAGGATGTTTTCTAGGGAGAGCAGAACCCTCGGTGTCCCTGCCATAGCTGCAGGCCAGTATTGTACCAGTAATTAACTGGATCTTTGGCTAGTTAATTCATCCTTTCAGGCCTTAGTTTTCTTGTCCGTAAAATGGGGATGAAAAATAGGTTATTCTGAAAATTGAACAAGTGAAAAAGCATAGAAAAGTGCTTGATACAGAATAAGTGCTACTTACTTCTCATTGTCTTTAATATTATAAGTGAATTGTTTAGAAAAAGAAAAAAGCATTTTCACGTGGTAACTCCTGAAGGAGACTGAGTAGGTAGGTCGTTGGGGCCTAAATCAGCCGCTTGACCTGTCAGTCAGTACCTGGGATTTGTGGGGATCTGTTTTCTGCCAAGCCCTATGCAGGGAGAGTGGGAGAGGGAGAGAGAAAACCCTAAGTAAGGCTGCTCTTGGGTTCCAGGGGCAGGGGTTCTCACCCTGTCATTTGCTTGATGGGTCTGTGCTAGTCACTCAGGGGATTTCTCATTTAAGCCTCCTAACCACCCTCCCAGGCAGAGGGTGTTGCTTTGTTGCGTGAATGAATAAAATAAAGCTTATCCAGAGACGGGGGGCTTGCCAAGGCCATAGCTAGTCAGTGTGGACCCAGATTCGAATCCAGACCTGTCTACCTGCACAGTCTTCACCCCCATCGCGCCCTCTTCCGAAGAGACCACCTGCATTTCCTCCGTTCTTGCTCTTCGTGACTAGCGGGGTGTGTTTCTGGGCCTGGTTTCTCCCTCTTCCCCAAGGGCGGACTTTTCTCAAGCCAACATGCTTTGTTTAAATAGATTTTGCTTTTTCTGGCTTTACTTTCCGGTACACACCCTCCAGACCTCTGGTCTTTCATGTGTTGCAGAAGAGGGCCATTTGGAAAAGTGTCGGAGCGGCTGCAGAGGAGAGGCTGGCCTCTGACAGCTCTGATGGGCTCCATTAGGTGTTTATTGCCGGCGACTTGCTGAACACAAACTCCTGGAGCTGCGGAGGGTCTCCTCGGGTTAGACTCTGATTCCATTTGTTCATTCGGCGGACGATTATCAGGCACCTGCTGGTGACGGGCCATGTGCTAAATCTTAGGGAACGCCAGGTGCATCCGACAGGCCGCCTGTCTTCTGGAAGCACCAAGGCTGGCGAGGAAGGGAGACAGTTCAAGCAGACCCTCGTGATATTGTTGTGTCACAGAATCGCATGCTTATGATTTTGTAATAAATGGTTTTGTAGTAAAAAAAGGGGGCATTATTTGTGCCAGACCCTGTGTGTTAGGAGGTGGAGATGGGATTTCATGGTCTGTTGTTGTTGTTTTTAATAAGGTGCTTTTTTATAAAACAGATTTTATTTATTTATTTTTAGAGAGAGTGGAAGGGGGGCAGGAAGAGGGGGGCACATCAGTGTGTGGTTGCCTCTTGCATGCCCCCTACTGGGGGCCTGGCCTGCAACCCAAGCATGTGCCCTGACTGGGAACTGTACTGGCGACCCTTTGGTTCACAGGCCTGTGCTCAATCCACTGAGCTACTCCACCGGGGTGGTCTGTTGGTTTTTTAATTCATTTCTAAGTCACATGAGTTTCTGGTTATACACTCAGGTGGAAGGCTGGGCCCTCTGCCTCCATCTGTGTTACCTTCTCCCCCCTCTTTTTGTCACATTTCAGCCAGTCTTCCGCGTGGTCTGAGGGTCGTCCCTCTGCAGACCGGTTACAGGTCACCTCTATGCTCCTCCCCGTTCCCTACACATTTCCGTGTTTTCAGTGCCTCTCTGGACGTCTTCTTCCATGTTAGAGACGAACACTGTAAAGGCAGTCCCTGTCGAGTGTGTGCAGGCTTTTCACAGTGATGGAGACGCAGTCTCCTGCAGGTGACCTTGTGGCCTCTCCGATCTCCTCTCCTCTGACTGCACCGTCCGTCAGCCCTGTGTGTCTTCCACAGTTCTCACCGCCAGGGTCACGGGCACTGTTCTGCCATCCTGACTGCACATGGATCGGTCAGCAACTTTATTGTCCTTCCACAGAGATTCCTGCAAATCTCAGTTGTCACACTCCAGGAGTTCCTGTGGATGTTTTCTGTTGGTCTCTCTTGTTAGATTGTGCTCTTTGAAGCCAACCCTCGTTCTACTTTTTCAAAACACAGCACCTGGTTAGTGCTTGGTGTATACCAGGTGCTAACTACATGCTCCTTTAATGAGTGTGTTAGTTCAGGCTTCAAAAGCAACCTATAGTATAAAATGCACGTGTGTGTGGGGTTGTGCGTGCACACGAGAGGGAGAAAGAGAGATTCCTTACAGTTTTTATCATCTTTTCTTTGTCTGTTTTTTGAACTGCCTTGGTTTGGACAGATCGCAAGCCTGTGGTGTCATCTCCCGGGATAAAAGGTTAGCAGGAAACCCTGGACGAGTCAGACTGCTCTCTGGATCTCCAGGCTATTTGTCTCTGCAGCCTGCCTCCTTGTACCGTGCTAAGAACTCAGCCCTTCCCCTCTGCTCTTCCCTTGCAGAGAGTATTATGAGGGAGGCCGAGGACTCCACACTCCGGGCAGAGACGCGGCGTTGGGCGTAGGGATTGTCCCCTCTGAGAGGATGCTGGCAATCTGCAGAGGAAGACGGAAATTCCTGGCGGCCTCGCTGACTCTTCTCTGCATCCCAGCCATCACCTGGCTTTACCTGTTTGCCGGGAGCTTTGAAGGTAAGAGGAAGCTTTTCAAAAGTGAGAGGGAAAGGGGGAAGAAAGAGAACACCGGCTGTCCCAGTGTCCTAACACGAGCCTCTGAGTCATCAAATCCCAGCTTGTCATTGTGTGGAACGGAATGCTGGTGCCTGGTCACAGGGACAGACGTGCCCAGGTTTACCAGGTCATTGGAGGGAGTCAGTAATTCGAGGGGAAAAAGATAAACACAGAAGCAGAATAAGGTGCACCTGGACCCAGGGGCATGGTGGAGGTGACACAAATGTCAAACACCAGCTTTGAAGAGATTGGGCCCTCGAGGGATTGCTTGGCTCTTCGTGGAGCCGGTGTTTCCTTCTTTGTCCTATCTATTCCTTTGTTTGTTCACATAGTCAACATTTTGTTATTGTTGCTCCTGCTGGGCTTCAGCATCTCTGCTAGACCAGGGGCTGGGTGTGCGGTGATAAGGCGTCTGGACCCTCACAGTGCAGTGGAGGACACGGCCAGGTGACTGCACGCTGACTGTTGCACAGCGCTGCGTGTGGTGTGAGGAGGCCAGCCCAGGAGGCTGTGGGAGACGGAGGCGCCATCGGGCAGAGCTGGGTGTGAGGTACCATCAGTCATTCTGACAGGCCGAGTATGGGCATGCAACAGAGGAGCGGCCCTCCCCAAACAAATGAAAACCACAGCTAATCCCTGCCACTTCCCAGAAATCAGTAGGAAAGACAGGACTCGCCAACCGTTCTTCCAGAAGCCAGAAGCTTCAAGCGCCGTGCTGTGTGTTGCGTGTCAGAGGTGGTTTTCTGAGCTCCATGGAGGGAGGCACGACGATGTTGTGGAGCACACTTTCTTCTTATTTACCCCACACTTGAGTTAAAAGAGAAAAATTAACTCAAAGGAAATGTGGCTCAAGGAAGTCGCTACTGTGTTTTTAAACATTTTCTTTATGCATAATTTTATTGGCAGCTCAAGGCTACCTTTTAATTAGGAGTTCCACTTCGCTTTCTGAGACTCGCCCTGAGTTAGCTAGACTGAATATAAACGAGGCGGAGCTGTGTGCCTGCCGAGCAGGGAGGGGCCCAGTGACACGCCCCTGTCACTTTCCCTCCCGCTTCCCTGCAGGTGGTGGAGCTTTCATCTCAGCAGCTGGACGGAGTACATTATGCCTCGGCTGGGTGGATGGTTAATGTTGGGCAAAGGGAGGAGAGGGGAGAAGGTGAGTCGATGATAATCCTAGAAGAGCAGTAAGGAAGCACCCTCCTAGGGGTGATGGAGGAGCCCTTACAAAACAAGGCTAAGAGCACCGCTGCCAGACTAGGTTTAACTCATTAAAACATCGACTTTCACAGTGTAGCTAGATTGATAATAGTAGTAGCAGTGGGACAATAATAGTAATGGTGGTGATGACAGTGATATAAACTAGTAGTGTTTTCAGCATTTCTACCTGCCAGGCATCGTTGTAAGGACTTTACGTGTTAAGTCTTTCTCTGCAATAGTCCGACGTGGTAGGTACAGATGAGGAGGCGAGTCAGAGAAGCTTCAGTGATCTTCCCAGACCCCCAAAGCCAGTCAAGATGGGGCCTGGATGACCGGACTTGAGAGCTGGACTTGTAAACCACAAAGCCGTGTTGTAGGTTGGGGCTTCAGTGAGGTAGCACACTTCAGCAAGGGGTTTGATTCGATGTCACATGACATTTCTGGGTGCCTTGAGGGAAGTTGAAGAATGTTGATTTGCACTCATTGATAGAAACTCAATCCTAAAAGATTTGAGCAAAAGGGAAACTTGGGGGCTAACAAAACTTGTAAGTTTGAGGATAGTCAGGCTTCAGGTAGGGTTGGATCCAGGGGCTCAAATGGATAGCCATGTAGCTCAGTCACTCTTCATCCCTTTGCTCTACTTGTCTCTTCTGTGGTTTCTTTCAGGGTAGGTTTTACCCTGAAAACAGAAGAAACTGTAGTTTACAACTTAACCTCCCCAGTCCCTGTAGAAAGAGGGGTTCCTCCTCCCCATAATTCTCCAGGATTGCCTCTGGTTACCTGTCCAGACCAGAGTCACTGTGACTGGGGAAGCTGGTGGGGGTGGCCCCGAGCCCTGTGCCCGTTGCTGGTCATAGGGTAGAGAGGGGTTCCCTGCAGCATGTGGAGTGACGCTGGGGGAGGGTTGGCCCCCAAAGGTACGTGGTGCGATTTCTCTGAGGACAGACTAGAAGTTCATCTGCATTCCAGAGAATTCATAACTGGCTGTGCTCAGTCATGTGTTGATGTTACCTTGAAGGGTCTTTTCCAGCATCACGTTGTTTTACCCACGCTGACCGATGGAGTGACTGTGATCCTTGACTTTGAATGATTTTATTAGACTGGCAGAGAGATCACAGGAAGCTGGGAGGACTGAGAAAATACTCTGAAGCAACATGCACAGACTGGGTGTACGTACTATACCTGTAATCATGGAGCTTACCAGTAAATCCTACCCTTGGGACCAAATCAAAAACTGCTTTAAATAGGGGCTGGGTGATAGGTACATGAACAGACGTATTCTAGCTAGAATGATAAAGGTGACAGATTTCTTTTTACGGGTAACAGTCCACAGCTGGGCCACTGCATTTATTTCTGGAGGCTATACTTCTAGAACAGTCTACATAATTCAGCACACTTAGGAGAATCTAGGTGAATGACAGGGCCTATTCAAAGCTGGTTACATTAGAAATAGTGGAAAGAATTGAGGCTGTTTACTTGGGAGCAGCAGAGGCTCCAGGTGTATGTGATCAGCTTCAGCAAACAGTCGAAGGGCTGTCGCCTGACAGGGAGATCAGGCTCACTCTGATGGCCCCTGAATCTCTGCTGGGGCCATCATGTCGTAATGGGGACCGGCTTATCATAACAACAATCATTCTGTCCAGTGCTGGACTGAGCTGCCCTGGGGCGGAGTGAAATACGCACCGCGAGTCATGCGCAAACACAAGGCAGTATGGTGGGAGGGAGTTGAGCGTCGGGGACAGTTGGACAGGATGACCTGCTAACCTCCTGACCCCAGAGGTCCTGAGACTCTGGAAAAGGCTACCATGGAGCTCCTGCCCATCGCCACAGACAGCAGCATGCTCCCAGACGGTCCTGCGGAGACATTCTTCTCTCTGTAAACACAACTTGGCAATCTGTTTATTGACACCCTTGAGTTTTCTGTTTCAAGGCAGGTGGAGCCATAAATAAGGTGCAGAGTTGCTGCTGCTTTCATGGAAATGCTATTCATAGTTAATGTGGGTTTATTTATTTTTCAACCTTGGTTAATTTTAAATGGATCTCCTGAGAGCAGAGCTGAGAACTCACCCTGAGATACGGACGCTCTGAGCATAAGTTTAGAGTTCGATCACCTGCTGCATAAGCTGTTGGGCGAGCACTAGGTGGGGTCAAGCGTCTCAGGCCCTACGATCAGCCAGAGTAGCGGGGCACGTGGGGCACAGCCCCTCCTCTCTCTAGAGCTTCGTCTCCTGCTGTGTGAAATGGCATGGCAAACATGAACCACACCTCCTGAGGCGCTAACATTCTACAAGGTTATGATTCTAAGCATCTAACGTGCATTAGAAGGACCTTCTCCAATTCATGGGAGAGGGAAGGACTTCTTGTGATTTGCTCCTCAGTGTGGATCCAGGATCAGTGGGCGAAGTGATAGGGGAGGAGGCATTTTCTCAATGTGAAAAGGAACAGCTGTTCTAACCACTCGATTTTCTAGGTACTGGAGTCCATCACCTGGGAAAGGGATGAGCTCTCCACTCCCAGAACAATGTTTGTCAAAGGCCAGCCAAGTGACTACTTGCTTAGGGATGCTAATCGGGATATTCGGTTGGCACCTACCACCCAAGTTCCTAAGCCCTACTTCTTGCTTTGTTTCTTCTTAAGTCCACCTCTCTTTCTCTGCTGTCTCAGTTAACATTCCCAGCTCCGTGGCCTCCAGGCTCCACACTTCAGAGTCCTCATTCTCTTTCTTCTTCGTTCCCTCCACCATGTGGTTGCCACAGCTGGTTGCAGCTAACCTTAGCCTCTGGCTCCATGTTCCCCCTCCATGATGTGCACTGAGGCAGCAGCATGTCCTTCACCTTCCAGAGAGTAGCCAGAGCTATGCACCGAATCACAGCACCAATCCGCGTCTTGTTGGCTACTTGGCCCCACCTCCTAGGGTCTTCCTCACACTCTCTGTCCAGCCATCCTGGACTTGCACATCCTGGTGCACTGCCCTCTGGTCTCCTCACGTGCTGTTCCTTCTCCCTGGGACATGGCTGCCCTTCCATCCTTTTCCTCTTTGCCTGGCTCACTTGGTCCTCCTACCTCACCTTTAACATGAGTGCTCCTCACCCTGAACTCTGGTGGTTCCCTCTGCTACACGCCCCCCAACTCCCCTACTTCCTTGTCCTTCATAGCACAACCCTTAGTTTTTCTCATCTGTATAACCCCCTGTCTTCAGGACAGCTTACCAGCATCAGGAGGGAAGAGAGTGATGCTCTTGTGTTCATCTTTCCTTCTCTAGCTTCAACTATGGTTCCAGGAGACAAGCTGGTCCCCAACTGTTGAGTGAACAAATGAGGGAAGAAATGCACTCTCTCCTGGCTCGGGGTGCCCACAGTTCTCCCCATTGCCTCCTGGATTAACTCCACACCCCTTTTCATGGCTCTCGGGTCTTGCCCAGGCTTTTCCCCTTAGCTTGTAATTTCTCCTTCCACTCAGGTGAGTGCCTCATTGAACTCCCTGAGGAAAGGTCTACTTTGCTACCTCCTCATTTTTGCTCTTCTTTTTTTCTGCTCAGTATACAATTCTCGTCTCCACGACCCTTCCTCCCAGCCAACACCTTCAATGCCCATGTTCAATGTCATTTCCCCCGGTGACTGATTCCATATGGAAATGCCTGTGGCAGCCCTCACCAAGGGATATTTTGCTTGTTCAGTGTCTTTCTAGCCACACGCTCACGAGTGCCTTGAGACAAGAGCCTGTTTTATTCACCTTCGCCCTTCTAGTGCCTGAAAATCACTCTTCGTGGGTCCTTAGGAAATGCTGACTGGGAAGGACTCCGGGCATCAAGGGAAGCAGGAGGCACAGGTGGGCGAGGCTCCTCCCTGTGTGCTGAGCATCTGTGCTTTTGAGACCTCAGGAGCAGGTGCCAGGAGCCCCACCTTCCTCCTGGCTGTGATGTTCATTCGGGGGCTGGAGTGATTCTGTTCAAACGCACCTCCGTGGGAATTAGATCATGCTTCTTATTTTCCACCAGGATCCCCTGTTCTCATGGGCATGTGATTTTTATTTGCGGGTGGGGTTCTTTCTTTTCTGCTCACCAAGGAGCTGGTGTTCAGCTGTTACTGAGTTATCAGCACGAGGGAAAAGGGTGCTCGTCAGCCATTCGGAAAATTGTTTACACATGCCGCCCTCCTGATAATTTATAAGCAGCTCTGTGTGTCAGCTCCGTGCAGAAGCTTTCCCTGCTCAGGGAGTGTGCGGGAGGCTACTTCAAAGCAAGTGTCTTCAGAAGATGCACCGTCCTGAGCGTTTAAAACCAGTGTCATGTAGAGGCCCAAAGATTAATTTCTGAGTGGGTTTCGGCTTGCACCCACCTTTTGTCATGCCTGAAGCCTCAGCTCACTATTCCTGCCACCCTGATCAACACAAATTCCTCCTGATATGAATGGTTGGAGGGTCACCACGATAAATTTCAACAGGAGGAAATGGGGCCCCTGACATGTGGGCGCTTTGAAGAGTTGCAGTGAGAACAGGGAGCTGTAAGTTAATGCATTTGCGTTGTTTTATCGGATGAGGGGTCGGGGGCACGTGAGCAGTGCAGGAGGGGTGCTGGGGGCTTCTGTTTTCCCGGTACAGCTCGTCTAAGCACAACTCCTTTCCCAGCCTCGCGTGTGCTGCCCGTCCCTGTGCTCAGAGGCTGAGCTGGGAGGTTGGTGAATGCAGGTGGTGCGAGGTGCCCCTGGAGACTAGACTATGTGGCAGCTGTGACAGCAGCCAAGCCTGTTTGCCTTTTTGCCGGTGGTCCAAATGTATCACTTAATAAGAACGTTGTGGGGTATGAGAACACAGGATGCAGAATGCGAAAGGAAATGGAAGGTGTAATATAAACGTTGTGAATATTTTTAAAAGTCAGAAATGAAGGGTTTTCACAGCCACTGCTTAGTAGCTGTGAGTGCTGAGCTGAAGAGAAGGCAATGAGGGGGCTGCCTGTGTCTGTGGCCCTTACGTTGCGTCAAAAGGCATCTCCTTGAGTTCTTGGAATCTCAGAGGGCAGTTGAAATCTATCCCGATTTAATTTGGTTGTGAGGTGGTTGCTCAGGTGACTCTGCTTATTCTTAGCTTTTCTGCATGAGAGGTGGTGGTCCTGCTAGGCTGGAGAAAATGATCCTGTTGTGTCAATTGGCTGCTGCTCCTGGAGGGGCTCCTGGCCAGAGCCTTGGGCCCAGCAACAGGAGACCCCGGTATGAGTTTCCTGTGGCTGCTGTAACAAATTATCGCAAATTTAGTGGCTTAAAAAAGCCCCTCCCCACACAAATTATCCTACAGTTTAGGAGGTCAGAAATCTAAAATCGGCCTTACTGGGTTCAAGCCAAGATGTTGGCCGGACTGGTTCCTTCTAGAAGCCCCATCGGAGGCTCCATGTCCTGGCCTTTTCCAGCCTCCAGAGGCTGCCTGCTTTCCATGGTTCACGGCCCTTCCACCATCCGTGGAGATGGAGCACCAGCAAGTGCCAGCTCTGACCTCTGCTTCTGCCTCCACATCTTTTTCTCTGTGACCCTTCTGCCTCCCTCTTGTAAGACCCTTTGATCACATTGGGACCACCCGAATAACCCAGGATTACCGACCCACCTCAAAACCCTAATTTAATCACAGCCATATAATCCCTTTTGCCACGTAAAATAGCCTACCACCAGGTTGTGGGGGTTAAGACATGGGCGTGTTTGAGGGGGCATTGTTTGGTCTTCCATACCCCGCTCGGCTTAGTTCTGCTCTCCCACATCCCCTGCATGCTGTTCTTGTCCTTTGAAGGGGGTTGTACCCTCTGCTTTCTTACATGGACGTCTTATCTTGCTCTAGGAGTCTTGGGTTCTGTTATTTTAATTTGAAACGTAAATATCTAGCAGGACCTGTGGCTCATGAAAAAGGTATCACATTCAGATGTGTTGGTCTGTTCAAACAATTTTAGATCATATTACTGTGTCTATAGTAGGTATTTGATCAATAACCAAGGATTGAGGTTTTGTGAAAAAGACCGGAACTTCTGCTCTTTGGGGTCCTGGTCTTCAAGTGAGTCCCTTTCAGATACCTATACAAGAGAGGGATTTCCTCCAGAGAGACCTGCTGATGGTTGAGCAGGTTAGTTAATTTTAGGTAAAAGATAGCCACCTGTATAACTACTATGGAATACTCTTTGGTGTTGTCCCCCAAAGTTGAGCCTCCCCTGAGACCCAGCAGTTCTGTCCCCACCATAGGGACATGTACCTACCAAAGAGAATGTAGCACATCTGCACAAAAGGTATGTGCAAGAACGTTCACATCAGCGTCACTTGTAATCACACCAGTTGGGAAACTACTGAGATGCCCATCCACAATCAAATAAACAAAAACTAGTGTCATATGTATCTAGTGAAGTACTACAAAGCAATGAAAATGAATATACTCACAGGTAGTGTTGAGATTAAGAAGATAGACCCAAGAGTACATGCTGTATAATTCCAATGATATAAATACACAAACAGGCAAAAATTAGTCCAAGGGTAGAGACCTGGGCCCCTAGGGGATTCTTCCTTCATAAGAAAGATTTGGGAGTGCTATGTAATAATTTATTTTTTTAACCTATGTGATAATTGTATAGGTGTGTTTATTTTGTGACAACTTAAGTTTTTCATTTACTCACTTTTCTGTATATTACATTATTTTTAAAAGTCTATGCAAATCTTAATAGTTAAGTATCTGAATTTGAAGACATTTTGTGGGTTTTGCATTCTGTTCAGATAAGAGGAATTTTATGAGCCTTTGGGATTTTTGAATCTCTGTCACTGTTTAAATTTGAAATTCAAATGCTTTTTAAGCACGAAACTTTCCTTTTGGGATAGATGTTGAACATTTTTATTTAACCGCATTTTCTTTTTTCCTCCCTGATATGCCTCACCATTTGGACCACATTCCCCCTCTGAGGGTCTGATCACAGCATTGATGTCAGGATCTGAAATTTGCTCATAGAACCCTAATTCTGAAAGGGTGTTTCCATCAGCTGGAAACAAGCCCAGTAGTACAGGCACACCTCGGAGACGCTGCGGGCTCTGTTGCAGACCACCCCCATAGAGCAAGTGTTACAATAAAGGGACTCATAATCTTTTTGCTGGTGGAGGGTCTTGCCTTCACTTGGTTAAAAAAAAAAATGTAACACCTCTGAAGTGCAATAAAGTGAAGTATGCCTGTATTTCTGCCAGAACTCTAGCAGTGGCATAGCTCCAGTGACTATTAAAGCAATATTATTTCTTGACGTGGACATCAAGCCGCATTAGATAAATATTCCCATCTGCATTAGTCAACAAGCATGCATCTTCACAAATTCCATGTGCCTGGAAAAAAAAAAAAAACTTTTGGTATTGCACTGTAGATGATACAGAAACCCAAAGAGAATATACGGGGTGGAGCAAAGTAGGTTTATGGTTGTTTGTGTGGAAAATAATACAATAATAAATAATAATCAAGAATAAGCTGGGTTTCTCATACTCACAACTGTGAGCCTACTTGTGCCCCGCCCTGGGTACTACTTAGCAATGGCTTCTCTTTGTAGCTTGTGAAGCAGAATTGGCCGCACTTGGTGTGCAGTTGCATTGGCTTTGCCTGCCCACTGCCTTCACCATGTTTGAATTTATATGAATAGTTAAACAATGGGGGATAGCACATGAAGATCACAATTTCCGGCTCTCACATCTGTCCTTGTTGGCCCCTGTGTTGTCCCAGGCACTGCTGTTTCATGCGGAGCTGGTTTGAGAAGGAAGAGCCTCTGGCACTGGCTCACTGAGCCTGTCTGGCTCAGCTGGGCTTCAGTTCTGAACCTTTTGACTTACTCTCCACTGAGCTAGGGCTTTTACATACACTATCTCCTCTATTCCTCCAAATAGCTTCACACTGGTCCCGTTTGGCAGGCAGGGAAACCAAGGCTCGGGGATGTTGAGGTCTTTCTCCAGGGTCACCCAGCCAGGGAATAGGGGCGCCAGCATTCATGCCCAGGCCTCGCCTGAAAAGGCCCGTCTCTACTGCTTGGGTCTGTAGAAACAACTGGTAGGTGACACTTCAAAGTCAACATGCTCAGGCTTTAGATAAGGACAAGACAAATCCTGAGACAAGGGAAAAGAGGCCATCGTGGATGAGAAGGCAAACAGTGTCCTGTGGCTTGCAGGATTATTATGAGCCAATATAAGCAGAAAATTCGATTAGTCCTTTAAGGCAATTTGCATTTTGTTTCTGCCAGAGACTCATGCAATTAAGAGCAGGAATGGACGCTGGGATTCATCTAGGCAGCCTTAAGCCTAAGCAGATAAAACCTTTGAAAACTGCACAAGGACTGTATCTAGGACAGCGACTGATGCTGGGGTGAACATGTCCCTCAATGATAGGTGACACTGTTTAAATCTCAGAGTGACAGTAGATCAGTGACTTAACATCCCTGCAGGTCAGTTTCTTCTCCCTGAAACGGGGAGTATAACATGCAGCTCATGCACTTGCTATCAAGGCTGTAAAGTAGCTGTTACAGAGGAGCCACCACTCAACAAGTGTTGGTTCTCTTTTCGTAGTTCTGAGAAGGTTGGAAGGTCATCCTGGGTGAGATGCAAAAGGTCACCCACCTGGTCCAAATTAGGCCCTGGGAGGAAACAGGCCAGAGGACAGACAGACGGACGGACGGAGCTGAGCTTAGAACCCCAACCAGAGGTGGTAATGGGAACCATGTCTGATAGTCCGTATCACCACTCGGTTCACAGCTTGTCACCGACTTCTTTATTACCGTCTGTCGTAAAAGCAGAAGACACGTATCACATGTGTTCAGTTCTGTCATCCTCCTTCTAGACATTGGCAGCTCTCCCCTCAGGTGTGCAGGGGGCAGGTGTGGGAGGGGAGACTGAGACATGCTGTAGCTATGGTCACAGTGCACCTGCAGCTCACGGTGGGCCTAGTGGCTGTGCTTGGAAAAAATTCAGTTATTTCACTAGGTGACCTGTTGTGAGAACTTTAAAGAGGAATGAAGAGGCAGGACCCTCCTGTGATGCAAAGTTGAAATCACTTCTCTAACAGGAGATGTGTCTGATGGGTCCGTAGCTGAGTAAGCACACATGGACCTTATTCCCAAACTTCTGTTTAAATGCTGTGTGTCCTTAGCTGAGTAACTTAACCTCTCTGAGTCCACATTGCTCCTCTAGAATTGGGGGTGCTGTTCTCTACTGGACAGGGTTTTGTGCAGATAAAAAGGAGTCCACTATGCCTAGCATAGAGTCGGTTCACAGAGTCCTTTTGTGTTCAGCTGCGTTTGATACACTACCTGTGCTCTCTGAAGCATAAAATTGCTTGTGGACTCCTTGGAAGACACCTGAGGATGCAGGGCTCCTTCTCTTTCTAGGGTGGGACCTATAGACAGTGGGTATTTGGCATTTTTGCTCCAGCAGAGGGCACTCCATGCCCCATCTCCTAAATCCCTCTGTTTTCTTGATGGAGCAGAGCCGGTGCTGGGTGCTGCAGGGCTGCTGCGGGCCAGATGCCTCTCCATTGCACCCGTGGGTGGCAGTTTTCGTTAGGCAGCATGGCGCTGCCGAACATTAGCTTTCTCATAAACATTTAACCCTCCCGCAGCCCCATTAGGGAGGGAAGGTATTCCATGTGCCTGTCCCCTCTTTCTGTGGAGCTCACTCCCTGGTGGACAGAGGACTGACCACGAATGCTAGGGAGGTGATAAATGCCCCTGAGATGCGTGTGCAAGGGGCAGGGGAGCGGCTTGGTGAGAAATGGGGAGGAAAAGTGCTCTTTCAATAGGGCGGCCTGGGCAGACCTCGCTGAGCCAGAGGACCAGGAGGAGGGGCCTTTTGGGCAGCAAGTGGGCAGCGCTTGGTGCCGTTGTAGGGCGGCAAGGAGAAATGGGCCTGGAGAGACAAGCCGCCGAGGGCGTGGAGGTCCAGAAGGTAGGCAGGGGTCCGCCCCACGGGGCCTGTGTGGGTCTGGAACCCCGCACTCTGACTTCATCCCTGTGGCCTGGGCTTGGCTTCGGCTGCTGCTCTGAGAGGAACCTGAGCCAGTCCCTCCTCCTGCACCTAAGGAGGTCACCTAGGTCTCGGGTTTAAGAATCACTGGGGGCAGCTGTGTAACAAGCAGGTTCCCAGCCCACCCTGGGGCACTCAGGAAGGAATACACTCCCAGGTCTGCTAACTGAGAGTCTGCAGGGGAGGCTGCAGTTGTCTGTGTTTGTAACAAGTGCCTCCAAGCAGTTGTCTTCTGGCAAACGTGGGAAGTTTGATTGGCTCAAGCGAAGCCTCTGGGGGGCCGATCTCAGGGGCCCTGGGCTTGGATTCAATAACGATCAGGTGGGTGAGGGCCGCCCTGAGTGAGTGCCTTCTGCTTGTCTTACACAGCAGCCCGGCTTTGGACTTGATCTCCTTTGACATTTGGATGTTAGTCCTCACACCATTCCTGAGGGGGTATAATTATCCTCAGCCAAAATAGCACTTGTCCTTCTGTGAATCACTTCCTGTGTTAATTGCACCTCGCTTGCATAACTTCCCTCCTCAGAGTTGTTGTGTAGACTAAAATAATGGGCTGCATTGCTTAGGAAAGTGCTCGATACATTATTAGTATTCACTGTTTTCTGTGCCCTTCAGGTGGTGAGGCCTCACCTTTCCATAGTCATCTTTGAATCTTTGGTTAAAAAACATGTTTTTGATTACAGTAGACTGCAATATTCTATTAGTTTCCGGTGTGTAATGGAGCGATTCGGCATTTTTATGCCCTAGGATGTGATCACCACAGTGCGCGTAGTACCTGTGTCGCCATGCAAAGTCATGCCCTAGCCCTGCTTACACTCTCTATGCTGTGTGTTCCATCCCCCTGCTCCCTTAATTTTTAATGGGAAATCTGTACCTTTTATTCCCCTCCCTTCTGGCAGCCATTACTTTGTTCTCTGTGTCTGTGTTTCTATTGGGTTTTTGTTTGTTTGTTTTTGAGATGTCACATGTAAGTGACATCATACAGTCTTTCTTTCTCTGACATTTCACTTAGCATAATATTCTCTAGGTCCATCTGTCCATCTGTGCTGTCACAAGTGGCAAGCTTTCATTCTTTTTTATGACTGAATACCATTCCGTTGTGTGTACGCACACATACAGGCACCGCATCTTCTTTATCCGTCTATCAGTGGACACGTAGGTTGTTTCCATATTTTGGTTATTGTAAATAATGCTACCGTGAACATAGGGGTGTGTATATCTTTTCAAAGTAGTGTTTTCATAGTCTTCGTTAGCAACGGTATATGGAGCCTTTAACTCCTTGACTGGTATCAACTCCTTTGTTCCTCAGGTCTGTCCTGGGCGGTACCTCCTGACACCCCCATCACCCAGAAGGGGAGACTGAAGCGCAGGAAAGTCCAATAATGTGCTCAAGGGTCGGAGCTAGTAAGAGTGGAGCTCAGATTTAACGCAGGCCGTCGTGTTCTCGCGATCTCGTCGAGGTTTTTATCCACCTATTGCATTGCCTCGATTCTAGATCTTTCTCTTTTCTGTGTAAGGTCCTGTGAACATGAGAAACATCTGAATCTGTGGAACATTTTTGGGAGAGTTTCTTTGAGCCAAACTGATGACAGTTGCAGATCTCAAATGCTCCCGAGAATAACAACTTTGCAGTTCCTTTTATGCTTGTGAAGTGAAGGCGGGAACTCCAGGAAAATTGCAGGAAGGGAGGAGAAAGCACCCCAGAGCCGCGACTACAGGAGAGTTAAGACCCTGTGCCCTCCCAAGGGCGGTTGTGCCTTCCAGGGCAGGCCTTCTGCCATCTCAAAGGCTTGTTAACCCGGCTGCACGTGAACAATGGGGCCGAGCTGCTTAAGAACCGTCTTTGCTGAAGAGGTTATAGGTCTGGAGCCTGACTGCCCACCGTGACCTGCCCAGTTAGGAACTGATGATTTCTGACCGCGCCCCATTCTGTCCCCAGTCCCTTCGCTCTCCATGGAGGTTGGGAAAGTTTGTCATTTCTGTGTGTGCATAACCAATCACATACACTTGGAAAATGCACTGTTCTCCAGACTCAGGTGCATTCACCTTTTCAAACCAGGGGCTTTCCTTGCTTGCCTCCTGGGCTTGTCTGCCACTTGCCTCTCCTCTGATGATGGTTGGGTCCCGCCTCCAGGAGCAGATAAGGGTCACCCTGTTCTGAGAAGTACAGAGAACTGACCCCCCTCCCTCCCCCTTCCCAGAAGCCATACCTGTGATTTATGCTTCCCAGAATGCTGTGCTGGCTCAGTCCAGTGAGATTTGGGGCGATTTGGGCTGTGAACTCCTTAAATCAGCAGTGCAGTGATGAGTGGAGCGGCAGGGCGCGCACGTGGGAGCCTGTTCCGAGGCTGCGGTGAGTGAGACAAGTCTGGAGAGAAGCGCATCTCGCCCACAGCTTAATTTCATGTTTTGGGTAAACACTCCGAGGTGAGTGGCATGAAGGGGCGGGTAAGTGAGGATCTCTCAGAGTGAGAATGACAAAATTTTTATGTTTTGCTCTCACCAGTCTCTCAATAGAGTCTTGTTCAGACGTCTCTCTGGCGAACAGAGAGGAGTCTCCTTTTCCCCTTGGTCCACCCTGTGGCCCCAGATAATCTCTGCAGTGCTTTCCCATGACAGGCAGTCATCAGAAAGAGACCCTTGAATTGCCTATTGCCTCTGCTTGGTCCCTTGTTCAATGCCCAGGGGGAAGAAGCAGGGCTCCCTCAGGCTTCGAGACAATTCCTGGCATCCAGTCTCCCTGCAGGGTAATGAACTTGAACGCTGGCACGCCCTGGCTTTGTGTCCTGTCGTAAGGACTCACATTTCCTTCTCACAACAGGCAGGTCCTATCACCCTGCTCCTTTTATAGATCAAGTGCAGGGTATTAAGAACTTGTCCTGGGTCACAGCCAGTGAGTGCAGGCCCCGCTTGTCTGGCTCAGAGCCCACGCACTGCTTTCTTTCCCCTTCCTTCCCTTTTGTTTCAGTCCACAGTGCGTGTCGTGGACAGATGAGTACGGCATTTTCCTGGATGTGGGGATGGCGTAGACATACAGAAGTCACCAGGTGTTGTGGGTGCTGTGATGACACAGTGCACAAGGAACAGTGAGGCCTGTGTGGGCCAGAGGTCAGAGAAGGCCTTCCTGGGGCAGGTGCTCCTGGAGCTAAGTGTTGACAGGGCAGCAAGAGTGTTCTGGGGTCCCCACGAGAGAGCCCTTTGTCCTTGGGGAGGACACAGAGGCATGTGGAAAAGCCTGGGCCAGAGGGAAGTCGGAAGGCTTCCCATGTGTGCTGAGCGTTGCTGTTGCTTACCAGAGGATGCAAACATCTGCTCAGAGTGAGGACAGTGAGCCGGCGTGGAGGGTTCCTGGGATTTGCACCCAGAAAGCTCTGGGTTGGACCCCTGTCCGTGCCACTCAGCAGCTGTGTGACCATGGGCACGTGCCTGCCTTTTTCTAAGCCTCAGTCTTCTTGTGTAGAAAAGGGAACAACTGAATCTTCCGTATAGATTTACTTCGAGGTCTAAGTGTGATTTATGCAGGCAGCTAAGACATATGGGGCCCTGAGCAAATCGCAGCTAGTTGTCTTGTGACTTTTATTTTGGATGAGGTCATTTATCGATACACTTCAGGGCTGCAATTGCAAGTAAAATACAGTACCCGAAAAAATCTCTTTTGGCACAGAGCTGTTGCCCGATAAATATAAAGCGATGGCTTCATTTGCACGTGGTTGGACTGGACTTGTCGCGAGCAAGGGGTAATGGGAAAAGGCACAAAATGGGAGCGGAGAGAGCTCTTTCTCTCTTCCAGCTGCATTTCCAGGAGCTCTGGCTCTGCTGCCGCAGCACCCAGGACTCTGCAGCCCCTCCCCACGGGGTCTGCCCCTGCCCCAGGTTTAATGAAGAAGTCAGGTCCTGGGTGTGTGTGTGGGGGGCTGGGTGCTGGTGCTTCCGTCAGAGCTCGCTGCTCTGAAGGCGGATGCCAGGATGCCGGGCCCAGTGGGGTTGGGTGTGGTTGCTGGCTCTGCATTTCTGTACTTGGCTCAAGCACACCTGCGCCTTCGGGAAAGTCTCCGTTCCCCTAGAGGTGTTTGCAGCAAGCCCCAGGTGACTCACATTGGATCTTGCAATTGCTGGGTTTGTGTCGACATTTACATTCCTATCAGCCTAAAAGTACTTTGATGGTTCAGATGGGCTTTTGGGCCTCTTTAAATCCCCTACTGTGCATTGTACACAGTGGGGGTGATTCAGTAGCTGAGGTGGTGGTCCTATAGCAGCCACTTTTAAAATTTGTCTTCTTTAACCTACCTAGGGAAGCATGTTATTGCACAATGTATCACTTTCTTTTTAAAGGCTAGGTGAGTAGACACAGACAACAGTGTGGTGGTTACCAGAGGGAAGGGGGTGTCGGGGGAGTAACGGAGCCAACTGCATGATGATGGAAGATGATTTGACTTTGGGTGGTGGACACATAATTCAGGACACATCATATATCATAGAAATGCACACTTGAGACCTATGTGATCTTACTAACCAATGTCCCCCCCAATAAATCTCATTGAACAAAAATAAACAGACGGTAGTCTTCTTAGGAGCTGGGCAGAGAGGCCTGGGCAGGCCCCGCACCTTGGGAACACTCAGTTCACACGTGTGTGCTTTGTGTCCCAGGGCGCTGTCTGTCACACACAGCAGATACATCGGCTCATCAGACACATGCTGATGATGATTTGTCTTCCTGTACGACAGTGCCCAATGAGTCCCCTTCACACTGGAAGGGTTTCTTCTACTTGATGAAATGGTTCTAGTCCTTTCTGTGAAACGTGAGGGTAAGCAGTGTTCTGCACAGGGCCTGCCCTTCCGATCCTTCCACGCCAGTTCCACATTACCCAACACCCATAAGCCCAGATGTCAGATGGCATGGGATCTGGGAGTTGGAAATCCTGAGCTAACTTGAGAGGAAAATTCACCCAGAGTCTGAGTGAGTGAGGATTCGTAGGGAGTGGGGCAGGGTACCCCTTTTGCTGCCTCTTTTTAATGACTTCTTCCTTGAGAAAGGTCCCAGTATTCTGCGTGGGGAAGACCTGTGTCACCTGATGCGTTTGCACAGCCTTTCATGGATGCTGAGGTTTGCACAGCAGCCAACTGATTTTATAGCCTTTCTTTCCTACTCCTCTTCCTTCCTGTTAGATGTTGAAGCAAATATGAATTAACTACCCCATATGTTTGATATTGGACCAGAGTCTGAGAAGGACACAGATAAGATTAAGCCCTGGTCCCTGCCCTCAAGGAAAATTGTTCTCCTGTTGGTCTTAGGTGATAACGACCTTCCTCCATGTGGTCATTCCTGGGAATAATGGACCTTTGGAGGAAACCAGGACATTAAGTGATGGAGACACTGCTTAATTGATCAGGGCGGTTACTGGGTGTTAAGTGAGAATTTAAATCTAAGAGTAGCGATCTCTTTTGGGGAAGATGACTCCCAATGGCAATCCAAAACAATTACTGTAATAGAAGTAGAGCCTATAAAATAATTAATAGGAGTAAGTATGCCTGTCTTTGGAAGTCCAAAAGAAAGGACACATAACTCTGGGGATGTCCAGGAAAGCTGCATAAAGAAGGTGCCTCTTGGGCTGAGTCTGGGAGCAAGACTAGGAGTAGATCATGGTGAGCAGAGTCGGGAGCCCACACCTGAGCTGTCATTGGTTGGAATCATGCGATGGCAAGGGGGTGGTGGTCAGTCTGTCCACCGAGACCACCCAGTGGCACCCGCTGTGGTCGTTGAGATCAGCCTGTTTAACCAAGTAGGTCAGATGTTCTTCGTGTTTGGAAAAGTGCTTCTGAAACCGGATGGTATCAAGCACGGCCTTAGCCAGCAGGTTCCTGTATTAACTTTGGAGTCTGCAGAAATCCTGTCTTCACACAGTCAATGTTTGCACATCCTTTCTGCTTCTGAACCGCATTTGCGAGGCACGCTCCTCCCATCCCCCACCTCCCTCCACGCCCCCATCTTTGGCCCTCAGTGATTCTGTATTAATAGCAGCGATTAAGCTGCCTCATCTTGTCAAGGAGGAGATATTAATCTTCATCAGGCCCAGGGAGGAGCTGCACGCTTTTCTGCTCTTCCTGCCCCTCCCCCTGCTCCCATCAGTGAGCTCAGGGCTGCTCTGGTGTCTGTGGGAAGCTCTATAATCTGCTTCTGCAGATGCGTTTCAGGGGGTCACTTCTTGGCCCCTCTCCCTTCACCTCCCTGCATCCGAGCATCGCATTCCGTAATTGAAGACCGTTGTCAGGAGATGGAGGGAAGGGGAAAAAGGCTCCCTCAAATGGGAACTCCCAGCTGCACTGTCCTCCCTGCTGCTGCTGCTGGGGAAATTAGAGCAGGACACTACCACAGCTGGAAGCTCTTGGCTTTTTGGGTTTATAAAATCCTATCCAGCCCTTGGAGAAGTACACCCATACCCAGGTGCCTTTTTCATGCACTGTCGCTGCGATTAGCAGTGAGCTGAGGATACCAGGGGCAGGAGGCGGAGGATCAGCCGGAGAATCAGGATGGAAAGCAGCCCTTTCTCAAAGCTCGGCATCCCAGGCTGGTCTGCCGGGTGAACTGGCTGCCCACAGTAGCTCGTCGCGCACATGCGTTGAGATTCTGTCGTGTGCCAGGTGCTGTGCTGCAGCAGTACGTGAGGCACATGGTCTCATTCAGTCCTCACAAACAGACTTGCCAGGTGCAGATTGTTATTCCACTTTTCAGCTGAGGAAACTGAGGCCTGGGCCTCTGGGGAGGTTTCAGGGCAAACAGGGAAGGAACCAGATTCCTTCCCAGGCATCTTGAAGCCTCCGGTCCTGCTCTGCCTACCGAAGATGACCATTCACCTTCTCATCCAACCTGGAAGGCTGTAAGGATGAAGGAGGATGCTGTACATAGTCAGGCCAGGGCAGCAGGCGTCAACAGGGATGGGTCCCCAGTCACCAGGAAGCCTCTACTTCAGCTGGAGGCAGAGAGATCTGTCCTTGCCTCTTTCGGAAGCAGAGATGGCAAGGTGGACAGGGTCCCCTCTTCCTCATTTCCCTCTCACCTCTCCTCCCCCCAGCAGTCAGCTGAGGCCCTAGGTCCTGCTGACTTGCCAGCATCTGGTGTGGGAAGGTGGGATTAGTCTCTCTCCCTGGGAAGAATGGCCCCTGCCCCTGGGGCTCAGCAGGCAGCCTGCACACCCAGACCACCTCCCAGGAGCTCTTTAGCTCCCTCTCCTCGGTGGGATTGGCCTTTTCTCAGCCTTTGAGCACACCTGGGTTGGGGAAGTGTTGTTGTTTTTTTTTTTCCCTGAGAATAGGCTATATTTGCATTCCATGAACAATCTTCGCACTCAGGGATTCCCAGGACATTCAATTAGCAGAAAATGACAGAGCTAAGAACCAGACTCAATGACCTGAAACACAAGTATTTATTGTAAGGAATCAAACAACCTCATCTCTGCCTTCCTACCCCTGGATCTTATCCTCATGCTGAATCGTATTGATGCCGGTTTCCTTTGAGTTGGTAGCTTTTTTTTTTGGCAGATTGTCTCAAAGGCACAAAGTACGTAATAATATCACATTATCGGCCAAGGCAGGTTTGTGCGTGGCTTTTCCCTGTGTAATTTGCTGGCTCTCCAGGCTGTGGAGTATGAGAATGAATTCTGACAGAGGCTGTGCCCTTGCCCTTTGTGTGACCTCATCTCCCTCCAATCCAGCCATGCCACTCTGCTCCCTTTGTCTCTAACATGACAGATATTTGTATGCCTTTATTTTTGCCCACTCTCTGCTCTTTTTCCCTGAGAAAAATTCCACTGTCCAAGCTCAACCCCAGATCCCTCGTTCTTGCAGCTGTCTCCGACTCCTCGCTCTTTGCTCCTGCTGTCTCTAAGTGTCCCTCTGTTTGACAGAGTGGCAGTGGTGTCACTTACCTTGCAAAGTTGTTTTTTTAAAAAAGATTTTAATTATTTACTTTTAGAGAGAGGGGACGAAAGGGAGAAAGAGAGGGAGAGAAACATTGCTTGGTTTCCTCTTGTATGCCCCCAACTGGGGGCCTGTCCCGCAACCCATGTGCCCCGCCTGGGAATCGGACCGGCATCCCTTCACTTCGCAGGCCAGTGCTCAATGCACTGGGCCATGCCAGCCAGGGCTACCTTGTAAAGTTGTTAAAGGGTTAAATAATATAGAGCACAAAGAACTGAGCCAGCATGCAGTCATTAGTTTTAGCAATTATATTTGTTGTTGTTATTAAATGTTGGGAGGGGGATAAAGTGCCAGCACTAAGGTGTGTGTCTCCCTGATGAAGTGACAACTTACTTCTCTTAGGGTGGGGCTATATCGTCTCATTCAGGGCTGTCTCTCCAGTGCCAAAGACAGGTGCATGGTAAGTGTTTGGTGAGTGGAGTGAATGAGACAAAGTAAAAGTCCACATGGGGAAAAGAGGTTTTGGGAAAGATATTCTATTCATTTATTTTTAGAGAGAGGGGAAAGGAGGGAGAAAAAGAGGGGAGGAAGCATCAGTATGTGGTTGCCTCTCACATGCCCCCTACTGGGCACCTGGTCTGCAACCCAGGCATGTGCCCTGACTGGGAATGGAACCGGTGACCCTTCACTTTGCAGGCCTGGCACTCAATCCACTGAGTCACACCAGCCAGGGTTTGAGAAAGAGATTTTCTTCCCCTAATACCTGGGAGCCGGTTGGGGGTGTAGCTGCAGGATCTGAGATTAATTAGGAAGTGTTCTGGAGTGAATGAGAAGCAGATGACACACACGGGCCAGTCTGTTCAAAGCACCCAGGGTCATCTCGGCCACTGCAGAATTGATCTGCATGTGTACGTGGGCTGTCACGGCCTTCTGTGAAGATGAGAGGAGGACCCCTTCAGACCTACAGGACATGGGGGCCTTGGATGCATCTGGGAGGTGTGGTGTCTCTGGTGTCCCTTGGCAGCTGGCGGCATCTGTATAGGTCAAGGCAGAGAAAGAATCGAGTCAGCCAGGCCTGGAGCTCATTGTGCGGCCATGAGAAAATTACCCCTCCCTTCTCTAACCTGTAAAATAAGCTGGGTGGTGTTGGGAGAGTTGAACAGATTTCGTGTGGGTTGCCAGAAGGTCAAAAGGTTAAAAATGAAAATCAGGTCAAAGTGGATCACAGTCCTCAACTAAACATAAGACCTAAAACTGTAAGACTTAGATGGAAAAATAGGCATACATTTTTGTGACTTTGGATTAGGCAATGACTTCTTAGACATGACACCAGAAGCACAAGCAAAAACTGAAAATAAAAGTAAGTTGGACTTCATCAGAATTTGAATCTTTTGCATATCACAGGATACCGACAAACAAGTGAAAAGACAATCTAAAACCAAGGAGAAAATATTTACAATCGTATATCTGATAAGGGACTTGTACCCAGAGTAGATAAAGAATTCTTACAGCTCAATAATGGCAAGACAAATAACCCAATTAAAAAATGAGCAAAGGACTTGAATAGACACTTCTCCCAAGAAGATATACAAATAGCCAATAAGCACATGAAGAGATGTTCAACATCATTAGTCATTGGGGAATGCAAATGAGAGCCACAGTGGGATGCCACTTCACACCCAATAGGGTGGCGATTATCGAAACGATAGAAAATGAGTGTTGGAGAGGGTGTGCAGAAATCGGAACCCTCGGATGTACATTGCTGGGGGGGGATGAAAAATGGCACAGCCGCTTTAGAAAGCTGTGTGGTCGTTCCTAAAAAAGTGAGCATAGAATTAGCATGTATCCCGGCAATGCTACTCCTTGGTATGTGTCCAAGAGAACTGAAACCAGGCACTCACACAAAAACTTATACACAAATGTTCACAGCAGTGTATTCACCATAATCAAGAAGTGGAAACTTACACAGATGTCTGTGGCTCTGACTGATGTATGGATAAACCGAAGGTGGGGTGCTTGCACGATGGACTGTTATTCAGACATAAAAAAGGATCAAAGGGTTGACATGTGCTCCAGCGTGATTGAGTCTTGAAGACATTAAGTGAAAGAATCCAGACACAGAGGCCACCTGTAACACGCAATTCCATTCACATGAAATGTCAAAACAGGCCAGTCCGTAGAGACGGCAAGCAGATGAGCGGCTTCCAAGGCTTGGGGGACGGGGAGTGCGGAGTGACTGAATGGACACAGGCTTTCTTTGGGGCTATGAGATTGTTCTGGAATTAGTGGTGATGGTGGTACAACTCTGAGAATGGACTAGAAAACACTGATTTGTATAATTTAAAAGGGTAAGTTTAAAAAAATATATATAGGTTGATTTTAGAGATAGAGGAGGGAGGAGAGAGAGAAGGAAACATCGATGTGAGAGAGAAACATCAATCAGTTGCCTCCGGTACGCACCCGACTGGGAATCAAACCCGCAACCTAGGCATGTGCCCTGACTGGGAACCGAACTCATGACCTTTCAATGCATGAAACCCTACTCCAACCAGCTGAGCCACACTGCTCTGGGCTAAACAGGTACATTTTGTGATATATGAATTATCTCTCAATAAAGGTTTTATTTGTTTTTTAAATGTTGCAGCTCAAGGTAAAGCGGGACCAGGATGCTCAGGTCTCCTCAGTTTTTTCTGTTGGCCTCACCCACATGCTGTTCCCTGAGACAGCCACATGGTTCCCAGGGGCACTGTTTGGAGGACCTACAGGGTCCTTCTGGCTTAGCTATCATCTCTTTCTAGGGTGTTGATGTGAGGGCCCACGTGCAGCAACAGGAAGCTCTCAGAGTTTGCTTTCTCCATCTGTCCCTGACTCTGGAGCTGTGAAGGGGTGTGGCCGCCAGCCTCCCAGTCTGAACGGAAGCAGAGGTCATTGTGTCGATCTGGCACTCAGTTTGCCGAGCTCTCCTGTGCAAGCATGGAGGTATGGGATATCAGGAAAGAGAAATAGGAGCGAACAAGAACCCTCTCTTGTGGAAATGTGCAGGGTGAAGGGGCTTCCCTGCCAGTTTTTGGGGTGAAGGGAACCCAAAGATGCAGTGAAGGTGTCTAGCAAGTGCCCACCGGAGTCTTCTGGAGCACAGCTCTGCCATTGCAGCGCCTTCCTGAAAACCTTTGGCAGCATCTCGGCACTCACAGGACGGAGTCAGTGTCAAGGCTCCTGGTGACCTGGCCCCGTTGCCACGCCCCGAGCCAGTTGGCCGGTCTGCTCACCTGTTGCAGGGTCTCCCATCTCTCCATCCCCTTGACCACACGAGTGCTCTTTGCTGCCATTCTGTCCCTGGGACCGTTGTTTGTCTTTCGAGACACAGCCTTTCATCTTGTCATGGGTTGAATTGTGTCCCCCTCCCCACCAAAAAAAGATGTTGAAGTCCTTGTGAATGTGACCTGTTTGGAAATTGGGTCTTTGTAGATCATCAAGTTCAGATGAGGTCATGAAAGTGGGCCCTAATCTGATATGGCTAGTGTTCTTAGAAAAAAGGGAAATTTGGACACAGACACATACAGAGGGAAGATGATGTAAAGAAATAGGGAGATTGTCATCTACGAGCCACGGAAAGCCTGAGGCCACCCTCAGAGGGCACCAGCCCTGCTGATGTCTGATCTTGGACTTCTGGCCTCCAGAACTGTGAGGATGAACACCTGCTGGTTGAGCCACCCGATTCACGGTTACTTCGTTTTGGTGGCACTAGGAAACTGGTCCACGCCATCTGTGTGAGGACTGTGGCCTACTTTTCTCCACCAAACCATTCACTCCTGTGTCCTCTAGCACTTTGTCTTTTGACCTTAACATGTTACATCGTATTTACTTCTGTTTGTCTCTCTAAATAGGGGTTATCTCTGTGCATCCCTAAGGCCTGGTGGTGCACATGTTATACAGGAAGGAACATGTTATACAGGAAGGATGATGGCGGTTGGACAGATGGAGGTGTGGATGGGTCAAAATTTTTTTTAAAAGAGCAGTCATTCTTTCTCGATTTCCTGAGTCTGAAAGAGAAAAAGGTGACTTCTTTGTATCAAAGCGCGAAGTTGGAAATGCAAATTAACGATTAAAAGACAGATGTGTCATCTCTGTTTGAGTCTCCGGCAGGCAGTGTTCGGGCGTGCATTTAGCGGTGTAAGGAACTGTGATGTGCTAAAAAGTTCACCAGTGTTTAAGTTCGTTAAATTAATGTTGTCATTTCGAGCCGCGGCGTGCGTTGCAGGTTGTAAACTGTTCACTGCCGTTCTGTAATTCCGCAGTAGTCTCGTCCTCAGGAATGTGTCGTGTATGAAAATTGGAAGAGTTGCTTTGCACCAGAGAGTCCCAGGCCGGAAATTAAATGACGGGGGTCTGCCAGTTAATGCCGTGTGGATTTTATTTATTCATTCATTCAGGCGTTCAACTAAAATTTGAGTGCCAACTGTCTGGTCTGCTTTATGTCAGCCTTTCCCTTCTCTATCTTGAGATAATTCTTTCCTGGCTAATGAGCCCACCTGGGCATATAGATGAGGGCCCGAAGGGCTGATAGCCCTGGATTCACACCTTTGACCCGCAGCAGTGTCAGCCTCATCAGGAAGGGCCCGCCATCTTTGTGTTCCAGGCCCCTCATCCCAGGCCTTGCCCAGCTCTCTCTGCTCTGCTAGCGCCTCTCAACGCTCTTTCTTTTCATCCCTCCCCCCAATGCATGCAGAATTTTTAGGAGAGAAAAACACGCATTTTGTTATTGTCGCTCCTCTCACTGGTGGATCCCCCCTTGACGTCGTCACTGTGGCAGGCTCCGTCGCCCATGTGCCTCTTGCTCCCAGCCCGTGTCTCTGCGCACACGTCTCCTTCTCTGCTGCCTGCTGCCTCTCTCACAGCATCCTGCCTGTCCTGCTCCGCCCCCACCCTCCCACACTGTGCCTGGTGGCTCCTCCCTGCTTCACACTCTCTTCCCTAAGCCTCCTCTGCCCGTCCTCTCTCACATTGCACTGGGAACTGCATTGCTCTGCCCTGACCCCAGGTTTTCCTTCTGGTACTTCCTGACTCCCTCGTTCTCTTCCCTGTGTTGGCTGCCACCAATGGCTGGCTCAGTGACGAATCCCAGTTGCACTGGCGTCTGGGGCTGGAGGCCTGCTCAGGCTGAAGGTGGTATTGGGAGCTGTGGGTATGAGTGAGGTGCCCCAAAGACACCATAATGCGTGGGGGTGGGGTGGGAAATGGCAGGGGGCTCAGAATGGCTGTGTGGGTGGCAAGGTGTTTTCTCTTAAGTTCAGCACAGATACCATCTTCCAGCGATGTCTTTGTCCTTCTGCAGTTTCCACATCTTCCCCTCCTTTATCAGGACTTATTGGTTCAACGTCATACACTACCCTTTACCCAAATCTGCCCAGGATTACCGCTGTGTCTGTCTGCATGTAAGGTTCTTGGAATCCATACTGCCTTTTTCATCCTTCTTTCAGCCTCCATACCTTACAGGACATTGCACATTGTAGGACTTCCAAAAGTATCTGCGGAAAAGGCCTGGCTGGTAGAAGAAAGGTAGCACAGGGGTGGTAGTCTCTAGAATGTCTTCACACATTACCCACACCCTGACGTCATCACACAAGAGATTCAGGGATGGTGTGCCTCCCGTTTCCCCTGGACCTCAGGGGCTGTGCTCCTTTCACATGGTGTGCACTGCTATACCAATCCCTAGAAAAGAATTTTAACAAGGCCCTGATATGTACTGTTTGCCCATTTCTGCGGTGTAAATTCTCCTACCAGTAGGAGCCAGCTGTAGCATGCCAGCGGAGCCAGGCTGCCTGGAATGCCCTTCCCCACTCTCTTCACCTGGCTGATTCGTGGTTGTTGCTGCAATTTAAATTCAGATGTTGCTTCTTCCAGGTTGACTTTCTTGACCAGCGCCCACCTGTGCCCTGTCTGGCAGAAGCTCTGTTCTCACACACCTGCTTGTTAACTTTGGTTATAAATAGCACTTCCCAGACTGTGTCATAGTTTTGTGTGCTTGGATGTCTCCCTTCTGCTTTCTGCACTCTGTGGGTACCTGCTGGGTCTTCATTCATTCCTCTAACCCAGCCCTAAGTACAAGGTCAAAGACACAGAGGGTGTTCAACAAATGTTTGTTGAAGGAAGGCATGCTTTGACTCTGAAGGACAGTAACCTTTGTACGTAGCTCAAGAGGAATGTTTCATGTCGAGGCAAGTTCGAATCCTGCACATTTAATTGATAGTTGCCAGACAGACACACCTGCTCAGGCTGGAAAAGGGGGATGGTTGTGTTATTCATGAGACAGAGGTGCATGCCCCAAACCCAGGGCTAGGAAGTGAAGCTCAGTTTTTACCTGCGGTTCTTAGAATCAAGGCTTTTTCTTCCAGGATATAGGAAGCTGAAGCCATAGGGTCTCTGTAGTTCTCTGTCTCCTTGTCTGCCCATCTTCATCCTTTGACTTCTTCCTGTCTTTCTTTCTTTTTCTCTCACTCCCCCACCCCATATGCTGTCCTTCTCTGCCTTTCTTCATTCATCAGCTGAGTTCCTCTCCCCCTCCTCCTGTCCTGCTTCCTCTGTCCCTTCTTCTTTTACACAGCCGAGTGTGGTCCACGAGCCCCAACTCTGTGTGTCTGCCGGCTTAGGCACCTGCCCTCAGTGACAGCTTCTCTTGTGTGTGCCTTGTTTACAGTTCCCGTGAGGATAAATAGGATTGGCTCAGCACTGCTGGTGCAAGCTCCCAGGCACCGTCTTGGATCAGGGGTCCCTATCTGGCATCCTCAGTAGAGGGGAGGACAGCATCAGGGTGAGGACACACAGACAGTGATCAGTCTGTCTAGGACATTCGGAGATTAGCTGTTCCCCTCTAAATGGTGCAATCCCAGGCTGGGCTAAAGCTAAAAATGATATTGACTTGGAGTTGGGGTGGAGTGGCCCCTTCATTCTCAGAAAAATAATCGTAGGTCAGGGTGGAAAGAGCTCATCCCATTGGCCATGTGGCCAGCTAGCTCTTTGTAGGGTTGTGCTGTTTCCACCCAATAAGAACCTAAGTCTACCAAGAATAATCGTGCTTCAGCTTCTGGGAGTCCAGTTAACACATTAATTAATTATCCTCGGTGTGAACAGATTTCCTATAAAAGCCTCCTCTCTGTTTATTTTTTTTAGCCTCATTGTGCACCTTCCAATTTGTCCAACCTCAATCCCCTCATAAATTGGTCACTGTCTTATCCTTCTCCACAGCATCTGGTTGGCTCTGCCAGGTGTGGTCTTCTGATGGGCCAGCAGGGGTTCTTAGGGACCACACTTGGACAAGGGGTTTCTGGGCTGGGAGTCCTCAGAGGAGGGGCAGGGTCTCTGCTCTGGTCTGTCTCTTTGATTGATACCTCAAGGTATTGACTTGCTTGGCCATTTGCTCTCTGGGCACGGTTAGTCAATGTGCTAATAAGGAACTGTGAGCAGACAACAAATAATAGCAATTTGGCTTGATTGGAGAAAAAGCATAGCTAGTACCTAGAATTGTCTTCAGCGAGTCAAAAAGGTTGTCTATTCTGCAGTACTCTGATTGAGCCTCTTTTTAAATGGTGTGTATCACGAGATATTGCAGGAACCTGGACGCTAGAAAGAGAAGGTCTTTACAGCTGAGATGGAAGGAATAAAAGCAGAGTGATGAGCAGTGAGAGCAGCTCTCAGAGGTGGGAATTCATGGGCCATGCAATAGCAAAGCCCGGAAGGGTTGGGATGGGGATACACGGCCTGGCTCTCTGGGACGTGACTTTGGAGGAATATGTTTGGAAAAAAAAATCAGGACGTGATTGGTTAAGTGGTTCCATGTGTGGATTTTGGTAATCTGTATCCTTCCTACATTACGTTTTTGTTTTCATTTGTTGTATCCGAGAGAAATAAACGCCGGTTGGTTTCTGAAGCACAGTCACGAGTGCCTGGGGTCGCTCACAAGCAAAGTGGCTGCTGGGTTGGCAGCCTCCTCAGGTAACCTATGGCTGAGATCTCTTCTGTCCCGTGGTGGGTACTTGAGGGTCCTCCAGGACTCCTCTGTGGCTTTTTTTGGATTTCTACAGTGTTGTCATCTGACCCCCAGCAAGTACTGAGCAGATGAGAACTGGGTCAGGAGAGGGTCTGGGGCCTTATCAATACTGGAAGGGACAAAGCTGTGCGGCGGTAGCAGCTGAGAGCAGACCTAGCAAATACTCTTCCCAGAGGCCCTCGATGGGAGACATTGGTGACTACTGCCTCTCCGAGAGCCTATCAGAGGCACTAATTGTGAGGTCCCCCTGGAGGTCTAGAGTAGCACCATTGGACAGAATACATAGTAAATGGTACCCTGTGATGGCTGTGTGAGTGGTGGGTGGACTGATGCAAGGGAAGGGAAGAAAGAGATCCATCAAGGACCACCAAACAGATGCAGTTGGTCTACTGGGAGAGGAAGGATATAAGATCCATAGCTAAGAGCAGTATGTGTTGTGTATCAGTTGGGATTCACTGGGGTATTGGTAACAAAATCCAACTAACAGTGGCTTAGATAAGAATGTATTGGTCTTCCCATACACAGTCTTGGCAGTAGGTGGTTGTTTCTGTCAGTCCTGTGGCTCAGTGATGTTGGCGCTTGGACTGGTATCCCTGCAGGTCTTTTCTCCCTCATGTTTGCAAGATGGTTGCAGGAGCCCCAGGCATAAGCAGACACTAAAAACCATCTTCTTTCCAACAGCTAGTTTTTAAACATTTACCACATACCCCTGCCTATCCGGCTTGTATTTGTAGCAAGTAAGACATAGTAGAGGATATATATGTGTGTGTGTGTGTGTGTAATTTTAAGTGAGTGCACAGGTATAGTAGTATTACCAGATAAAATATATACAAGATTCTGTTCATTTGAATTTTAGATGAACATCCAATAATTTTTGGCATAAGTTTATCCTAAATATTGTATGGCATATACTTACATTAAAATAAAAGTATTAATTCATCTGAAATGCAAATCTAACTGCTGTACTGTATTTTTATTTCCCAAACCTGGCAACCCTAGGACATAGGGGTGACTCTCTGGAAATTGATTGGAGGGTTTTCCTGTTTCCCCACGTGA
The DNA here is from genome assembly GCA_007922815.1 of Macrotus californicus. NCBI lineage: Eukaryota > Metazoa > Chordata > Mammalia > Chiroptera > Phyllostomidae > Macrotus > Macrotus californicus. Next base: position 161,274 of record VMDR010000705.1, read on the forward strand.
AGGCTACCAGTTTCAATGCTGCTTGGGCATGTGGGGTGAGGTGGAAATTTGAGTGCGGATTGTGCACAGAGTTGGAACAATGTATCTAGAGGGAAACATGAAATTGGAATTAGGCGTTAGTGATGGAGAATTAACTCAAAATTAAATAAATTGTGGATGGTTTGTAACTCCTTAGAGAGATTTCTTAGTGTTGGCCTCAGAACAATGGCAGGGAAGCCCACCGTCAGCGGGGATTCACAGCATGTGAGCACGAGTCCTGCGCTCAGTGACATCTGTCTGTGATCACACGAGCGGTCTGAGCTGTGTGTCAGGGTGTAGCAGCTTTAGCCTGGCGTGTGTGAGGATGCAGCTGGAGCTATAGACGGGGGTGGGATTTGCGATCCCCGCCACATGTCACTGGATTGGAAAATTCAGAAGAGAGAATTTTCGAACTGGGAGCTTGTTTGAAATACAAATTCCCGGGCTCCACTCCAGACTTACTGCGGCAGATGCCTGGGAGATGTGGAGCCCAGTGTCCTCACATTGTAGCCAGTGCTCCAGGTGACTCTGCTGCCCTCATACGTCTGGGAGCCTGCTGCTCTAGAGGGTAGAGGAGCTATCGAGAAACATCTGCTTTGCAGTTCAGGGAAAGGGCTGCCTGCGGTGTGGGCAACGGAGCACAGCCAGCCTGGGAGGGCCGCGTGGAGGCTGACTAAGCGTCCAAGTTGTTGCCCCGATATCTGGTTAGCAACCGGCCCTTAGGAACATTCATTCAGAGAAGCAGGATGGCAGGGATCTGCCGTGCCTCCAAGGAGTAATGGGAGGGCTTGGTGGGCCTAGAAGAAGAGAACCTATTGGTGGTGAACTGACTTGTGTTGAGGTGAAGACGTGACAGAAGCTCTGGGTGATAGGTAGGTGCCCTGAGTTCTAGTCCTGACCTGGCCAGTAACTTGCCAAGTGACCTCATAGAACTACTTACTTTGTTCTGTGGACCTTAATTTCTGATTGTGCAAAATGAGAATTTTGGGGGAACATGCGCTAATGCTGATTCTTTCTGGCCTAAGCTTGTTGTGCAAAAAGATGGAGAGAGTGGGAGCCCAGGGATTTCCACCAGGTGAGCTTGAGTTCAGGTCAGCCTGCTTCTCGTCCAGGTTCTTTCCGCTCTCGTTTTGTTGGCTTCCTCCTTTCCCTCCTTGGCTTGCAAACAAGTCCTCTGGGCAGCTGCCTGCTGAGGATGTGAGAAGAGGCTGCCTGAGACTTGAATTTCAGAGGACAGCCTGGGGTGAGCCAGGGTGGTGGTGGTGATGGTGGTCGTCATCGTCGGTTGGAGGCCCTCAGAGCTGAGTTCATGTTTCTAAAGTCAGGTGCAGACAAGGGGGTACTGCATGAGCTGATAAACCTATGGGAGCCTCAGTCTTTCCGTCTGAGTAAAGGGCTCATGAATCCAAACTTCTAAGGTGCTCAGAAACTGTCTCCCATTCTGCCCTCCTCCTACTCCTGATAGGGTCATCCAGAAGACGCCTCACTCGTGCTACCTCTGCATTCAATACACATGGTGTAGCCACCTTGCATCCGTTCATAACCTGAGTCCGCAGGTTGGAATTCAGGGCGCGGAGGAGGCCAGAGTGAGTTTCCGATGGGTCAGAGATCTGTGTGTGGTTGTTCTTGGAGAAGTACCGGGCCAGCGAGGCCACAGGAATGCAGGCCTATGGGAGGACAAGTTGGGTAGCAATATGAGATGACGTCAAAGTCCCCTTTACCTGGACATTGCAGACTATTTCGCCATTTCTTTTGTTTTCCCTTTGTTTGATTGGTTTATGCTCAGGTCAGTTGATGTTACAGTTCCTATTTTAGTACTTATATGATCTAACTCTTTATTACTTGTTTTTGCCTCCAGCATATTGTGTGGTGTCTTTTATCTCAATTTTGACTGTGCTCATTTCATCCTAGGAAGTGGGTAAAATTCCTTCCCACAGTGTACAGATGAGGCCGTGGGTTGGCCGAGGGGAGGGGCGTGCCCAGCGGTGCTCAGGCAGAGGACCCGAGATTCGAACCTGTTTTGTGTGACTCCAGAGCTTCCTTCTTTCCAGGCAAAGAGTGACTTTTTCAGTTCTTGGCAGTTATGCGATCACGTGATGGAGGGGAGGTGACCATTTCTGGCCTGCCTCGCACCACAGTAGTGGGATAGAGCCGACTTCCTCCGTGGCAACCAGCTGAGTGGGAAGGCAGGGTCCCCATTGCTGATGGCAGGGGCCTCATTTTTAAATGCTGAGTCTCAAAGGAGAAGAGGAAACTAATATCGGGTGGACCAAAAAATTTGTTTGTTTTTTCCCAGAAGATGGCTCTGGAAACACTTTCGTTAGACTGTACTGTGACAGCTGGGTGTACATATCAATGTGCCTTAAAAAAAAAACCAAAATTGGTGAATTTTTGTGTAACCATTTGAATATTGAAAATGGAACAAAATATGCAACATTATTTCAGCATGCTATGCTTTATTATTTCAAGAAAGGTCAGAAAAAATCAACTGAAACGCAAAAAAAGAATTTGTGCAGTGTGTGGAGAAGGCGCCGTGACTGATCAAACGTGTCAGAAGTGGTTTGGGAAGTTTCGTGCTGGAGCTTTCTCACTGGACGATGCTCCACGGTCGGGTGGACCAGTTGAAGTCGATAGCGATCCAATCGAGACGTTCATTGAGAACAATCAACACTCTACCACATGGGAGACAGCCGACATGCTCAAAGTATCCAAATCGATGAAGTTGGTGAAACTTAAAAAATTGCCTTTTGATGGGAAAATCTACACAGACTTTTTGTCCAACCCAATACATGGACTGACTACTTATGACTTAAGAAACTGACCACCTGAGGGGGGAGGGATTAAAAAAAAGAAGAAGAAACTTAACACCTGAAAAAACAAAGCCTAAAACACAACCACCAACGAGATAATTAAGGTATTGTTAGATTAACTAAAATGTCAACCTGCGTCCAGCTGGGTGTGCCGGCTGGTGTGTTTAAACATAAGCCACCGATAACCACAGTAATGAGTGACCCCCGAACTCGTGGTTCCCGTGCGTCTAGCAGCCAGAGAGGTGCTCTGCATTTATATACTAGAGGTAGAGTGGAGGGGGGGAGATTCTTAGTGAAAGGCTATTTGAGATACATTTTAATGTGCTCCAGAAGTGGAAATAGCCCTCTCTTTTTTTTATCCAAGTGGCAGATGCAGAGGGAGCTGGAACCTCTGGTAAAACCAGCTCCATCCATTTCTTTAATGATCATCCGAACAACTAACCCTTCTGGGGCTATTATGTATAACTGTTCTCTAAGCTATATCCATTTTCCCTGGGCTGTAGATATCTCTACCCCCTCCTCCTTTTTAAATAAAGCTGATTGATTATAAGAAAATAGATATTAAATGAAGCTCTGAGAGTCTTAGTCATTCTCAGCCCTCAGGTGATCTGATTTTTGCTCTCAAGATGGAGAGGTTCATAAAGGGGAGATTTCCAGGACAAGCACAAAACAAATTAGCCACGAGGATAGGCAGTTTGAGTGGCTGTAAATGAGTAGCTGTCCTTGTCACCATGGACAAATATTTGGCACCCCTTCTGTGAGTACAGTTGCACCCAAGGCAAATTCCTGAAGGCAGTGGAGTCTGCCACAAGGGCATAATTTAAAGTTGACTCCCCTTGAAGCTGTTGAGTGCTGGGGTCAAGGTCACTGGCTCTCGTTCTTCCCGCTGTTGCCTTTACTTCCTTACTTCCTTTTCAGAAAAAAACTAGTATGTTAGTAGCTTTTCCTGTTAGCCTCGGTGGAATGCCTGATAACCACATACACCTGCTCTCTCTCACTCTGCATTCCTTGAACCCTCTCTCCCTCCCTTCATCCCTCTCTTCACCCCTCCATCCCTTTCTCAATTCCTGTGACTCTAACCATTCCAGTTTTCCTCCATTTTTCTACCTGTTCTTTTCTATGTCTTGACCAAACTTGGAACCGAGACGAGATATTCCAGTGGTTTTCTATTGATGGTGGAGTGGAGTATGTGGCTCACCTGGTTGACCAGTTCCTGGACTGTCCTTCTGCCTTGCTCACAGCCAGTGGGTCCCTGGACTCTGCAAACACTCTCCTCTTGTGCTTTTCTCCTCTTGAATGCCCCTGGTCCCATGGCCTATCTAGTCCTGCCTGCCTCAAGGCTGCTTGAATGCTCCGGGAAGGACGAGGCTGCCATTCCTACTGGTCCAAGGCCATTCACATTAAGCGTTCGGCCTGGCATCCAGGTTTCTTGTCTTCCATACCAAGGTAGCATTCATCCTCTTGTTTGTCACCCCACAAGGTTGTGGAGTCGGTCAGTGGGAGTGGTTACAGCTCTCTAGAATCAAACTAGCCGAGGTTGAATCTTGGCATTGGCTTTTACTGGTTGGATGATTTGAGACAAGTTACTCCACTTCCCTGGACCTCGATTTTCTTACCTATCAAATGGCACACCACTAAATACACAGCCACCACGAGCCCTTATGTGTATTTTCAGAAAGCTGGAAGAGGCAACTTCTGTTGAAAACTGAGGTTTCTGTTCTCTGTCCCCTCCCTCTGTGTTCTTTTCTCTCTCTCTGCTCTCAGGGGTGTTTCTGCTCATACCGCTTGGCTGAAAAGGCAGTGCACATTTTTCCTGAACAGCATCACACGAATTTGTCTACCGCAGGCAGCTCCTACCACTTCTCTAGAGTGAGATGATCGGCCCTGTTTCTGGGTTCCAGAGCGCCCTTCGGACTTTTCTCGCATTCAGTATTTTGGGGCACATTTCAGTGAAAGATGGGGGAGTTCTGGATTGGGGCTGGGTGTAGCAGAGGATTGTAGGATGAGGTTAGAGGTTTCCTCAAGAGGAGGAATCTAGTCTGTTCTCAGGGTCCCATGTTCTGCCTTGCCGACTGTCCTGCTGCAGCTGTGTCCCTCCATCCCTCCATCTCTTGGCTCCCACAGTTTACCAAATATGGGAGCCCCAGGGCCCCACATGTCCTTGTACAGCCCCTGCCCTAGCACAGACTCCTGCCTGTCTTCTGCATCATTTCACCGTGTCGACCTTGTGAGACTGCTCCCATGCCGTGGGATCGCGTTGCAGTCCGAGTTTCTCATCCCACTCTGTCGCCTACAGCCCCTGGCTCTGTGTGCCTCTGACACGGTAGGAGCCGAATAAATGAAGAATGAATGATTTTCTAAAATAAGGGTTTGGCACAGCTTGCTATCAAAGGTCTTTTCCAGTTCTATGATTTGTTGCCTTGGAAATGTCTAAAAACTTTAACTGATCTCTTGAGAAAAATGTTGTGCAGCATTTTGTATTCCGCTCTAATACTCCTTTGTTGGGAGAGCGACCTCCTGTTGAAACGCGTCCCTGGCCTTCAAGAACTGCGCTGCCTCCTTCACTGGCATTCTGTATACGGGATCTTCTCACCCCTGGAGTTGCCGTGCCTGGTATTGGGGCCACCTTCTTTGATTCATTCTACTCCAGTCAAAACAGGGCAGCTGGATTGCTATTAATTCCTCAGAAACCACTTGCATCATTTTATTCCTGTACTCAGGAAGCTGAATGGATTTCTGGTGCCCTTTGTATCCAGCCTGAATGCCTCAGTTTAAAGGGCCATGCATGGTCCTCCAGGAACCCCCTGCACCCTGCTGCTGTCTGCCCTTCTTCCTTCTCCAGCCAGTCTGGCTCCTTGTTAACCCTTTCCCGTTACACGTGGCGTGGCTTCCAGGGCGATGATTTATGCCATTGTGCTTCCCAACTTGCTCAACGCCCTGGCCAGTTCATGTCCCTGGCCATATAGGAGACCCAGACCTAGCCAAGGCCAAGGTTTCAGCTTTAGCCTCTCATCGGATTCACTATTTAAATAAATTCTTTAAAGTCCCAGCCCTACACTGGTTACTGCGTATTCCACAAAGGCAGGACATGTAGTAGTACAATTTGTATCACATTATTCTGCATTCCTGAATATTCTTTATCTGCTTGAATGGCTTGTAAATGCCATGCTGTCATGAGCTATTGTCTTCTGCTTCTTTAGAACCTGCCCAGGCTAGCTTTTGCTCATCGGGCTACTCACACAGATATTTGTTGAATGACAATGGCATTTTCCTAATAGGAGTGGGGACAGTGGAGTTAGATAATGACGGTGAAATTTCCTTTTGCTTTTTTTTCCTACCTAGCAAGGATCTGGCAAGAGAGCAAAGTGCGTCAGAAGTACCTCCAAGTCCTGTGAGGATGGATGCTAAAGAGAAAGTTATTTGGTCCCGGGGCTTTCCATCATTCTGCACCTGGGCAAAGGCCGTTATTCTCATGGGCCTCTTCTTATCACTGCATTGTTGCCCCGGGTGATTTTGCGCTGGCATGCTGGCTGGGTGGGAGGAAGAGGCACTGGCTTGGGTCTGATGTGGTCACCAGTCACCCGAGAGCAGAATCATGGGACTTAAGACTGGCAAGGTCTTTTGAGGTTGCCTGGACCACCTCTCCATTCAGACGTCTGCTCATGCCTCCAGCAAATATTTATCAGGACACTCCTTTGTGCCAGGTTTTCCACGAGGCACTGTCATGAGGGTCTTAAGAAGCATGTAGTCCAATTTGGAGAGCAGGCATCAATCCAGTGGGGCTCACTGCAGGTGCCTGTGATCCCACCGTTGAATGGCCAGTGAGGAAGTTTTAAAAACAAAATTGGTGCATTGCAATGGAGAACAGGCAGCTCTGCACAACCTTGAATAGAGAAGAATGAGTTACATGGTCTTGGTATTCTCCATGCCGGTGACTGCTCGGGATAAAGTTAAGTGGACCCCAGGTCCAAGTCCTGTGTCACTCTTTTGAGATCTGTGTCCCTCTAATAAGTTACTGAACCTTCCTGTGTGTCTCATGCCCTTCCGTAGTGTAAAGGTAAAATGACTGTTATGTGTTGAATTGTGCCCCCATCAAATTGCATAGGTTGAAATCCTAGCGTTCAGTATCTCAGAATGCGACTGTGTTTGGAGATGGGGCCTTTAAAGAGATCAGTAAGATAAAATGAGATCCTATGGGTGGGCCCTAATCCAGTGTGACTGGTGTCCTTATTCAAAGAGGAGACTAGGACACAGACATACACACAGGAAGACATGTGAAGATGTTCACCTACAAGCCAAGGAGGGAGGAAATCAGAAGAAACAGACCCTGCTGATACCTTGACCTTGGACATCCAGCCTCTAGAACTGTGAGGACATAAATTTCTATTGTTTAAGCCACCCAAACTGGGATATTTTATGGCAGTCTTAGCCACCTAATACAGTGAAATTCACATGAAGGGATGCAGTTAATCGGAAGGCACTCAATGTAATGTCTCGGTGGCATTGTGCCCCCTGGGTGGGGGAAGTCCTAGCTCGGCCAAGTACCTAGGCAGGTGCAGGCTGGAGTCTCCGTGAGGTCTCCACACTCACGTTCACCAGCACAGCCACCTCTTGTGGTGCTCTTTCTGGTGCGTGTGCACAGTAATGCTGATTACATTCCTTTGTAAATGGTAGTCCCACTGAGTGTCAGCAGCTTCTCTTCCATCTACAGAAGCCATTCACATGGCAGTGCTGGGCTCAGCTGAAAGTATTGTTTCCTTCCCACACCATGTGGTTGATTCATCCTAGGAGTTTATCCTCGGGGTCTTATGGGGCCACATATGGGGCCCCGTCATTCTTGGCACCTCAGATTCCATCAGTCTGGCCGAGTGTCGCTGCCTCTCTCAGGCCCCAGCTTGCCCAGCTGGCCACTGTGCAGGTGGGTCCACTTGATTGGTCTCTACTTGGTGACTGCAGCCACTTCCAGAGCCAAGCATATGTTGACTTCCGCTTTTCTATCTCTGCCTTTATCAGATGCCCTCAGTGCAGTGGATTTCCATGGGGGCACTCATCCCCAGGGTCTGCCGGGTGCTACCAAAATCACAGTAGTGACAGCAGTCACTTGGGTGTGTGGGTAGCCAGTGGGAGGCAGCTCCATCTGGAAACCAAAAAGAGAAACAAAATCCTCTTCTTTAACTTCTCCCAGACTTTTCTGTATCTTTGCAGGTAGACAAGGCCAAGTAGGGAATTTATAAATTGACACTTTTATTCCAAAAGCAGCTTGATTTCTTTTAAAAGAAAAAGTTCCTTTGATTTCAAAGAACCAAGGGTAGGGAATGAGTTTGGCTGGGAAGCCAGAGCAGTTGGAGAGAGAAGGGGAGGTGGGACCTGCGTGCCCAAAAAACCTCAGTTGTGTACCACATATGTGGCCATAAACCCCAGCAAGAGGAACCCCGTAACCATTTCCAGCTGGGAGCACAGGAGACTCACTTTCAAGTCACAATGAAAAGAGCGTCTCCGGCAAGACGAATTTGACTTTGTGAATTTTCTTATGGGGCCCTTGAGTGCTTTTCCCACTCACCTGGGCACTTCCTGCATTTCGCTGACGGACACATAGAAGAGCGAATCCAGCTGCTTGTGCCAGTGGGCAGGTGTGGTCCCAGGAGGTCTCATTTTAGCCTTTGGCAGGATGACAAGCAGCAGTGACACCCAGCCAGTGTGAGGACACTGAGGAATGGAAGCCAGCGTGGCGGCGTGGCCTTTTCCCCCTTCTCCCTCCGTTTCTTTGTTAGACATAGCCTCATTCAGCTGGACTTGGTCTCGTGGGCTAGTTCTGGTTATCCTGGAGGTGATAGAGTTCTTACTTGGCGATGGAGGTCATGATTTCTTTTTCAGGCCACTTGGAACCTGCGGTAGTCTTGGGCTGCGAGCTGCTGTGGGGATGAGAGGCTTCTGTGATGGTAGCTGTCTTAGGCCAAGAAAGGGCTGGTCCACAGGGCGCCTGCCAAGGAAAAGAACGTCTAAGATCGTAGGTTGGTTGTGCAGTAGATCTGGGGCCCACGTATCTTGTCTCGATTTGCCTGAATCATTTCCTTTCTTTAAAGCTATTCAGTCTTTAGTAGAATCTTCCTTTCCTCCTCCAGTGGGGCATCTGAAACTACATCAAGTTGTTTGTTTAATAATTTATCAGTCTTTGTGAGGCCGAGACTGACTTGCCCCAGGTCACCCACTGAGTTATTGGCAGGGCCGGGACTTGAACCTGAGACTTTTTTCCCTGCCTGATGCTCTTCCCCTTATAATGACCTACTTCCACTGCTTTCTAGGAGTACTCAACCTTCTTCTCCTGCTTCTGCAGGGCACAGGGTGCCCCTGAGAGGGAGCCTTCACGTTCCTTCTCAGGCTCTGATCAGAAAACCCCTCGGAGCCTTTCGGAAGCGTCTATGGGAGGTGTGTGCTGGGGTGGGGGCCCGTCCTTGTCAGCCACATTTGCCGTAACGGGAGTCAGCCCTCCGAAGAGCAAGACGTGCATTGTATGCAGCCAGGTGGATGGCGCCGAGCTAAACGGGGCGCTGCTCAAGCTGCACCCAGCCAGCACGTTGCAGGGAAGGCACACCGACGTGGAATGCTGATTTTTCCCCACCATCTTCTTCAGAAGCCCTCCCAGCTGCGAACCTGGTGGTGTTAATGTTCGGGGCAGTCTAGCATGGCAGTTAAATGCTTAGGTTTAGGGAGACAGCCCTGTGTTCAAATCCATTTATCGATGGATGCATTTTCCAGTATTAATCTGTGGAACTCTTGAGGGAAGTCACTGTTACGAGCTTCATTCCTTTCATCTATAAACTGGGCATTTTAATGCCTAGTGCGTAGCTTTTAGAGTTAATGTGTGAATGTAAGGTGCTTTGCACAATGGCTTGCGCGTGTCAGGCGTTCAGTGGCAGGTAGGCGCGGTCTTCATCGGTAGCGGCATCGCCATTAGGATTGCCTCATTGACTTGGGTGGATGTGGGGATGTGGATGATAGAGCACCTGGTCCAGAGCCTGGCCTGTGGTTGCCTGTAAGACGTGGAAGCTGTTGCAGTAGACTGGGATAACTTCCAGATCTGAGTAAGTCAGCAGACTCAACAGAACTGGGAGATTCTGGGACTTAGACTCTTTTCCCTGCCGCGTCTCAAAATAACCACCTGGCCTTGGCCAAGTAGCTTTACTTATGTGGCTTCACTTTCCTCATCAGTCTGGGGCGGGGCTAACAGAGCATTGCGTGATGCTGACAAGAGATCCTGGAAGGTCTGTGTCCAGTCAATGGTGCTTGGATGTGAATTGCAGGTGATACCTGTGTTGCTCTTTCTGGAGAGGAAGCTGCCAGTTCATCGCAGGGTCTGTAAATTGTGTATCATACCCTTGAACTCAGCGATTCTATTTTTAGGGAATGTACTGTCCCCGAATAGGGACTCCCAAAGAAAAGGGGTGGCAGGGGAGAGTAAAGCCCGTCTGCGTGCCTCGCCAGCAGTGCTATTGAAAATAGCTCAAAACAAGCCCTGGCCGATGTGGCTCAGTTGGTTGCCCTGTCATTCTGTACACCAGAAGTTCATGGGTTCGATTCCCGGTCGGGGCACATATCTAGGTTGCAGGTTCGATTCCCGGTCAGGGCACATATCTAGGTTGCAGGTTCGATCTCTGGTCAGGGCACATACGGGAAACAACCGACAGATAATCTCTCTCTCCCTCTCCCCCCACCCTTCTTCTCTCTCTAAAATCAATAAACTTATCTTTGGGTGGGGATTAAACGTAATAAGTAAGTAAATAAATAGAATAGAATATCTCAAAATGCCAAACTCCGCAGGTGCCCCAGGTCGTCTGACAGCTTCAGTGTTTTGTCACCACAGTGCCCTCTGTGGCCGTGGGGACTGTCACGTGCCTGACTTTCAGTATGTGCGATGTGTGGGGGAGGGGAGTTGAGTGATGGTGAAGGCAACACTCCACTGTTTTAACTGAGGCCTCGACAGGGTGAGTGATTTCTGAAATCAGTTCTTCAGTCTGTGGAGCACCCCTGTCCCTGGGTCCCCTGCTTCAGCCACAGCCAAGGCACTGCCTTGGTACCTCTGCAGGGCCTGGTCTGTGGCCTCGGGGGTCTGGTGGCAGTGCCAGAGCAAACCCAACTTGTTCAGATCCAGGGCTACTTAAATGCCACCTAAGCAATTCCTTTGGTAGCAAGTGACACTCAGCAAAGGGCAGACTGGCCAAGGACCCAAGGAGGAGGTATGGGGGAGGATGCGATGCATGGAGTGGGTTGGAAGGGCAAGGGCCTGGAGGCTGGCTGGAATTTGGTGTCTAAAGGCCTCTCTGTGTGTAGACAGAGACTGGGGAGAGGTCCGGCTGCACCGGCAATGGCCTATCTCTTCTGCCTGGGTTTCTCTGATGGGCTCTGTGCCTTGTGGCAGCTGTCATTGGGGAATGGGTCTGGGCCACTCGAGACTCCCCTTCCCCACCCCTGGTACCTAGGGTTCTGCCCAGAAGGGTTTCTCCTCTGAGGATCTTTGGGAGTTCCGACAAGGCACTGTTCACAAAGCTTTGGCTCTGAGTCAGCCCTCCTCGGTAAGTGTTGGTCGCCTAACCCTTCTGGGAAGTGAGGTGGCATGGGGGTGAGCATTCATTTGAGTGTGGCTCTTCCAGGAACACACCAACCACCTGGCCAGGATTTGGGGGAAAAGTCTTCATTTCCAGTACAGTACAGCCATTTACACACCCGGCACACGTACTTGCACCTGGTGACTGTTCTACAGATACAGGTTGTGCATGTACGAAAACATTAGCATGGAATTTGGAGGGCTGCAAATTGTTAATCTACTCCAGCAGGGTTACCCTTCTTTTCATAAAGCCATTCTAGCCCACGATAAAAGAAACAAGTGTCCGTACAATGGGAAATTAGACACGTGGAAATTCCTAAGATTTAAGATCCCCAAAATTTGATAATTCAGTGCTTTAGAGGGGTCATCTTACTATGTCACCCTTCTGCTTAATATCTGTTAGCAGCTGCCCATGATGGGGATCCAGTGGAAACTCAGCCTGGTGCACAGATCCTTTTGTGATTGGACTGCCTCCTCAGTTAGTTTCATTTTTTTCTCACAGTTTTATTTAACATTCTTAAAGAGGCACCTCAGATAAGACAGGGGTCTACGTTTCTTGTTGCTGCTATAACAAATTGCCGTGAACTCAGCTGCTCAAAATAATATAGAATTTTTCTTTTGTACTTTTAGAGGTCAGAAGTCCAATGTCAGTCTCTAGGGGCTGGAGTCGGGGTGTAAACAGGTCTGGTTTCTTCCGGAGGCTCTGAGCACCGAATCCGTTTCCTTGCTTGCTTTCAGCTCCAGGTGGTTGCCCAGATTCCTTGGCTTTGGGCTTCTTCCTTTATCTCCAAAGGGCATCATTTCAATCTCTGCTTCCATCATCCCATCGACTTTTCCTCGGATGTTCTCTCTTCCTGCACGTCTCTTACAAGGGTCTTGTGATTACACCGGGCTCAGCCAGATAGCCCAAGATAGCTTCCCCCTGTCAAGGACTTTAATCACACCTGCAAAGTCTCTTCTGCCCTTAATATAACAGTCACACATTCCAGGGCTTAGCACATGAACATTTTCAGAAAGCCATTAATCAGCCTACCCCAGTTTTGTACCTAACGTTCTCCCTGCCTGGGACGCATTTTCCTACCTTCTTTGCCAGCCTAATTCCTATTCACCCTTCCGAACTGAGTCTCGGGGTCTTCCCTGGAAGAAGGCTTCCTTAGACCTCCTCTCTCTCCCATCCTGTTGGTCTGGTAGTGTTCCTCTCCTCTGGCTTCAGAACAATACATGCTGCATTGTGATGACAGGTGTATTTGTTGGCCTGTCCCAGTGGTCACCTTCTTGTCCCTACCATGCAGACCCATGGCTGCACATCATAGCGCTGGTTGATGGATGCCCAGGAAAAGGGGGACCAGGGCAGGGACCATGCTTCCCACCCCCATGGAGACATCCTGAGGAGAAGCCCTTGCTCCTGATTTCCATTCAGCCTTGTTGGCCTGGAATTGCATTTCCTCTTGCGAACTGAAGTCCTTCGGGCTTCAGCGTGTCAGGTTCTATGTTTCCCTGTCCCTTCAGCTGTCTTAATTCCCTCTTTGTTGTGCTGTAATAGATTAGCCTAAGTGAAAGCGAATAGACAATTTCCTATTAACATTTATATTGCTTTTTCTTTCTATTTCTTGGCGAGGCTCTGAAGACTGGGACGGCTGCGGAAAACATTTTTTCATCTAAATAATGTCCCAGTTGGGGACTGGATTCCGGCTTTTCACTGGGCTGTGGAGAAGAGTGGGCGTGGTGGACCCCTGAGCCCAGGAAAAGTTAAAGCACAGAATTCAATCCAGAAACTGCAAGTCAGATTCAGTAAATGTCAACCGAGCGCCTGCTGTGTGTACGCTCCTTCGCTGGGTCTCGGTGTATGATCTAGCATTTATTAAGTGGCTATTATGTGCCAAGCATTCTTTTAAGTGCTTTCATTTTACCACTGGCTTGACTTCTTAGAACTGCCCTGTGAAATGTAGTTCCCATTATTATTCAGGTTTTACAGAAAAAAGAAACTGAGGCAGAGAGCGGTTGCTTAACATGTCCAAGGTAGCAAGCACTGGTGTCCCACCTTGCTGACGGGGGATGCCTAGTCCCCGCCCCCCAGATGCTGTTCATGGTCCAGAGGTGGCATCTGAACTGGCCTGCACTGAAGGGTGACTGGGAAACCCACAGGTGTCAGAGGTTTCGAAGGGCGTTCCAGGCAGAGGGAATAATAAAAACGACCAGGGAAGTGTGAAAGTATTTTGTTCAGGGAAGAGTGAGTAGCAACTCAGGGCAGTGTAGGTTGCTTTCTAGGCTGTAGGAAAGGTGGACAAGGAGTGAAAGACTTGGAGGGACAGGGAGGTGTAGCCAGTGAATGGATTTTCTAATCTGTAGTCTGGAGGTGAGCGGCTGGATGTGAGGATGATGTTGACAGCAAGTGTCTCTCAAATTGTTGATCTTACAAATGTCCTGGGATCTTGATGAAATGCCGACACTAACTTCATACACCTGGGGTGGGCCTGAGGGTCTGCTTTTGTGACAAGCTCCCAGGTGAGGTGGAGTGGTCGGCAGCCGGCTCACCTGTTGAGCAGTGAGGGTGTAGAAGGGAAGGGGGCACTGTGGGGTGTGTGGATGGAGATGCTTGGGAATGAAGCCTTAGTTTGCTGTCAGCCTAAAGGGTCTGACGGATATATGGTTATGTTCTTGAGAAGAAGGGCGGTAGACGGAGAGGAAAATGGCGAGCGGAGGCAAAGGTGCTCGGCAAAGAAGGAAGAACTGGATTTCTGCAGATTCAAAGGAGGCCGATGGGAATGAGTAGTGTTTCAGTTCCTATTAGGTTCAGCAGCATGTGGTTTAAACCAGAAGGCAATTTGTCTCTCATCCCAAGAAGTCAGGATGTTGGCAGTATGGGGCGTTGTCATAGTGACCTAATGGTGTTTCGATTCCCCAGAATTCTATCTGTCTGCTCTGCCGCGCTCAGCTCTCGGCCAAGGCGCCTCAATGTCCAACATGGCACTAGAGGGTTGGTGTCCTCGTTGTGGTCCGGCAGCCAAGAAGAAGCGGGAAGGCCAGCCAAGCTTGGCTGCCATGGAGCCTGTGAAGTCTAGTCTTTTCTCCGGCTGCTTTGCTCCCCTAAACGTAAGCAGGGTTCTGTTCCTAAGCAAAGGGAGAATGGCCATGAGGCAGCAACTTGGCGGTCCTTGTCACAAGTGGAATTCATGACAGAAACTTAAAAGAGGCAGGGTGTTGAATTCATCAGGTTCTTTCCCTAGTACCTGGGGAAAGTCCCTTGTGCTGATAGGCTCTGAAAATACTTCTGCCCTTTGCTTGTCCTAGTTCCTCAGTGTGAATGTCTCTCTTCTCTGTCATAGAAAGCCTATCCAAATCCTTCTTGCCCTGTAAGATGCAGCTCGATGGCCCCCTCCTCCGAGAAGCCCACCAGGACTCTTGAGTCAGAATCAGTCCTCCATCCCCTGAATGGAGCATTGTATTGGCACCTCTGTCTGCCCTCATTTCCTTCTGTTTGTATGTTATTTAGTAATTTGCACGTGTCCTCTTCTTTAGATTGTGAGTCGACATTTGGTCCCCTGGACAGTACCTCGTACAAGCTGAATTTCCAGGACATTTAGTTAAGCTTCAGTGAGGAGTTGAAATGAGTGGGCCAGCTGATGATGCCTGGGGCAGGTGTTTTCCCGGAGCGCATCGGAATCAGCTGGAGGGCTTGTTCCAGCAACTCCCCTTCCCCGCAGTGTCTGATTTAGTAGGTCTGTCGGGCTGGGGAAGCTAAGAATATGCATTTCTAACAAGTTCCCAGGTGACAGTGACACTGCTGGTCCCCAGGCAACCCTTCCAGAAGTCACTCTCCTTGAGAAACACACAGGTTTGTGTTCCTTTTTTCTGGGGGACCTGCAGTGTAAGTCAGGTCTGAAAGCAGACGTGGGAACTAAATGCAGGGAAAGGAGGTCAGCGGATGAACCAGGAGAGAAATGTCCGGGGTCAAGGGTGCTTTGGAGCCTCGTTCCTAATTTTTGTTTTCAAATGAATTCTGGTTTTACCTCATTTTAGATGCTGCCAACTGTAACATGCACCCTTATTTCATATAAAGCCAAGAAATTTCAAAAGGCTTTGTGATTAAGCTGTGGTACAATGCTTTCTTATCCCTTTGAATCTCTTACATTTTCTGAACGGACCCTTTTGGACCTAGTTAGGTGGGTCGGGTTTCCTCATATTCTGCTATGCTTACATACGAGGGAAGATATCGGCAAATACACTGGTTTGGGTATTACTAAAGCTTCTTCATGTTGGGTCTCATGCTTCTGAGTCCCTTCTCAACTCAGCGTCATTGACACCTGTTTTCCGCGCTGTGTCACTCTTCGCACTATCGTGAGCCTCAGGTTTCTTACAAGAATCCTGCAAGAAGGCACTTAAGAGTGCTTTGCAGCTGTGTGGAGCTTGCCTACCCCTGGTTCCTCTTTCAAGAGTGTTGCTAGAACATCTGATTCCCCGTGTCCTCCTGCCCCTTCCCACGCCGTCTGGTTCATAGGGTTGAAAGAGCGACCCCTGCTGTTGTCCCCTGGAGTTTCATGGGAGACACTGACATCCATTCTTCATGAGCTTGAGCACGTCAGCAGTGGTAGCCAGGGACCACTGCTGGGTGGGCCTCAGTTACTGCTGGAGCCTTCCCAGTTTTAGACACATTAGAATGTGGAAAACAGTTTATCTTAGTCTTGATGCGTTATTTTAAATGTACAGCATGTACTCCGGGCATGATTTCTCTGTCATGGCTTTTCATATAACGACTCTGTTAATATTTATGACGGTCATCCAAGGTTGGCACTGTGACCTCTGTCTTGTAGATGAGGACCTCGCGGTTCCCATTCACCATGCAGGCAGGCAGACATTCACTCCTCAGATATTTATGGAGTTCCCACTGCGTGGCAGCCACCATTCCAGGCCCTGGGAATACTGAAGTAGAAACCCCTCTGAGGGGTTAGTCAGTGAAGAAGTAGGTGCATAAGACTGAATTGTGTTAAGTGCTTTGGGAAGAAGCGGCAGCCCGGGAATGCTGGCTGTTAGGGAGAGCTTTTTGAGTAAAGTGAGGGCGTGCTCCATACAGTTATCCAAAGGATGCCGCTTCCAGCCAGAGAAAATGGCAAGTACAAAGGGCCTGTGGCAGAAGCGCACTGTCTTATTTGAGGAACAGCAAGTCTGGGCAGTTGTTGTCTCCAGCACCTGTGACACCACATGTGTGGGTTTTATTTCCCCCATACCAGTTCTCCAGCTCTCTGGATACCACCTGGGTAGCCTACGATCTAATTCAGTTCTGTCACTAACTACCCAGACTTCATACAGACCCCACAGGTTAAGGGCTCAGTCTCCTAAGACTGCTCCTACTGCAGACTCTAGTCACAAGCCCCAGGTTGCAGCCTGTACTTTTGACTGGCTGTTAATTCAGGGGGTTCTCAGAACCTCACAACTCCCTCCTCTGGAACTCAGGAAAGTGCTTTACCTATTATACTGGTTTATTATAAAGGGTGCAACTCCAGAACAGCCAAATGGAAGAGTTGCATAGGGCAAGGTACAGAGGGGCAGGGGTTATGCATGCACTCCTCCATCTATGCTGCCCGTCCAGGACCTTGATGCTCACCAACCTGTAAGCTGTCTGAGCCCTGTCATCTAGGGGGTTTTATGGAGGTCGCATTATGCAGGTATGATTGATCACATCACTGGCCATTGATGCTTAGCTTAATCTCCAGCCCCTTTTCCCTTCCCTAGAGGTTGGGGGTGGGGTGGGGCTGAAAGTTCCAACCCTCTAATCATGACTTGGTCTTTCTGGTGACCAGTTCCTGTCCTGAAGCTGCCCATGGGTCCCCAGCCACCAGTCATCTCATTAGTGTACACAAGACACTCTACTCATTCCAGAGATACCAAGGGTTTCAGGGGCTGTGTGCCAGACACTGGGGACAAAAAACAAATGTGTCCATCACAGCGAGGACTGCAGTTGGGTTGGAGCCATGAAAGCTGAAGAAAGATTCAATAAATACCCGGAGCTGGGAGGCAGCTGAGCTGAAATTTCCACATCTTCGGGTTCCAGGTCTGGTTTCGTCCACAGGTGGGTGTGAGAAGCCACTGCAGATGACACGCTTCTCTGTTTACCAGAGTAAGTTTAATCTTTTAAGAAACAGATGTCTCGATTAATTCAGCTCCAGTGGCAGCTCCACAGCAGAAAAACATGCTCATCATTGTCACCGCAGTGCTGCTGGGCAAGTAAGTAGCCACAGTGTCTGGTTCCTGGGCAGCGGTGCCACCAGCCCAGGTCAACATACCTGCACGTGTGTGGAAGTGGGCAGAGGAAATGACTCCGAAATACAAACATTTTGTTTCCAGTGCATGGTCTTAAAATAGAATATGGAACTTCCAACTTCTCTTCCTTTGAAGAACACTGTCGAGAGGGAGACTCTCGCAGCACAAGGTAGAAGAAAGAACAGATCTGGGTTTTGATCCCAGCTCTGCCGATAATTAGCCATGGGACTCTATCTGTCAGAGTTGCGGCACAGACAAGAGAATGCATGAATTTAAACACAAAAGGACTCGGCCGTTATTAGGTGCCTTGCAGAATTCTAGGAGAAGCTAGAGAGACAGGCTCTAAGCTGAGCTGCAGGTTGCCATTCTCCGAGCCACACAGAACCAGACCACCGAGGAAACTCTGGTTAAGAAGCCACTGGGATAGCCCCTCCTGGAGGGACCACACTGAGCTGGCACCTACTCAGCAGGGCGGGCGCCGTGTTTGATACTCATGAAGTCTGGGGCTGGACTCAGGGATCTAAGGACAGGTGCCTCAAAGAGAAATGACTGCCCCTCGCTCAGGCTTCCAGAGAAGGAGAGAGGCAGCAGAAGAGGTGGTTCACCTCCTGATGTCCCTCATTACCACTCATCTCAGCAGGTGTGTTGGCTCGGTGGGAACTTCCACAGTGGGTGTCCTGGATGTGAAGGCATTGGGAAAGTGTCTCGTGTGGCTCTCCACGTACGCAGGAGGAATATTAAAACAAGCCTGTTGCAAACGGGAGAGAGGTGAGGGGACGCCAGGATTTCTGCATGTTGCTCAGATTGCTGTGATACTGTTCAGATGTTGGCCCCCGTAGATTTTGGTAAGTGATGCAGATACAGTGCAGTATTCAGAGCAACCACTCAAAAAGCCGTATACAGAGACACCCTAAAAAACCCACTCTCCGTGAATCAAATGGAATTCTTAAAAAAAAAAAAAAAAGGAATGCTAAAAAATGTTTGAGGACCCCCACCGGAAGGCAGGAAAAACCCCAGTGAGATGCCAGCGCACACTCACCAGAAGGGCGAAGATTAAAAAGACTAAGAGCATCGGGTGTTGGCGCACCTGCGGCTCTCTCACATTATGGGTGTAAAAGGGTTTGTCCGCTTGGCAGAAGTCTGACAGTTTCTTATAAAACTAAACAGACACCTGTCCTCTGACCCTTCAGTTCCAATTGTAGTCATTGCCCAAACTGAATGCAGTCTCAGTGCTCATCATTAAGAGAGTGGCTAGCAAGGAAAATAGAGACAGACTCGTAGATTGAGAGCAGGCTGACAGCTCTGGGCGGGGAGAGGGTAGTTGGAGGGGTTGAAGAAGAAAGGGAAAGGGCTCATGGACATGGACGACAGTGTGGTGATGAAGCGGGGAGGGCGTTGGGGTGGAAGAAGCTGTGCAGGGGATAAACGGTAATGGAGAAAAATACAATAAAGAAGAGTGGTTAAACAAGCTGTGATATATTAACACTGTAGTGTATCAGTCACTGAGCAATAAAAAGAAACAGGACGGATACATGCTCCAACATGGTGAGTCACAAAAATACTGTCCTGTGAAAGGCTCCCCCGAAAGAGTATTCTATATTTGCGATTCCTAATAGATGGAGTTGGGGACAGGAAGAACCACTTGGTAATGGGAATAAATCAGACAAATGGTAGCCTAGGGGGCGTGCAGGTGGAGGCTGACTTCGAGGGGTTTTGAGTGAATCATATCATCGCCCCAGGAAGTTCTGTATCTTGAAAAGGGTTTGGGTTATCCAGGAGGTCCTCAAATAAGGTTTTATTCAATGTTGTTTTGTTATGACACTGATGAGGTTAAAGAGATTGACTCCCGGTCAGGGCCACTGTGTGTTGGCATGTTTTGTGTATTTCTGCATAGGTGTCCTCCTGGGACTCTGGTTTCCTCCCACATCCCAAAGATGACTTCAGGTGAACTGATGTGTCTCAGTTGTCCCAGTCTGAGTGAGTGTGTGTGTGAGAGAGACCCTTTCATGGGAAGGCATCCTGTCCAGAGTTGGGTCTCACCTGGCGCCCTGAGCTGCTGGGGGAGAGGCTCTGGCCACCCATGACCCTGAACTGGGATAAGCAGGTTGGAAAGTAATTACCTTTCTTGTTTGTATGAATCTTTCTTAAATGTATGTATAGCTCACATTTAATTTCAATGCTTAACATTGAAAAGTATTTTGGATCTTTGTTTAGACATTTGGTGCGTTTTTTTGTGACCAGAAATAGGTTATAGGAACTTAACTCTTGTTTCTGTTAATTAGCCTATGGTAAAATTGGTTTCATTATGCATCACTTCCTTTAAAGTCCCAGTGTCCAAGCACCTGTGGACCACGTTAAGAGAGGATGGACTGTACAGGTGTGTGCATTTGTCAAACTCCTGCAGCAGCCTGTGCCTTTTATTGCATGCCCCTTTTACCTCGGAGGGAAAAAAAGCTGTACTTCACTGAACCCCAGTCAATGCTATAGACACTGAAGTCCCTGGAGAATAATGTGCTGATGACAAGCTTGTTTTGAAATACATTAAAAAAAAGATGCACTGATGGATGGGTAGGAGAGTAGGTAGATAGGATAGAGTAAGTAAGGTTAATGGTAGAAAGTAGGTGTAGGGATATTTGTTCCCTGAAAAGTTCTTTCACCTTTATGGTATGTTTGAAAATTTTGTTAAGAAAATACTAGAGCAAAAATTTTTTAAAAAAGTGTTAGAGGATGTGTGGTTCCCTTCCTCTCCGGCATCAGGCAGCCGTTGGTTATTAAGGAAGTGACTCCTGCTATCTTGTCGCTATTTTATGGGACAAGGTGCTTTTTGCTAAACTGGCTAGGGGAGAGCACAAGGAATCAGGTCACCGTAATACCTGGGTTTGGGATACAGTCTGGGTGGAGTACCCATCCACAGCAGCTGCTCAGTTGCTCCAATGCTTTTATTATATCATGATAGTCCCAATCTCTGATTTCTTTAATGTCCCCATCCCTGTCCATCTGCCCAAAGTTAACACCAGCCCTGCAAAGACAACAACCATCTGTTTCTGAGTAAGGTTAAGTGCAAACTTTTGTAGTTGGACCAGACCTGGGGACCACTTAATCCTATCTCTTTGTGTGTGCGTGCACGATTTTACCCAAGTCAGTTTGGTTGTGCATAAAGCTTAGCTGCTTTTTTAGGTAACAGCAGAGGTCCAAAGGGTTCTGGTGCAAGAGGGTTGGCTTCCCACTGCAGCTTCACAACGTTCCTTCGTCAGTAGGTACTGAGTGATTCAAACAACCTTAAAAATATCCCAATCATGTCTCTGTCTCCTGTCCTTTCAGATGCTCTGGCCACCATCTTGCAGGCTCAGGAGAGGCACACAGGGCAGTATCACAGGGACCTTGCTCTTACCCTGGTGGCTGGTGTCAGACAAGCAGAGATCTTTTCAAATGGGGACTGGAAACAAGATGCTTGGGAATCCCCCCTCAGGTACCATTGCTCAAGCTGGTGATTCCAGTCTCTCCAGATTTGCAGTCTGTTTATAAAAAGGTGGACAGGCGGACAGTGTCTGTGAGGTATTGTAGCCCATCCACATTCCTTAAAAGCCTCACCTCACCGATGAAAGCTCTTTTCTAACATTCCAGACACCATGGAACAAGCCTCCATGTCACTGAGAAAACACCATCTTGAAGTTCTGTAGGTCAAGATATGGGTAACACACCCAACAGCAAGGTCCTGGGTGGGGGATTTTCCTAGCAGAATGCCCCTGTTTGTTTAGTTGTCACAAAGTATGCACGCCGTAAAACTCACCATGTCAGTCATTTCTAACTAACTGTACCCCTCCGTGGCGTTAGTTCCTTCACCGTGTTGTGTAATCGTCACCTCCTTCCGTTCCCAGAACTGTCTCATCACCTCAAATAGGAGCTCTGCACCCATTAACCGGTAACTCCCCACTTTGCCCACCCCCAGCTCCTGTTCCCTTCTGTTCTTCTACTTTCTATGAATTTGCCCGTTCTCGGCACTCCACACACATGGCCTCATATGATGTTTGTCCTTTTGTGTCTGATTTATTTACATGGCATAATATCTTATTAAGCTTCGTTCATGTTGTGGCATGTGTCAAAATTCCCTTCTTTACTGAGGCTGAACAATGTGTCATGGTATGCCTTCCCACGTGAGGTTTCTCCATTCATCTGTGGATGAACATTTCTGCCTTTCTGTCCTTTGGCAAACTGTGAGTAAATGCTGCTGCCTCTTGTTTTCTTTTTCTTTTTTTTTTCCCCCTAAACTTCATAGGACATACATATCTCAATAGCACATTTGTGGGGTGACATCTACTTGGGGAAAATTTATATTCACATTTCAAAAATCAATGTCATGCTGGTAACAAAATCATGTATCGCGATGAGTGTTAAGTTCCTGACCAGCTACTGTAGGTAGACAATCGGAATTAAGCAGAGATGCTCCCGGCCTCCCCACGGCGGGCAGGGGTGGCTGAGAGGCACGCTGTCGCAGGCACAACTGTGTGCTGACAGCTGCGTGAACAGCTTCCTGACCAGGGAGCCGCGTTTTAAATATTTCACATCCTAACAAGAGCATTTGTCACTTCTGTACAGGTGTTTTGTGTCTATGATGTCTCTGTTTCATTTTCGGAAATTGATTGGGGGGAGGCAGTTGGCTTAACATGTAATGCATTATAAAGTTTTAATTATAATCGCAATCATACATTTTCCTGTTTAAAAAATCATGAGAAATTGGCTCTGTGTTCGCTTTTTGGCACAGATCGCTGTATTTTCAGGAAGAGTTGTTGAAGTCACAGGGGGACGCTTGCCTTCCAAGGTGTACTGCAGTGCCGTGACACTTCTCGTTGGGCAGAGAGGATGAAAAGAAGAGGAAATGTGCGTGCAGGGGAAAAGAGGAGACTCGCTCGCCCCCAGCGTTCGTGCAGCTGCCTAGACAAGAGTGGGGCTCACCCCTCCCAAGCTGGGGGCTCTTCCTGGTGCCTTGGGGGTCTCCCCTTGTCTCCACGTGGGAACCATTGAAGGGACTGGCCCAGAGATTAGGAGGAAGCTAATTGTTGACAAAAGTCTTGGCCTTTACAAGTGTTCATTAGACATTAGCTGCGATGGGCCAGGCCACGCTGGGAAACTTAGGAGAGACTAATGGGGCTTAGCCAATTTCTATGTCCGAGTCTGCATGGAGATGTATGGATGTGAGCCGAGAGGCCTGTCTTTTGCTTGCCTGCTGACTCGCCGCCTCTGGGCCCGTGAAGAGCTGGTCTCCCATCTTGGGCTCACAAGCCCTCTTCCTGCGCGGTCAGTTATTGCTGGTGAGAAATGAGTACGCTGGTACCGCCGCCTCCAGTGCTCAGCCATGCACGTTCTCTGTCTGATCAATGTCATGTGTGTGGCTTGTAGTGTTAGGGCGACGACACATCGGTTTTCAGCCTTCTCCTTCCTCCCGTCTTTTAGAAAGGGGTAAAGCCTGTCTTCCTGCCCAGCACCCTCTCCTTCTCCCTCCCTCAAAATGTCAATCAGATTAACATTCTGTGGTGTGGCTGCCTCTACCTCTGCTTACTACATGTAGCTGGACACTGGAAAGCAATGGCATAGAATGTGTGTGTGCGTCGTGTGTGTGTGTGGCTAGGGGAATCTCTCTGTTGATTTTCGTTCAACGATCTCCATGGCAAATCTCTGTTCTTGAGCCAAACTGCCAGGGCTGCACACTCAACCTGGGCATCCCTGAGAGCGGGGCTCCGGGGCCTGTTCCTCACCGGCTCTAATGCAGGTCCCGGAATTCAGAAGTGACTGTCATGCTTGTTGAGGAAGTTCCAAGGTAGAGTCCACGGGAGCCCTTGTTTTCTGCAGCAGCAGTATCTCTGCGGATGGGACAGATGGATGGACACCATGTGGGAGGACCAGCCAAATGGGTCTGGTGGGAGTTGGGAGTGTGGGACCCCCTTGTAGTCCTGGCCTTGCTGGCTGGAGGGATCTACTATGCCAGGTGGTCCTAAAGGCTGACCTCCAACTTGATTGCCTTTGTCAAGAAGGTCTCAGGATTTCTTTGCCCACTCCTTTTCTGGTCTCATTGCCGCCTCACTGACTCCCCTCTTGCCGAAAGGGAAAAGGTGCTCCTCCCCCTTTTTCCGCTCTGCTTCCCTCCTTTCTCTCCCCCACGGTCTCCAGGAAAAGGAGCGTGGAGTGTGCCTGAATTCTGCCCCCTGTGGATTGCTGGGTGTGTGGACGTGAGTGGCAGTGTCTTAAAGGGTTAACTGGGGAGGGAGATACCCACATCTGGAGCTGTTGGGGGGACTGAGCAACAGTAGCGATCACTAAAATAAATATCTGTAGCGCTGACATTTATATGGCACTTATTGGTTCTACATGCATACCCTCAGTCCTCAGGGCCACCCATGAGGTAAGACTATTGTCATCAACTTACGGATGAGGACACTGAGGACTAGAGAGACCAGCCAACGTGCCGAAAGTCACTTCGCTGTTCCTGTGGTGAAGCCGGTGTTTGCACCAGCCTGCCTGGCGCCTCCTTGACAAGGTTACTCCCAGGAGCATCTAGCACATGGGGAATAAGGGGCTGATGTCACTGAGCATCCGTGACACATTTCTTTAACGTGCGCTGTGAAAGATTTGCATTGTATTTAAAAGACTACTTGTTCATACCATTTTCCTCTTCACTTTAATTGTCCTCTTTTTCTGGTTTTTCTTCTCTTTACTGTACTGTATTACACCGTGTACATTGTGCACCCATGTTTTTGGCCCAAACTTTCAGGGGAAAAAAAATCTTTCATTTTAACTTTTAATTCAGTTATTTATGTATTTATATATGTATTTATATATAGAAACAAAACCGATCACCCTATTCCAGGGTATCATTTTCATGCAGATACCATTATTGCTTTCTAGTGTTATACTGTTAACACATGAACATAAATAAAAGAATTAAAAACATTTATCTAGGTCCAGAATTAGGAATTAGGATTACCCATGTACAATGCGCAGCCTTATTTTCCCTCAAAATTTTGGGCACAATGTGCATTGTACTCGGCAAAATACCAGTAATACGTACTCCCTTTCTCTCTCTCTCACCCTCCCTCTCTTTCTCCCTCCCTCTCTCTCCCTCTCTCTCCCTCTCTCTCTCTCTC
>VMDR010000706.1:0-185772 GCA_007922815.1 Macrotus californicus
TAGGCAAAATTGTGGAGCTAACGACCAACCTGTTTCTATCTATGTGCAGTCTCTTTATTTTACTAGAAATGGGAATCATGGCCTCTTAAAAAGAAAAAAAAAGTCACCGTTCTGCTTTTAGCTGTATTCATATATTGCATCTCTGTATTTTTTGTTTGTATTGTAAAAAATTCACATAATAAACAATGTTGTGATGGAATAGAGTGTGGTGGGCCTTACTCTGCAGTTGCTGTACAAGGCTAGAGTATTTGGGGAAGAAACTTCAACTCTAAGATTGCAACTGTTGTTTGTTTCCGTTTCACTTAGGGGTGTGTGCTGGTTTTCTTCCGAGATTCAGTGTCTCTCCGCTCATTTCTCTCTCTCTCTCTCTCAGTAATGTTACTTCTCTGAGAACAAACCCCAGCACGTTCATTAGGTAAGCTTTAGTCTCTGGAAACACATTTTGTATCTGGAAAGAGAGTGGTGTAATTTCTTTTCACCAACGTCAGATTGTGTAGATTTTAACATAGTGCTTAACATAATCGTTTGTTAAGTAAAATGAATGTATACCAGTTCGTTATCTTAAAAAGTTCTGCCATGTCTGTAACTTAAGGATCCGAGCAGTAGGAAGTAACTGGTAATTCTGATTAGTTAATATTTTTGTTTACTTCAGAGGCTGAAGGATTTAAATAGTATGCTTGCAAGATAATATTGCTTTTAAAAGACAGATCTGAAGTGTAAAATATATTTTAGGAAGATTATTCACATTATAGAATTCTGACTGCACATGTAAGTTCCCCAGGGTACTTTTTTAAAGCAGATTTTATGGGGCATTAAAACACGATTTAGGGATACTCCAGTAAACATTTATCCTTGCTTTGATGGCCATCACTAGCTAAAACTTGTCTTAGAAAATGTTTTGTTACCTAAAATGTCTTTTTTGCCATTGGACAGCATAATAGTGTGAAAGTCTTTTTAGAACTAAATTGGCTGTTATTCCAAGGCCAGAATCAGATACTCAGGAATAACTATAGTAAATATGTAGGGGTTTCATTTGTTCGTTTTTGTATTAAGAGAGAGTTGGTTAATCTCTAACGAAAAGTCTGGTTTTAGGGGGTTGTGAACAGCGTACTTCATTTGGAGAATGCAAAATGAAGACATTTATGTAGGCCACCTGCCTAGAAACAGGTTCTCATTCTGTATCTTGTGGTAAGTCACCTTCATTCTACCACCCCTGTGAAACTGTCACAAATCTGTCCATCGTCACTCCCAAGGTTTTCCTTGAACCTGATACGAGAGCTGTGCGACTTGACTGTGTCTTTTGATGAACTTCAGGCTTTTCCAGCATATTGAGGGCTGTTTGCCACAGGCCTGTGGGTTTCTGAGAACTGGTTATGATTGTCCATGACACCTGTAGCATTCAGGAAAGCGTAAGGGAAGGCCGGTGCCTAGTCCTCTTGTCAAGTAGCTCATTAACCACCGTCTTTTCTAATTCTCGGTTCTGACCAAGTACGCTCTGGTCCCAGCGCAGTTGGGCACCGCGTGGTAGAGTTTTACTGCCACCTAGTGGAATGAGGGCTAACTTTCTCTGTCAAGTTCACAAGTAATGGGACCTGATAATGAACTGGACGTGCCCCTTATTTCTGTGTAGCTCAGTTTGTAGTCTTGGAAGCTGAAGAGACACAGCCTCCTGCCTCTTGGAGCCATTAGCTCGTCACACATTACCACCTTCATGTTCTGACTCCCTGCACCTTTCATGCCTTTGAAATCCTCTTGGAGAAAGTGACCTCAGGATGTGGAGGTGAGTACGGTGGCCTGTTAGTGCAGCAAGAGCAGGAGTGGGAGAGAGTTGGGCACTGTCCTCAGGCCCCAGTGCGTTCTCTAGCACATTCCACCGTGGAAGCCGTTGACGGGAAGCGGTGTGTAGATTTAGCAATCACTTGTGCAATGCCCAAGGACACCCCGGTGAAGACCCCTATGTGTCCTCTGCTGTGAGAAGAAAACTTATCGTCTGCCATGCAAGTAAATTGAAGTCCTTCTTAACAAAAAGTTTGCAAATGTAAACAAAACTCAGTCACTATTTCATTTCCTTGCTCCTTTTGTAATGATGGTAACTGTCCACATATTGAACATCTACTCTGTGCCAGACAGTAAGCAAGATGGTGTGTCTGCATTACCTTCACTTAATCCTCAGTAGATGCCCGATCGTCCCTCTTTAGAGTGGAAACAGGTTTGGGGATGTTCAGTGACTTCGCCCACAGACAGGTAGGTGGAGGGAGACTGGTGGGGCTGCCTTTCGAACCAGGCTTGTTGTCACCGGGCCTGCATGCCTCGGTCATGTTATTCGGTCACGTGTGTGTGCTAGAAAACACAAGTCACCTGGCTTCAAATCCCGGCTCTGTGAACTGGGCACGTGACGTTCCCCTGCTGAGCATTTGTTCTTGCAGCTGTAAAAGAGGGCCTCGCCTCCCTTGCTGGTTTGGAGTGAAGGGTACTTCTGACCGCAGGTGCGAAGGTGTCTGGACTCGGGCAGTCACCTCGGACTGCTGTGCGAGTGCAGA
Organism: Macrotus californicus; assembly: GCA_007922815.1. Lineage (NCBI taxonomy): Eukaryota > Metazoa > Chordata > Mammalia > Chiroptera > Phyllostomidae > Macrotus > Macrotus californicus. The sequence goes on from VMDR010000706.1 coordinate 2,541, forward strand.
TCGGGAGTGTTTCCCCAGGTTTAGGTGATGGCTTCTCTTCGGGGAGTGTGCACGGTGCTGCGGGAGGTCTCCAGACCTGCTGCGTTGTACACAGCGCCCGTTGGGGTCACTAACTGCAGTATGCTTCAACAGAGGGCACACCATGGAAATACGGCCATTTGAGGGAGAAGCAGTGTTTTTTGTATGGTGCCAGTAATGAGAGTTACAAAAAAAATGTCATTCTTTGCAAATAAGGTCATGATGGTTTATCAGAGTATCTCTGGTGAAAACCTTGGTGCTTTTTCAAGCAAATCTGGTTCCCATGATTTGGGATCACTCCACAGAATGTTCAAAGTTTAGTGTCAGCTATTTGCAGCAGAAAACGGGCTGACGATTTCCTGTGTCCTTTTGAAGCCTTTCAAAGCTTCACGGGAAGAATGAGGACCATTCTTGGCCGGAACATTTGCCCCACACGGTGCTGGGGCCAGCGCAACAGCCTTGGGTTAGCAAAGGAGGGTCAAGTGAAAGGAGACCTTGTTCTGCGCCAGGCTCTCCAAGGGCAGCCTGAAACCCCTCTGGCCACACACAACCGCTGTCTGAGAGGCGATGTTTGTGGACCTGCCAGCATCTAATGCCGCTCAGGCTTTCTTCCAGAAATCCTCTGGGATGGTTGACACGTCTGAGAAATGACATCTGTGGCATAAGGTGGGGGCTGACAGGAAGTGGGTGGGAAGGTGCTGCCAGCAAACACCAGGTTTTTCTCCCTCTTCACAGCAGGCAAGGGGAGCTGCTCAGCCTCCTGGCTTGCCAGTGTGCTGCACGGAGCAGCCTTCACCCTGGGTATTTACAAGGAAACTGCAAAGCACAGAGTCCAGTGGTTGAAGGGTTGGCCCACCCGTGTGTGGACTGCTGCACGAACTTGGTGGAGCAGGGAGATTTTCCCTCATTTTGTTCTGTTGTCTTTTAATTTCACTGGTCTCTTTCCTATTTAAATACATGTCCACTTGACTGTAGGCACAGAAAAGTTTCCTGTGTCTTGGACAAGCCAGTAATTGAAGCAACTTGGCAAATGCCAGGTGAAGTGATGGGTTCTCTAGCCCAGACCCAGGGTCAATGGGAGCTCCCGCCTTACTTTTTCACAAGTCAAGGGATATGTGTTTTGGGGGGTTGGGAGGTGGGGAGCTGTTGATGCTTTTCCTGGAGGTAAATCTCGTGTGATTCTACAAATCTATGGCATAGTGTGGTTTACTTTCAAACAAATAACAAAAACAGTGTTGAAATGAAGATTTCAGGAATACAGTTCTTTCACTCAGACACCCAAATAAAATCCCCCTTAGGCCTTCAGGTGGCTGGGTCCGGGTGCTGGGAGCTGAGGTTGGCATCTTCTCTCGGAACCTCTGCTGCATTTTAGCCTCTGCAGGTGCTGAAGGCAGAGAAGGCAGAGCATTCCACAAAACCCTTGCATGAGAAGAAACGGCAAGAAGTGAAGAGGCAGTTACCTTAGGACACGTCTCGCTGACGGGTGCCCCAGACAAATGGAGACAAAAGCCCGAAGGCCCATGGACACGGTTCAGAGCTCTGGCACTGGGCCCTGAGGTTCTGAGCGGGGTTCTGGGCCAGCCGCCTGGCCCGGTGCACTGCCTCTGCATCGGCTGCTGCGGAGCTACCACTGAGTGTCCGTCTCACACTCGGTCTGTTGTAAAAGCGGAAGTCCTCTTTGTTTTTTTTCTGTTACCTAGAAGAAGTACTTATAGCCACTTCGTTTTACAAGAGGTCTCTGTTGTGAGGTCTCTCGTAAAACGAAGTGGCATACCGGAACTTTCATAAAGCAGGAGATAACCTGTATTTTAAAAAGACATCAAGTTACTTACCATGGAAATGAGGATTTTGTTGGAATCTGGGATTTTGTTGCCCCTGTTTTTCCCCAAATTGGATGGACGGGCAGTGGGGTTTACAGCCCCTCTGAATCTTGATTGGGCCCTGCCCAGCCTGCCCCAGGGTAAGTCTTCTCCCCTCAGACTCTCAGCACTCGTGGGGGCCTGGACAGCCCTGGGAGGCCGGGCCTGGGAAGGGCAGGGCGTGCAGGAGTGGACGGGGACTGCAGCAGCCTGAGGGCCCAGTGGACACCTTCAGGAAGGGCACTGGGTCGCAGAGAAGCTCGGTGTGTGTACAGGGGAGGACATCACCCCGTTAGTGCCCGTTTGGGGCAGGGATCAAGAACAGTAAGGCTGCAGCTCCCTGGTGGTGGGAGGGGGCATCAATGTGGCCAGGTGGCAGTGAGGCACTGGGATGTGGAGTCCCTGGTGGATGGGGGACCTCCCTGGGAAAAAGGTTTGATACACACTCCTGTGCATCTCTTGGATCGTGACAGCACACAGCGGGCTTGAAAAACCTACTGGCATTGCTGGGCAGGGGCCTGGCATGGGGAGGAGGCCGGCCCACCCCCACCTCTGCCCTGCCTTGTCTTAGAAGTGGAGGAAGAGGAGGCAAATGGGAGGCAGGATCCCCCCGTGGGAGAGCTGGGAACACACTCCCAGTGGCCACCAGGGGGCAGCACTGCCCAGGCAGCACTACTTCTGCGGCTGGCTGCACTACTCTGAGTTTTCAGCAGTAAAAGGAATTGCTGGGGCCATGAACTTGGTGCAGAGGCTCACAGCAGGGTCCAGCTGGCACCGTCTCTTCTGTACCTATGTACTAAGGAATTTGTGCCAAAAGGAGGGATAGGTGTGCATCACTTCCCCCATGTTCAAGGCAGGCGGCCTACAGCGATCGGCATCCTCACGGTGAAGCAGTGCACTGGTGGCACACCTTGACAAATGGAGGTGTAGGTCCATCCTTCAGAACTAGGTTTCCAGGTGGCAGGTGAGCAGTGCTACCCTGCTGCTGCAGGTTAGCAAGCCAGTGGTGGGGCTGGCAGAGCATCACACTGGAATGGCCTCAGAAGAACTGAGAACCCAGAGAGTCAAAGTCAAACCTGGCAGCATCTGGGAGCTTCTCGGGTGAGTGTGGTGGGAGCGGGGAGTGGGGGGCGGTTTACAGCACCCGCTGTTGCACACCCTACTCCAGGGCCTCCCCTTTGCTGGCCGGTTCCATCACCAGAGAGAAACCATCCCCAGAAAGTGGGAGGGGAGCGAAGGAGGCCAAACTTCTGGCCGACCTTTTCTGAACGCTGTCCCTGCTTCTCCCTAGGAAGGCCGGGGGCCCAGGACGGCATGAAATGCCAGGGGGTGGTTCCGGGGGCTTTGGCGGAGCCAGGTTTCTCCACGAACCCTGGGTCCACGGCCTCCTGACAGACTGGGCTAAGTTTCCGCCTCCCCCCTTTTTTCCACCAGCTGGTGGAAAGGGGCCCCACACATGATGTTTTCATGAGAACCCAGACATCCAAGAAGCGGGCCAGGCAGCTCCTCACTGGAAAGATGTGGTGCCCTTAATTCCCACCATGTGACCCACATGGGACTGGAGTCTCAGGACCTGTGGACACCTTGGTGAGCTTGACCCAGACCTTCCCACTGACCGCAGAGGTCTGAATCCCGGGCAAGGCTCCTCTGAGTTCCTGACATGTTTTCACGATCGGCTTCCCACTGGATTAGTTTCTTTGCCAAATGTCGTTCTCCTCTCTGCATCCTGCTCTTTGTTTCTCCGGTTCCTTCGACCTCCCTGTGTTCTCAGTCCTTCTAAGGCAACACTGAAAAGAAATGGCTGCCTGTCGCAGATCTTGGCTGCACCCACATGAAATCCATGTTTGTCCCCTGGGAGTCTCCCCGAGTGCCTTGCTCGTGGCTCCCACCACCTTCTCCCCCTCTGACTCCTTGGTCTTCCCCCTCCCGGCCCTCTCCTCTCTTTTTCTGCTTTTCCCCTCTTCCTCAGGAACAAATTACCAACATTTATAACAGTTCCACCCGCTTTTTTTAAGCTCTCTCCATGTGTCTTTCAAGTCTCACTTTCCGACCCCAAAGGGAGACAGCTCTTCTGTGGAGAAGCGGAGCGCTGAGGGGAACCAAACTGTTTGGGTTCCAATTCCTGTGCTACCTTGTGTATGACTCTGGGCGGGTCACTTCACTTCTCTGTGCCTCAGTTTCCTGTCCTGTAAAAACAGTCCTCACAGGATTGTAAAGAGGACTAAATGAGTTAGTAATATATATGCCTTTGATGGGTGAATGGATAAACACAGTGTGGTATATCCATACAGCGGAATATTATTCAGTCCTGAAAAAGGAATACAGTCCTGATATCTGCTGTGACTTGAATGACCCTCAACAACATGACACTAAGTGAAGGAAGCCAGACTAAAAGGTTACATGTTATTAAGATATATCCAGAATGGACAAGTCCATAGAGACAGAAAACAGATTCATGGATACCAGGGGGCAGAGGGATGGGCAATAGGGAAGTGGCTGCTTAATGGAATGGGGTGTTTTTCTAGGGTGACAAAAAGATTTTGAAATGAGCCCTGGCTGGTGTGGCTCAGTGGATTGAGTGTCAGCCTGCAAACCAAAGGGTCGCCAGTTTGATTCCCAGGCAGGGTACGTGCCTGGGTTGTGGGCCAGGTCCCCAGTAGGGGCCATGTGAGAGGCAAGCACACATTGATGTTTCTCTCGCTCTCTTTCTCCCTCCCTTCTCCTCTCTAAAAATAAATAAACAAAACCTTTAAAAAAAAAGTTTTGAAACCCAAGAGCTGATGGTTGTACATTTGTGAATGCACTGAATGCCACTGAATTATGCGTCTTTAAATGGTTAGTGGTATGCTAGGTGAATTTTACCTGTAAATAAATGGAAAGCAATTTTTGTGTTTTCTGGCATATAAGGAACAATCAAAACATTATTGTTACCCATTTGCCACACCAATCAGCACAGAAGACGTTAATCTCAGCTGTTTTCAAAGTAAGAGAAAATCGTTCAATGGCAGGTAGTAGAAGGGAGCCGCAGGCCCAGGGACAGAATTTGCCAGGGGCCTATTCATCACACAAACGTTACTAACTGTAAGATAATAACGCTTTCATCTTGTTGCAAGGAGAGCACACAGGAACTGGGTCATGGGTATCATCGCAAATTCTCAGGGAGTCTCTGGGCTCATCTGCGTAGCTCAGGTGATGGCAGGGGGCGGGGCATCCCCGTGATTGAGTGTCTCCGGCGTCCACACCCTCCTATCCGCCCTCAGTTGTCTGTTTTCCTTCGGGCAGAATTCACGTGCCAGAAGTCCACCCCCTCAGAGCATTGTCTGGGACTCAGTGCTGTTCAGTACACACACAGAGGTGCCAGTGTTTGCTCGGATGGTTCCAGTAGCCTCCTCGGTGGCCTTCCTTGGGGAGCCCTTCAGGCTGGGCCTCCAACCTCAGCTGCTCTGACCTTCTAGAACACAGGTCTGACCCTGGTCCCTTCCTCCTTTACCTTCCCTACTTAAAATACCTCCCAAGACCCCTCATCCCCCCGCCCCAGCATAGCGTGTGGACTCCTAGTATGTCTACCTCCTGCCCCCTCCCACTGACCCCTAGTGCCCTGGGCTCCTGCCATCCTGAGCCCCATGCAGTTACCCATCGTGCAGGTGGCTGAACTCAGGCTGTGTGACTGCTCTGTGGCAAGAAAGGGCCCGGCCGCCTCTCTCCTGCCCCTTCCCTTCTCCAGGCTTCCCCTGGGACAGGACCTGATGGTGCCTCCCGCAGCCTCGTGTACCCTCACTTGGTGTCATCTGTTGCCCAGGAGAACTCTGCAGGTGCTGGCCACCCACTTGTGGCCACTTGCCTTTGTTCCTGCCGTGGGCAGCAGGCACCAGTGCCCCAAAGTGCCTTTTACAGCAGGGGAGACAGAGTGAGCTCTCCCAGCTGCCCAGGAAAGCCCAGGCCCACAGGCCAGAGGTGAGGACAGGCAGACAGGCCCCCAGGTGGAGAGGTGGGGCCCCCTGGAGGAACCCTTCCCTTCACCACCATCCGCCTGGCCCTTCCCACTGGAGGCAGGTGAGGAGTTCGAGGCTCACGGAACCAGGGTTTGGGCGTTTCCTGTTCGAATTCGCTTCTTGTCCTGACACCCCCTCTTTTGAATATCATCACCATTGTGTCTTGTTCTGATGTGGGGCATTTAGGACCCCCAGGGGACAGTGACCACTGTGTTCCAAATCCTGTCTTCAACCTCAAGTCGACCTTCTCTTTTTTCAAAGCAGCTAAATGACTACAGTCTGGGAGATGGGACTTGCCCGAGGGAACGAAAGCTTGATTAGGAGCAGAACAAGCTGGTTAATGAACGGCAGTTTGTTGAATTCCAAACAGTTCTGCAAAGGAAAATCTTACTGTTTCAAACATTTAGTTTCATTGTTTCATAATGAATTACTTAATTGATCGCAGTATTGCATTTTTTAATGTCTTAGTTGATAATTATTTACTCTTTTGAACTGAGTGGTTGGGAGGGAGCACCCGGTCTCCCGGTCTCCCACACGTCACATGTCGCATCGCACGGAGGTACCAGTGGGACAGTGGCAGGGTCGTGACCCACGGTTATTTACCTCTTTGTTATTACTTATTGTTGCAGCTACACCACGATGCTCCTTCCAGGCAGTAATGTGCCCCAACTGGATGCAACGGCAGCCTTTCTAATTGCTGTCTCTAAACATGCAGGACACCTGTGCTATGCAAGCAGCACATCTTTGTCGCCATGGTGATCAGGCAATGTCAGTCTCCAAACACATTTCTTGCAGCATATGTGGACTGGAGACAGAGGAAGCCAGGGAAGCTGTGCCTCTGGCAAAGGAGGCGTGGTGTCCTCGGAGCTCAGGGAACCTAGCTGCCCAGAGCCTGTGGACTCTCTTTCCCTCCACGCACTGGGTGCCTGGGACTCGGAAATACCTGCTCCAGTGCCTGAGCCTACTTCCAGGTCTGTGATGCCTCCTCCCTAGGTCTGTCTCCTCTCGGGAAGATGGTGGGACAGTTGTGCCCCCGAAACCTCGGTCTTGCGCCCGAGGGATGGCCCAGGTCTGCAAGCTGGTGTGGAGAGACTGGGCTGAGGTGTCTGTCCACACACATGCATGCTCTCGAGGCCATTTTTGATAAGAGACAGAGGTGGAGGATTAGGGGGGGCCAAGGGCCAGGGGTCTTTATCTGTCTTCCTGCCCTGACCCCCACAGTTCTGGGTGGGCCTGGCATGTGCCCCAGCTCTTGGTTCTCTGCTCATCTCTGGTGAATGTATCAAGTGCATTATCCACATCACCCTTCCTGAAGCCGTAAACCCTGTTCACTCTGCCAGACAGGTCCCCTCCTTGTCTGCCTCCTGGCTGCCTGCCACGCTTTCCGGGCAAAGTGTCCCTGGCCTCCCCAGCTAGAGTCCCCCCTCCCTCCGCGCCCCCAGCACTGGTGCCTGTCTGCCTCCCCAGTCTGGGGCTAGTCACTCTAAATGGCACACATGGCCGAGGGCTTCCTCTCTCCCACACACAGCACCCCATTCTCTGGGTCCCCAGTCCCTGGCCACCAGGCACAGGAACCCCATGTGCGGACTGGGCCGTGCCCTGGATTTTATCATTTTGGTAATTTGGGAGGAAGGCTTGGAAGCTTCCCCTCATATTCACCTCAAACTCCAGTTTCTTCTGGAACACAGAGCACTTGTTTGGGATGGTCAGTTTCTGCAGCTAAAGTGACAGCTGGGGGGAGTGTGCACCTGCCCCAGCAGGTCCACCCTCTGGGTTGTCCTCGTGTGTGGGGGCACTCCCACCCTGCCCCCCACCAACCACGTGGAGAAGGTGGGGGGCCAGTATGTGCTTGCATCTGCACTGGAGGGCCTGCCAGCCAACGACCATGGGGCAGGGAGCTGGGCTGCCTGTGGAGGAGGTGGCCCCGTGTCCCCATTTGCCCAGGACACGCGGTGTGTAAATCTGCTGTCCTGGAACGATGATTCATGGGGCCCCTTTCACTCTCCAAAGTGTCCCATCACTGACTAAGATCAATGGTACGGTCCCCTACGTGGTGGAAACTTGTATCCCACTTGCCAGGCTCATCAGCCCGAACATTTGCACTGGTTTTTTTTTTTTTTTTTTTTTTTTGAGTTCTGGAATTCTCAGATCTACTGTATTCTTAGAAAGGTTGGCAGAAAGCTCGGGGATTTCCATGGCCTCAATATGAATCCTAACCGGTTTTCTTTCAAGTCCAGGAAAGTGGTTATAAATACTCCACCCCATCCAGCGGCTCTCAGGCCCTGCTTCCACAGGGCCCCCATCCCGCAGGGGGAATCTCAGAGATGGCCGTGGCCCAGGCCACAAGGGCACGATGGGTCAGTGGGTAGAAAGAGTTCAAGTTCAGCTTGTTCAGTTCAGCTTATTCCAACAGGTTTGGTTTTGTTTTCTTTAAATTGTCACCTGAGGATATGTTGTTTATTGATTTTTAAAGAGAAAGGGAGAGAGAGAGAAAGAGAGAGAGAAACATCAATCAGTTGCCTCCTGTAAGTGCCAGGACCGGGGATGGAACCCACAACCTTTTGGTGTGAAGTACAGCACTCCAATCAGCAGAGCCACCCGGCCAATGGCAGGCAGGCCTCTTTATTGCTCTCTCTTCCTCTTCTCCATTCTTTCCTTCTCTCCCTGCAGACAGGTTCCCACTGCTGGGTCTGAGCTAAGGAACGGGCCCAGGCTGTGACCAATGCGTTCATCCCAATTCTAAGCTCTGAGGAGAGAGAATCCGATGCTTCTGTGTAGGTGGATGGCGGCTGGCGAGGTCTTTGTCATGTGATGAAAGATGGCTTCCAGGGATTACTCAGAGCAGAAAATGCACCCCTAAATGATGGACTGTCAAGTTGAGCAAGTCTCTCCGGATTTCTGCACCTTTCTATGACAGCCAGCTCCCTTCATTGTCCTGTCGCTGGGGCTGTGATGCTGGGAATGGCTCAGGTATTTGCCTACCTGCACCCCAATCCCATCCCCTCCCCACCCTTGCCCCCAGGGCTCAGTTAATCATTCTGGTCCCCAGCTGAGATACCTGGTGTGTGTCAGATTCCAGCCTGAGCTGGAGGGGGCTCTGAAGATACTGCTGTAACCCAGATATGTTCTGAGGTTCGGTATGGCCTGGCTTATGCACTGAGATACATTTAAAAACACACAGTCCAAAATTAATTACACTTAATTAAAACCAAATTATTTTTTGGCTTGCAAGGAAGAATTAAGGAATATTACTGGGGAACAAATCCCTAACTCCTCCAGCCCGTCCCGATTCTGTCTCTTTCCTGGCTGACACAGGTGCCCCGGAGCGCCCCCCTTGCCAGACTCCCCCAGACTCTGCCCGCCGCCCTGTACCTCCTGGCTGCCCCCGTTTCCAGTGTTGCCCAGACATTTCATAACTTGGCCAAGGGAGACTGAACTCTTCTTTAGGCGATATGGAAGAGGGAAAATCTGAGTAGCTGAGACCAAAGTTATCTTGAGCTGGTTGGGGTGGAAGGAGAGAAACAGCTCCCCTCCATCATGCAGAGAGGGACGGGAGCTGGCGCCTACACTGCTCGGCCCGCTCACCTCTTCTTGGGGGGCGGGGGGGTGCCTCAGGAAGGCCACACAGATGTCTAAGGGGGACATCGAGGAGAGTAGGGGCTGCATGAGGGGTAGACTCCATCACGTGGCCAAACCACATTGACTCGAGAATCGGCCTCTGTCTGCCTTAAAAGACCTCCTTTTTAACCACTAAACCACACAGCTACTCTTAACTGAAACCCCACTTTCTCCAGATTTTACCAGCTACACCCAGCTCTCGGGTCTCAGACCCCAGAGCCCCCTGGCCCTCACAATGCTCATGGTGAAAAATGACTGGACTCGAAGCTCGGTAAATTATCTTCCTTCAGACACTTCTGGAAGCAACAAAATATCCAAGATGTCTGTCTTTCTCAAGGACCGAAAGGAGCAGGAAAGACTGTAAGTGACAAGCTCCCTGTTCCTAGGGTGTTGCCTGCCTTGTCTTCCCGGTAACAGCCCTCCTGCCCTCGTTACTGCCCCGAGAGGGTTGTCTCCGAGTGGAGGTGCCAGCCTCCCAGACTGCTTTGGGAGGAGTGTGTTCTGAGGGAGGGAGAAAGAATAGTGCACCCGTAAAAGGTTCGTCTATCCTTCCATCCGTGTGTTTATTTCCAGTCCTTTTGGATTTCAGATTTTCCAATTAACCACTTGGCAGCTGGCCTGTCCATGCTGCACTTAGAGGCTTGGTTCGGTCTTCAACCTACAAATAAAATCAGAGCTCCATCCCCCGCCTGGGAATTGCCTGGGACACTGGCCAGGTGCCTGGGGGTGGCAATGTTATTAAACGCTCAATAAGTATTTGTTGAATCTGAGTGAGTTCACCTCCTGAAACCTGCTCAGTGGTGGTGAATGACAGAGGCAAGTGCCTTTCTCTTCTTCTGGGCTCTGGCTTCAGGCTGCCCCTCAGGCTCTGTCTGCCAAACCTGGCTCCCTGCCGTGGAGCCCAAGCCCCAGACCTGGTGTGGGACGCGGAACCAGATTCCTGCCGGAGTAAGGGAGGGGTTCAGATAATGCGTGCGCCTTGCCCGTGACTCTGGGAAGCTGACTTCTTTCCCTGTTTCTCATTCCACTATGAGCACAGGGAGGCAGGATGCAGCAGGCCACCGAGGCCTGCACACAGTAGGTCTCCAGGAAACGTTTGAGGAAATGCATTTACTTGAAATGATAGCAGTTGCAGCCAAGATCACCCAGGAAAGCAGAGGACAAATGCCTGCAGCAAAGGGTCTTGTGGGGACTTGCGGGGACCTGCGGGGGAGGGGCCTGCCTGGTAGGACAGACGAGTCCAAAGAGCAGCAGCTGCCAGTGACCAGGACGGTGCTGGGTGCCCTCTCAATGTTCTCATTTAATCCTTAAAGCCTTCCTCTGTCCAGATTCCTGTCTCCATTTTACAGATGAGGTCACTGCAGCACAGAAAAAATGAAGTAACCTGATCAATGTAGAAACTGAGAAAGTGGCAGAGCTTGGTTTCGAGCCCTTGTCTAGCCGCTGGTGCTCCACGGTCATGGCCTTCAGTAACACCCTGAAGCGTTTGGAATTGCTGCTCCCGGGGCCTGGGTCCCTGCGGACACTAGAGCGAGAAGGGGTACTCGGAGGTGGCCTTGAAGGTGCCGACTGCCTGGGCGGCTGGGGGAGGCAGACAAGGAATTTTTTTGGAAAGGAACCTCTTCCTGGGGGGATGACCGTCAGGGGTAGCGCGGCGCTGTTGCGCGGAGCCAGGTGACAAGGGTGGGCGGGGGAGGGGGGCTGCTGCAGGGACTGTCCAGCAAACAGAGGCGCCAGGCTGGTGCCCCACTGGCTCTGGGAGAGCGGCCCCCTGGGCGCGAGGCTGTGGGACTGTCGCCGGCAGCGTTTCTCAGCCCTGCGGGGGCACGCGGCCGCGGAGGTTTCCTCCAGCTCTGAGGCGCCGATCCTCAATCAGGGAGAGGTCTGACATTTCCCATCCCTCTGTGAGGATCCTGGGCCGACCACCAGTGACCCAAGTCCCTCCGCCCAGCCGAGGCGGCGGGAAGCCTGACTTTCTCAGCCCTGAAAAGAGCTGACAGGCTGTTCTGCGGGCCGGGAGCACCGGCCGGGGCTGGGAGCGTTGCCTTTGGCGCGGGGCCTCCTCGAGCTGCTCCACAAAGGGCCCTTCTCTTTCCCAGGCGGGAGGGCAGGCAGCGCGGCTCCCCCTGGCTGTAGGGGCAGGGGTGCCGACGAGTTTCCCAGGCCTGGGCCCTTAGGGAAACTGCAAGCGCAGAAAAAAATGGGCACGGGCTTCTGGCTGCGCTTCTTGACTCCGTGCCAGGTAGCCTCTGGGGTCAAACCTCCACCACTGGGGAGGATCTGAGCGACTCCTCTGTTCCACCGTCTTGGAAGAATTGCTATCTCAGCGACAGATGATTATCAGTTCCTTAACGAGTCTCCTTTATGCTGAACACCAGGGGCTGGAAAGCTGAATCTGGCCTGGCCCCTCCCAGGGCTCTGCAGAGATGGCACCGCACTGAGGGATGGCGCTGGGCTTCACAGAGGCTCCCGATGCCAATGCCACCTCCCCTCCCCCAGCAGCGAGGTCCCCACACACTGTTACCGAGCAGGATGGATACTGCCCCAGGGTCAGGAGCAGGTCAGAGCCCCAAATGTTTTGAATCAATGCCTCCTCTTCTAAGTCCCATTGAAGCAAGCTCCCAGCTCACCCCAGCGCCTAGAGAACGTGCTGCTTGGGTTTGAATCAGGGCTGGAACATTTGATTCAGGAAGGCACGCACACCAGCTTTCCTCTGAGAGCCTCAGGGACCCTGTTGATCCGCCATTGGCCAGCCTCCCCACAGCACCAATTTGAGGTTCATCCTGAAGTGCGTTTCCAGGTAACTGCAGCCTAGTCCCAGTGACTGATGTCAGTCAAGGACAACACAGAGTCCCAGAGGGGCCACTCTCCTGTGTGCAGGCTTGGGCAAGTTACTTGACCACCTGGTACCTGTATTAATTTTCTCAACTGAAGAGAAGGATAATGTCTATTACCACCTGAACGTGACTGAGTAAATATGATAATTAGTGAAAAATGTTCAGTGTCCTTAAGGAAGGATAAGTTTTTATCTTTTTAATCTCCACCCAAGGATATGTTTATTGATTTTAGAGAGAGAAGGAGAGTGGAGGGAGAGAGGGAAACATTGATGTTCAAGAGAAACATTAATCGGCTATTTCCCATATGCACCCCAACAGGGATTGAACCTACAGCCTAGGCATGTGTCCTGACTGGGAGTCGAACCCACAGCCTTTCGGTGCATGGGATGATGCTTCAACCAAATGAGCCACCGGCCAGGGCCGATAAGGTCTTTGAACGTTTGAAGAATTTCCAGCCATGAATAACTCATCACGTAATTAAATTAGCTGATATCAACCAACAATTCGTAAAACAAAGTAAGTATGAATTTACGAACGGAAGTGTTTATTGCACACAAGGGTTCTTCTTCATGGCGCCCCAATCGTCGGTGTCCAATTGCACTCTTCTTCCTGAGACATCGCCCGTGTCACTGCACTTTGTGGTGGTCAAGTGTCTCCATTGTTCTCTGCGCTGGGGGAACACTGAGCCACCTCCTCAGTCTGGTGCCCTGGGTCCACCGCAGCTCCAGCCCCACCTTTTTATGAAGCCCTGTTTATCACACCCCAACTTTGGGAACGTGTGTCAACTCACCAGTCTTGAAATCACCCCCTGCAACCCTAAAAGGAAGGCATATTCTGTTCCTTAAGCTGCCGGGACTTGGAAGTCATAGGAAAGGGTTGGGGGGAGGAGTGGGCTCAGCGGGAAGGGGACACCTGGGCAAGGGGGGCTGCAGAGGTGGGCGGGTGCCTGCTTCGGGTAGCAGCCAGAAGTGATTATCGATTGACAATGAGGAAATGAGACAAAAACTAGGAAACACCCCTACAAGAATAAAAGTTTTGGTGGAGGGCCCAGAACCCTACGGATCTTTATAACCCATGTTGTTCTGTTACAGTTCACAGGATATTCAAGGAGAGGGGCCCTGATCTGGCCGCAGAGTAGAAACCAGACTCTTGTGAACCAGTGGGGAAACGGTTGTCCCTGTGGTGTTCTACCTAGCTGTTCTCCCTTTTTTGTTTTCTACTCAGTATTGCCTGGTGTGTGTGTGTGTGCATGTGTCTGTGTGTGTGTGTATGGTGTTATTTATTTAGTACAAATATTTATGATCTCCTTTATTGCTCACTTCTTTCCAAACCGTGTCTCATGCTTCAATCCCTGTGCTGGCCTCACTGCCCCATAGGAGGCGCTGCAGTTCAAGTAAGGAATGGTCCTTGAGCGGCAACTAAGGGAAAGGTCCCACCCAGTCCAGGGGCACAATGAACCTTCTCTGTTGACCACTCCCCCTTCCCCCAAATCCTTTCAGCACACCGCAGGACGTGGGCAGCTGGAAAGAGAGACTGGAGCTTGACGCCCATTTCTAATGGTCCCTAGAGGGAGCTGCTCTGTGGCCAACAGTCTTCCTGTTGCATCTCTGGTCACACTGTAGAGACCCGTGCTTCCCACCTAGACTGTGAGACCTGCCTGAGCCCCAGGGCCTGGGGCCGAGTGCAAGTGGCTCGGCCAGGCGGCTCCTGCCTTGGCGGATCAGAGGTGATTCTCCTGAGTCCTGTGGGCCCAGAAAGAAAGGAAATCCACAGATGACTTCCAAAGGGCAGAAAGAGAAGCCAGACTCCGACCCAGGCATGTGAGAGTTGGCAAGTGGGTCCTTATTTGAATATCAGTAACACCTTCCTGAGGCCAGGCATGGGAAAATACTTGCATTTGAGGGGATCATGCTCCAGGGGTGATGGCAAGATAGGGCCAAGAAGAGAGATCACCAGTAGGGGGCCCCCTTGTGTCTGGAAAGGCCTAGCTCCCTCTAAAGCTTCAGCCAAGTTTGCTGAGCATGACTGTCCTGTGTCAATTGAGAGAGCAGAGGCAGGGTCTTCCGCCTCTGTTTAGGGGTGAGGCTGACCTGGAAGGCAGGCTCAGCACGGGCAAGCCCGGCTCAGCCACAGAGGAGCCTAACGGGGAGAGCCCAGACCAGTGGTCCGGAGGGAGGAACAATCGCCAGCTTCAATCTCAGACATCCCCATCACCCCTGCCTGCTTTCACCCCCTCTCCCCGCCAATGCCTCCCTGTCTCCCATTAATTTATCGTCTGCTCTGGTCCCTCCTTCAAGAACAAAGGCACTAGGCATTCTGCCTGTGAGTAACTTTGACGATACCTAGGTGCAAACTAGAAACCCCCGTTTCTCCCCGTCTGTGCCCTTGTTGTGCTGCGTGGGCTCGGTGAGGCCTTGCCATGAAAACAGTCCAAGAGACTGTGCTGATTTAGCAAGAATAGTTGTGGTGCAAAGAAATCTCTTGCCCAACTTCTCAGAGCTGGACGTTTTGCCACAGAACTGCTCCGCTGCCAAGAATGCACACCCCGGAGGCCTCTCTTTCACCACGTGAGACCTTCAAGAAGATAGCTTAGCTGCTGCGCTGCTGCCGGGCTGACTGCCTTGCAAGCATGAGGTGAGATCCAATCTGGATGGGGCCTCTGCCCCCACATCTATTTTTAGGGGAAAGATCACTCACCCACAGGGCCAGCTGGGAACAGAGCGAGGCTGGGGGGCGGGTTGGGGGCAGGTAGAGATTTAAAACAGCCTTGACCCTGAATCTCTTGCTCTTAGTGGGGCCGCAGGTGAGTTGAAGGAACAGGAATTGTTCTAGGTTTGTGAGAGGTGCAATGCAGTTTCCCCCAAACCATCAAATATTTGGCAGAGTGATAAAAAATAATCCTTTCTTCTAAAAATAGCCCTCCCAGAAACCAGAGGCCTGGATTTAATTACTGTCACTAAGTCCTCAGCGTGTACCGAGGTAGCAAGGCCCGAGCTGGGTCTTTGCTGATATTATCTGGTGTCACCCCGATCCAACCCACGGAGCGGGTATTTCCACTCTCACCTGACAGGCGAGCACATGGAGGGTCTGAGAAGGAATTCAAAGTTTGCACATCACTTAATCTTTATTGTTTTCCCTCAAATCTCCTAGGCCAGAGGCTCCCAAACTGGGTTGCACATCAGAACAAATGGAGAAGCTTTATAAAAAATACAAATTCCTGGGGTTTCCCCCAGCCCTGCTGAATCATGGGGTTGGGCAGGGGCAGAAGGATTTGTCTGTCCCCAAGATGAGTGGGACACACAGCCCAGTGTGAGATACAGAAGGGGACAGGGTGATTCCAGGAGCACTCGGGGAAGGCCACTTCCTTGTTCCTTCTGCCTTGGGCCCTAGGTGTTCTCCTGCTGCCTGGACATCTCTGATCCCCTGTTCCCACTTCTGCTCTCCCTCACATCCCAGCTCCAATGTCACCTGTTAGGTGGAAAGCGCCGGAAAGGCAGGGACGAAGTCACAGTGGCACCTTGTGGCCACCTACCTCTGAAAAGGGGAGAGGACAAGGCAGCAGGCTGGGGCAAGTGGAGGGGCAGGAGGAGTACAAGGGGGTGCTAGCCCCATTTTGGCCCAGCCCCTCCTCCTAAGGTGCTACTTTCTCCCCCGAGAAAAGCGGGGGCTGGGGGAGACGCAGGTGTGAAGCTTCAGGAAGTGTCAGCGTGGCTCTGGGGCTTGTGTAAAGTCGACTTCGGCCCCACGTCAGCAGGTCTGCCTTCTAAATGAGCCCCAGAGATACGATGCTGGTGGGCTGGGTGAATTCTGAGGTCCTTTCTGGCCAGACCTGTTGAAATTTATTCGGTCAGCAAACAGTTCTTGAGATCTGGGCATGAGGAAGACAAAGAGCGCTGAGGAAAGTGTTGACTTCTCAGAACTTGCATTGTCCCCGCAGCCACCAGGCAATGCGTCCCTGGAGGTGACGCAGAGACCTGCTTGTCGTTTCCTCTGCAGCTCGCCCTGCTTGGGTCACCGCTCTGCAGTGTCCAGGAGCCCAGTACGATGCATCCCCTGTTAGAAATGTCCCCAAATCTGTATATTGGGTTGGCCAAAAAATTAGTTTGGTTTTCTCCATAGGATGGTTCTAGTAGCCCTTAGTTGCCTTTAATGTCATTTGAAACAATTTTGTTACATTGTATTGTGACAGCTGTCATATCAGTGTGCATTTGGGAAAAAAAAATCAAAATTGGTGAATTTTTGTACAGCCATTTTAATATTGAAGATGGAAGAAAACACATAATGTTTTTGGCATATTATGCTTCATTATTTCAAGAAAGGTAAAAACACAACTGAAATGCAAAAATAGGTTTGTGTAGTGTGTGGAGAAGGTGCTGTGACTAATCGAACAAGTCAAAAGTGTTTGCAAAGTTTTGTGCTGGAGATTTCTCGCTGGATGATGCTCCATGGTCGGGCAGACCAGTTGAAGTTGATGGTGATCAAATGGAGACATTAATTGAGAAAATCAACATTATACTAAGTGGGATCTAGCTGACATACTCAAAATATCCAAATCAATAAAGTTACAGGTGAAAAATGAAACCTGTGTCTTTTACTTTACGGAAAAAAAATATACAGACTTTTTGACCACCCCAATAATTCTTTCTCCCATCCCCCCACTTTAAAAAAATATAAAACAAAATACATATAGAAAACCACATAAATGTATAGCTCCGTGAGGGGTAAGGTGAACGTCCCTCACTCACTGCTCACGTCATGAAATAGAGCCATGCGTCCCCTCAGAGGCCCCTCCGTGTCCTCTCAACTCCTTCCCTTCTTCCCTCAAAGTAAACACCCGCCTGGCTTTCAGGGTTATTACTTCCTACCACTTTATTTCTTCAGAGTCCTTCCACCTGGTATACATTCCTAGTCTCTGTGCTGTCAGTGTGTCTTTAAAAATCTTGGGTTCTGTCTTTTAAGTCTCATGAGGTTTATAGGTTCCCCATCCATCTGTTTAAAAGACAGTTTCCCACAGCCTGGCTTTTGCCGATGGCGGACTCGCAGAGCAGATCTGCATCTTCCTCTGTGCTCCGTGGTTCCTGAAAGTTGGCAGCCGAAATCAGAGGTTCCATCGGTCCCATTCCCAGTTCCTTTGGCAAGGCTACAGGTGCTGGTGTGTTCCTTCCTCAGGAGGCACATGTCTGGCTTTCTCTCCCTTCCTTTCTGCCTCCTCTTTGCCCACCCCTCTCCCCCTCCTCTCCCCGCCCCCTTCCTCTCTCATGCCCACTATTGACATTGATGATTAGTGTCTGGAGCTATTAATTCACTGGGAACTGAAAAATTGTGAAAGTCTGGTGCTATAATTTCTTTTTTATTTAATTTATTTAAAGCTTGGTTACCCACTGGTTCCTTTCATGGAGGAAGGCAAGATAAATGCTTCATTCTTCCCTTTACTTAGCACTCTTCTTGTAATACTGGTTTGGTGGCAATGAACTCCTTTGGCCTTTTCCTGTCTGGGAAGCTCTCTCTCTGCCCTTCAATTCTAAATGAGAGCTTTGCTGGGTAGAGCAGTCTTTGCTGTAGGTCCTTCTTTTTCATGACTTTGAATATTTCATGCCAATCCCTCCTAGCCTGCAGTTTCTGTTGAGAAATCAGCTACCAGTCATAAGGGAGCTTCCTTGTAGGTAACTGTCTTTTCCTTGCTGCTTTTAAGATTTTCTCTTTATCTTTAACCTTTAGCATTTTAATTATGATGTGTCTTGGTGTGGACCTCTTTGGGTTCATGTTGTCTGGGACTTTCTGCACTTCCTGGGCTTATGTTTTATTTTCTTCACCAGGTTAGGGAAGTTTTCTGTCATTTCTCCAAATAGGTTTTCAATTCCTTGGTCTTTACTTTTCTGGTAACCATATGATGCAAATGTTGGTATGCTTGATATTGTCCCAGAGGTTCCTTAAACTATCCTCATTTTGGTTTTTTGATTCTCTTTTCAAAAAATATTTTATTTATTTCTTTTTAGAGAAAAGGGAAAGGAGGGAGAGAGGGAGAGAAACATCAATGTGTGATTGTCTCTCATGCACCCCCTACTGGAGGCTTGGTCTGCAACCCAGGCATGTGCCCTGACTGGGATTCAAACCAGCGACTCTTTGGTTCACAGGCCAGCATTCAATCCACTGAGCCACACCAGTCAGGGCTGATTCTTTTTTCTTTTCATTGTTCCGATTGGGTGTTTTCTGCTACCTTGTCTTTCAAATTGCTGATTCAATCCTCTGCTCATCAAATCTGCTGCTGATTCCTGCTAGTGGATTCTTCATTTCAGATATTGTATTCTTCACTTCTTACTAGTTCTTTTTAATGATTCCCATGTCCTTTTTTATGTTTATTGTCTCTTTGTCAAAGTTCTCAGTGAGTTCATATATTCTCCTAAATTCCTTGAGCATCCTTATAACCATTGTTTTGAACTTTGTATGTAGTAGATTGCTCACCTTCATGTCAGTTAGTTTCTTTTTCTAGAGTTTTCTCCTGTTTTTCATTTGGGACATGTTTCTTCATCTCCTTATTTTTGCTGCCTCTCTGTCTTATTTCTGTGCATTAGGTAGATTTGCTATGTCTCCCAGGCTTGGCGGGATGGCCTTATGTAGTAGGTGTTTTGTGGGCCCCAGCAGCCAAGTCTTCTTGGTCACCGGAGCCAGATGTTCTAGGAGCGTCCCTCGTGTGGGCTGTGTGTCCCCTCCTGTTGTAGCTGAGGCTTGATTGCTGTTGGCACATCATGCATGGAGTCAACCCTCAGGCTGGCTGGCTGGGAGGATCGGCCACAAGCACAGTGGGTGAACTGCTGGGAGGGAGCTGCCTCCATAAAGCCGGGTTCTCCCCAGACCACCCTCTGGCTGTGCCATTTGTGGAGCTAATCAGGTGATGCTCTGGTGTGTTCTGAAGCCGGCCCCTAGCTGGGCTAATTCTGGGGCCTGTTAGGAGGGGCTCTGGTTCAGGCCAAGGTCAGCTGCTGTCCACGTCCAGCCTGGGACCACCTGGTAGGAGCTACAAAGCAATCCGAGGTTGATAGCTGCCTTGCTGGGCCCAAACGTGCATGGGAGGGCTCACACTGTGACATGAGGCTGGTTTTCCCCAGTACCAGCCCTGGCACCACTCAGCATGAGGCACAGGGTACTCTGAGGCCAGCCACTGCCTGCCTGGGACCTGAGACCTTGGAGAGTTTTGAAGAAAGTCTGCAGCTCGGGTGGAGGCTGGCTACCTGTGAGGCAGAGCCCTGGAAAGAGCTGCCAGCAGTATGAGAGTTGGGGGGCAGGGTCTCTGGGAGTCACCAGGGTGGGGTGACTGTATTTACCAGGTTAGCGCAGATTCAGAGCTGGCCCCCATCTGCAGCTGGGAGGGAGGAGGGCTCAGCACAGGGACAATGGCAGCTGTCCCTGCATCCCTTGCCCTAAGCCACACAACTCAGCTTCTCCCTGTACAACTCTGGTGCCTTTCAAGCTACTCTCTCTTTGCTGGAGCTTAGGGTGAGTGTGAGTGAGTGAGTCTGTGTGCAGGCCCTTTAAGGGGACACCTGGGTCTCCAGAAGCCCTCCATTTCACCTGGATGGAATCCCCCCTGGTTTTCACTGCCAGATATTATGGGGACCCTCTTTCTGGCACTAGAGCCCTGGGCTAGGGAGCCCAGTGTGGGGCAGGGGCTCCTCCCCCTTCAGGGGCCACCTCTATAGCTCAGATATCCCTGCTGATTCTCAGTTGCTGCATGCGGGTATGCAACCAGCCTGTTCCACGTCGTGCCCCTCCTGCCAGGCTCGACGTGGCTTCTTCTTCATGTCCTTGGTTCTAGGGCTTCTATTCATCTAGCCCTCAGATGGTTCTCCAGGCTGATTGCTCTATAATTTTGTTGTAATTTTGACGTGGTTATAGGAAGAGGTGAGCACAGCATTGACCTACACTGCCATCTTGACCGGAACCTCCTATTTACCACTTTTCAAGATGCTGACAGGGTTGGAAATGGGGTTGGGCATGGGTGGTCCTGGTGTGTATGGCTTGGGAAACATGCTTGTCCAGCCGTGACCTTGGGTGCAGCCTCTGACCTGAGCCCTGCTTCCTCTGCCGCACCACAGTCAACGCGTGTGAGGGGTTCTTCATCTTGCTGTAGCCTCGGGTCAGCTGAGTGTGGCCCCAAAGGGGGGCATTTCCCCTTGGTACAGCCCCTTGGAGTGTGGTTCCCCTTGTTGGCATGGCGGTGGGCTCCTCGGTGCTTCCCAGTCTTCCCTCAGAACAGCACTCCACTCTTCAGCCCCTTGGCAGAAATGGTTTCGTCCCTTCGGCTTTACTCTTTGGAAGCCAGAGAGACAGTGTCAAGAGGATTCGTGGAAGGCAAGCTGCCTGGTTTTGGTTTTGCTTTCCTTTCGGGCAGATGCTAAGGTTACCTGGCTGTCTGTCCTGCAGAGACGCTGTAAATACTCTTCCTCGTGAACCTCCGCAGGTTCCCGTGAAATTCCATGACCTTCCGGTGGAGCAACCCAACAGTGCCGACACCCACACTGAAGAAAAGAACCCCTGAGAAGTCTCCTGTGAGGTTCAGGAAGAGTTGGGAAATAGGACCACTTTCATGAGTTCCATGCACCTAAAACTGTAAGGAAACTTCTCAAGTAGGAAAATCATTTCGCTTCTTTGTAATTTTCTGGTAGTCTCTAACAAGCACTTTTAGACCGACTGGTTGTTTTAGTTTAATTTTGTCTTCGCTGTGGGGTCTTGGAGTGTGTTTTTTTGTGTTTTTAACCTTAGTCCTCATTATGTTTCCAAATGGTGGAGACGGAGCTCCCGGTTGCTGTGGTTGTGAGCACTGGGGGTGTCCTGGGAACCCCGTCGGGGCTGCAAACTCTCCAGCAGAGATGGGACAGTCCACTTGTCCTGCTGTCGGCCCGCCCACATGCTCTGAGCTTTTAGAGACAAGGGGACCGAGGCGGTAACCTGGACATATCAAGGCCCTTTGATTTCGCAGGTCTGTTGAAACTTGCCTCTACCGCCAGTTTTTTGTCGTTGCTGTTGCTGTTTTTTACTGTTTTTGAGAGCTTTGCATTTTCTGATAAAGCAGTGTGTCCGTCTGTTTGCATTGGTGGCCTGAGGTAAGGTGGCGTGGGACAGCCCACCTGGAGCCCGATGGGCCACCCGCCCCGCCCCTCCTGGGGCTGTGAGCACGCCAGAGGGCAGCTGTCTTGGTTCTTTCTGGCAAGTGCTGTCTTTGTGTTTCTTTGTTTTTCCTGGTAGCTGGCCTGAGCCGTCGTCATCACCGAGACCCAGTGGTTGGGCCAGGCAACTCTCTGCCTTTATTTGCAGGACACAGGTCTGCAATGACCGACCAGTGTGCGTCAGTCACACACATGGGGTCTCTCAGGAGGACAGAGTGGCTAGCAGCTGTCACTCCCCGTCTTGTGGCAGAGAGGCCACCTCTGGTAGTGTTCCATAAAAAAAATGTTTTGACATCTCCTCTGCATGATGGTAACAGAATTCAGTCCTTTAAAAATTTGAATGTGTTTTCTGTGTTCTCGTCTCCTTCATTTTCACAGTGAATTACTCCAGTGTGTTCATTTCAGCACAGTTCCTGCAGGTTCCCGCCCACAGCCCGTCTGGGCGATCCAGCGCCTCACAAATCTCAGGGAAGGGGGCTGCTGAGGTACTCTGAACAAGGCAAGAAGTAAAATGCTAATTTTTTAAGCTCATTTTTATTGTTTATTGATCCGAGAGAGAGAAAGAGAAACATCGATTTTGTTGTTCCACTTATTCATGCATTCACTGGTTGAATCTTGTATGTGCCCTGACCGGGGATCGAACCTGCAACGTTGGGGCATCGGGACAATGCTCTAACCAGCTGAGCTACCCAGCCAGGGCCTAAAAATGCTCATGTTCTAAAGGTGTACTTTACCTCTTGATTAAATACCGAGCTATGTTGTGAAAATACGTTCAAGAAGTCATTAAAGTAAACAATAGTGTCTCTTACGGTCGCACGCCAAAACCAGGTATCTGTGATGGGTGTGCTGCTGGTTTTGAGTACTGTGGTAGACCGCAAAGCAGTATCACAGAACACCAGCCTGAATGTGTTCCCGCACATCTGATGGGGCTAAAAAGAAGCTAATCCTTGAGATAAAATGTCTCACTCCCTTATTCTGTATACATTCCACTATCCTCATAGGAACTTTTGCAACACTGGGTGGCTGGTGTCATAAATCTATGATAACCCATGACAAGTCTTATATATTACACAGTTAACAGTGTTATTATATTTCTGTCAATTGGGTTTGATAAAGCTTTGCTTAATTTGGAGGTTAAAAAGAAACGTTCAGTTTTCAATTAAGTCATTTCCACGGGAAATGGTTTAAACCGAAGCAGCATAAGACAATTATTTCATCTCGAAATGTGTTCTATCACAGCTGTAATTCACATTGGCTTTAGAAAATGCTGTTCCTTAGTCTAATGAGCTTAGAGATTTAGTGGTCTCCCTGGGAAAGTTGTTCTAATATTCAGGATGGTTGGTCACTTGCCACGCATCTGTCACTCGTCACCATCTGTCTGTCGCATTTACAGACACGTGGCTTCTTCCTCACACGCTCCCACCTCCCGTCACTGACCCTTCCAAGCGATTTCCAGGCCTTGCCCCCAGGGCAGAGTGGACCTCTTCCTCCCAGAACGCCAGCAGCCCGCCCCCCACCCTGGCGCCCAAGTCCACGTCTTCAGAAAATGAAACTGAAGGCTCCTTTTGGCAATTCTTCACAACCTCCAGTCTCACGTGATAATTCACCCCCCAGGGAGACTGAGCCAAAAGACTGAAGTCACACATTCGTTTGAAATCCTCAAGTCAAGTACACACAAACCTCCCTGCCCCCCACTCGCCCGACAAAGAGAAGCAGGTACACGACAATGGGGGGACAGGACGCCAAAGCCCGAGGATGCCACTGCTCAGGATGGCAGTGGCACTCAGCGAGCCCTGCACCTGTCAGCCAGGGGGCCCCAGGGGACGCTCAGCGGCAGACTCACCTGTCCAGCTGCTGTCCAGCATTGCCTCTTCTGGGATGTTTGATGCCTGTGGCCCAAACACATCTGGACTAATTAATGCAGAAGTGCCCACAGTGCCACGTTCTCCACGATCTTCCGTGTTGGGTGGTCCTCATGCCTGCAATTCTGCAAGTGTAGACTCGACCCCTGTCTCTTGGTGAAGGGCTGTTCTTGCAGAGAGAAAAGCCATAGTCTGGCTCACCCCTTTTTCTCAGGGCCTCACCCCCCACCCTGTCTCGTCACCTATCACCCTGTCCTGAAATGGAGAACTTGTCCTGCAAGTTCCCCGACTCTTTTGAGTGACGCTGGTCCTGAGACTTGGAAGACAGCTCAGCTAAGAGAAAAACTTCCAGCCATAAAAAAAAAATTAAAAAAGGATGAAACCCAAAGCAATTAAAGCTTTAATTTTTCATGACCCATGCTTCCATAAATGCAAATGGCGAATCAACAGCATGAAATATTAACTGAGCCAGTAATCCAGGATTCTGTACGATGCCAAATTGCTCCCTATGGTCAGAGAAAAAGCTATCAGACAGCAGTTTCTGAAAACAAACGCAGGCTTCCGAATGTCCCAGCAGGGGAGCCAGGGCTCATTTCTCCGAAGGGCCAGTCTTGAAAGGACCGGAAGGCTACAATGGCCACCAGCACAGGGTAGAAAAGAGAACTCCACAGAAAGATGTGAGACAGATTTCCAGGAACTCTCCCAGGGGTTGGAGAAGGGGCCTCAGCAGACCTCTCTCCAGGATTAGATTCTGGGGCCATGTGTGTTCACGTCTCAGGTGATGGTGTCAAAGGGGAGGCCCTGCTAGGGATTGAACTTGTTGCATTTATTTTATTTTTTCCTTCAGCAAAATAGGTGATGGGCCACGTCGCCATGTGGCGAATGCTGTGGGTGGTCTTGGAGGTACTGCTACAAGCCTGGCTGCTGGGGAGGCTGTTGGGGAGGCTCTGGAAGTCGCCCACAGGGCCTCCTATAGCAGTGAGACTCCCGGGAGAAAGGAGAGCACACTGAGAGGGGATCAGTGGCCCTGGGTCCAACCACTTGGGACCACCTTGAGCCCTGGGGAGAGGTCAAGGCCTTGGAGCAGAGACTGGAACACCCTTGGTTGTCTTAGCGCTCAGGGCATGTGTCTTCCCTCCAGGAACCGTCATCCTGGGCAGGCTTCCTGCCAGCAGAGGGTCTTCTCAGCAGGGGACAGACAGTGTTGTCTTCTGAGACGATCCCCAACCCAACACCGTGTGTCAGGGAGGACAACAGCAGACCTGAACGATGGGCTCCAGGCTGCACTCCCGCCAGTGTGTGGAAGCCGGGCCAGCCCGCTTGGAGTGGGCTAGGACAATTAGGGATGGAGGGCGGCGGCCTCCACGGGGACATGCTGAGTTTCCGATAATAGGGTAGACGGCGCAAACAATTATTCCGTGGCAGAAACGGTTGTCTGCTGGCCCACTGAGCCTTCTCTGCAAGAGCCCGTTCTGGAAGAGCCCGCCTCCAGGACAGAGACTGAAAATGCCACACCCCGGTCTCCCCAACTGTCTTGGTCTCTGGTCCAGTTTGGTCAAACGAGACCATGAGACAATTTACTAGGAGCCTGAGGGGAACCTGTCTTGCTCCTGATAACAGAGGGCTAGGCAAGGAAAACTGGCCTCGTTCACGCCTTAAACACAGCTCAAGCACAGGCACAAAATCTGGAGCTCTGGCAGCAACGTTGTGACCATGAGGGAAAGCCAGGAGAATTGCAGGGAAGTCGACCCAGAGCTCTGACACCATGCAGCCACCCACCCGACATGGGAGCCACCCACCTCAGGGCTTCCTGCTAGGTGAGCAAATGCCCCCCCCCCCTCCATGTTTCTGTTACTTGGGTATTCTGTTGGTTTCCGTGGACACCATTTCCATCGATTAGAAATGTCTTTGGTTGTAAATGACGGAAAGCCCAGCTAATTCTGGCTTAAGTCCCAGGGAAATAGACTATTTACTTAACAGGAAGTCTGAAGGTAGATAGATGGTCCTGAACTTGGTCCGTTGGCTCATCCACACCATCAAGAATCCAGACTCTTTCCATCGGTTCCAATGGACTTCGCCTCTGGTTGTTGCCTCCTGGTTGCAAAATGGCTGCTGAAGCACTGAGTGGTTTATGCTGGCATAGGATAGGAAGGGAGGAGCGGAGCAGACAGGGATCCTTCTCCCCAGCTACCTTCCTATTTTCAGGGAAAAACACCTCTGCCAGGATCAAGCGCCATCCACAGACTAATCACTGGCAAAAAGGGGTGACAGCCATTTTTGACCTAAACCAGGGGCTGTTGGGCTTCTGCCATTTGCTGCCCCCCTGCTCTTCTTCTTTCTCAGCGTGCCCACTGCCCTTGCCTGCAGCCCTCGAAGTGCCATCTTGGTGATACTGTGTTCTTTGGGTTCTTTGTTAAAAAGCAGAGAATGTTCTCTACCCTTTGAGCTTCACTCTACCAGTTGGACCAAAAACAGATTCTGTGTTCCCCAAAGCTCTGTTTGCTGATATTTTTAGGGAAAACGAAACCAAGAAATCATCTCCAGGTGCTGCTTCCACTGCCTCTCTCCCCAGAGCCAGACCCGAGAGCCAGGGGTGATTTTGCACACACGGCCACACACCCCAGTGGACATTTGGAAATGTCCGGGGACATATTTAGTTGTCGCAGCTGGGTAGCTAGATGGTGGCACTCCCATACCTACTGCTCCTGACACCTGGGGAAGCCGCCAATCGTCCTGCGGTGAACTGGGCAGCCCCCCGCTTCTACCTCCCCGATGAAGAATCATCCAGACTGAAATAACCAGCAGGGCCAAGGCTGAGAAACTTGGTCCTGCAGGATGACACTAGAGCAGAAAGCCTTCTTTCCTGCTTTTCTTAATGCCTTCTTGCTGTTGCCTCAGGCCCTTATAAACAAGAAGAGTGTCCACATTCTACACCTCCCTCCAAGGATAATAACTTGCCCCCAGGTGGTAGCAGTGACCCGGGGAACCCCACAGAGGAGGCCTAAGTAGTTGTCAACTCATTGCTTAAATAAGTGAGTCTGCTTCCACCTTCGGAAACATTGCAGCAATCACCGCCTGACTTCTGTGCAAAACGACAAAACGTTGCAGCTGCGGCAGTAGCTGTCTCCAGCTGCTGTTGCTTCAGAGACAGGCCCCGTGGGAGAGCCAGGTTCATTCCATGTCTGGTCCCCCCGCGTGGGAAGTGAGCCAATTGGCAGCAGAGAAGCAGCCTCCCATGAAGGCTTGTGAAGTCTCGATCTGGTCCACGCACCCTGCCCTCTCCCAGTTGATCTCCATCGAGTGAAAACTTAAAGTCACCATTAGAGATGTCCCTTCTTAGTTTTCTCTCGCCGCCTTTCTATTTTCATCCCCATGTGGCGTGCAGGGTGTGTCGTGCTGGAGCTGGCTGCTGCGGGAGATGTCTCCGTGTTCTCTCCTATCCTGTTCATGCCCCCTGGGAACTGTAGGAGTTCAGATCCAGGATTGGCCGCTGCTGTAAAGAGGTTCTCCAACCTGATACATTGTCTTAAATAAGTCAGAGGTTTCTCTCTTCTGTAACCATCTGGGTAGGCGGTCCCAGGCTGCCATGATGGTCCAGTGGTGTCCAAGCCCCAGGTGCCTTTGCTCAAAGGTAGCTTCTACCTCATTTTCAAGGGTGGCTGGACATCGTTTCCCGTCATCACAGCTACATTCCAGCCAGCGGGAGCAGGACATACCCTTACCTTTAAGGGACATTACTTGCAAGCTGCACTCGTCACTTCGGCTCAAATGAAACTGGTGAGGGGACGGAATTACTGCGAGACTTGCAGGCAGCAGATATCCTTGGGATGACACAGAATGTCCCCTCTCCCAGGTCAGACGCACAGACCCCATGGGGAGTATGAAGGTCAGTGGGTCATGAGGCAGCAGGGGCCTGGGGTCTCTAGTCCCCCACGCCTCCCGCCAGCCCTTGCACATTAAAGACCCCAAATGCTTTTTATTGATAATCTAGACAAGACCATCGGTTTAACAACAATAACATGAATCAAGGAAGAGACCCTACATTTTCAAATAAAAGAAAGAGAAACTGGCCGAACAAAAGACAATGAGCATTCTGGATTGCTTCCACTTCCTCCAGGCTCTTCCAAGGCCCCCTCCCCGGGTCAGGAGCAGGCTCCTGTAACACCTCACCCTGCAAATCTCCCAGGTCTTTCATTTCACGCTCCTTGCCCAACGTCCTATAGAAAGGGCTTCCTCCAGCGTCCCCGGGGGACATGTATGCAGTGACAGGACACTTACAAAATGACACCTCCTTGAAGAGCTATGGAGAGCAGTCAGGTGCAAGCGCTGGGGCGGCCTTTGCTGCCCTTGGCTGCCCTTGGCCTCTGTCCAAGCATTTGTGGAGGGAGCGCTGGGCTGCATGCCTGCCTGCCCTGGCTGGCAGGGCCCTGACAAACCCTGGCCTGATGCACTGGGAGGCACTTGGCAGATGCAAAGCATGATTGTGACACTGTCAGAATAATCTCTGGGTTCCAGGCACTGAGGATCTGTTGCTGGGAATTGAAGAGGATTTTATTTTCTTTCTGAGAATCTGCAGTGTGGCTGGCTCTGGGGAAGGGACTTTATTGAGGAGTGTGTGGAGCAAGGGTGGGGATTCCCTTGGTGGGATTACTGTGCTTCTCGGGGCCCACGCCCGAGTGACACTCACGTCCCCGTGGTCCTGTGCAGCGGGTGGGACCGTGCCATTGCAGAGATTCCAGATGTTTCACAGATTCCAGTGCGCAGGCATGTCGGGCGCATGGAGCTTTTCGATCTGGATTTGCACCCAGGTCTCTCTGACTTGAAAAATTCACTTTTCTACCTCAGTGCTCCCTCAAATTCAAATTAAACCCTTTTTCAAGAATTAAATATCTTCAGCCCTGGCCAGTGTGGCTTGGTTGGTTGGAGCATCGTCCCATCAGCTGAAAGGTCGTGGGTCTGGTTCCTAGTCAGGGAGCAAAGGAGAAGGCAGCCAGTCGATGTTTCTCTCTCTCTCCTTTCCTCTCCTCTAAAAAGCAATGCAGAGGTGTCCTCTGGTGAGGACACAAAGAAGAAAAAGAATTAAACATCTCCACATGCACCCTCTGCCCTAAGAAGTGAGGGACCGGGTTGCTCCCTGCACCCCACCCCCCACCCCGCCCCAATGCCTCATCCTTTCCAGGGAGAGGTCGGACCTAGATTAGAAAAGGACCCCAATTTCTAACCTGAAATTCTTGGGCCAGATGTATGTTAAAATCGGTAACTAAAATTCAGAAATGTTCAGATTTTATAAAGGAATTCTAATGCATGGGTGACATCTTAGATAACACGTGGTGGGGCTTGGGGGAGAAGAGGAGGAATGGACTTTCAAATCGGGCAAATCCATGGGCAGAGGAACCCTGATTAAAGCACACGCTTGTGGCGAATCCCATGCTACAGAACACACGACTGGATCATCGGCTTCGGCATGCACGCAGCAAGGCCAAATAGAGAGTGTCTTCCTCATTTCTTCCAGGCCCATTACGCTAATGGCTGGTGAAACCTCAGCCAGAAGGGACTGGGGGAAATGTTAGTCCCTTCCTGGTGACAGTGTCTTCTTTCATTCGCTATTGATCTGCGCCCACACACTCCCTCGCCGCCCTCCCGTCTGCCCCTGGTGGCTCAACCCTTCCGTGAGGGCTTCAAATCTAATAAGAGAGGGGCTCTTTCTCTTGGCTGCAGCTGCTCCAAGCGCATGCTTTCCCAGCCCCGTGCTCAGGAGCCCGAGCTGTCCTACTTGCTGCTTGCTACTGCACAGGTCTGTGCAGGTATCGATGCTGAGATGCAGGCTCTGGAAGGTCAGCAGCCCCGAATCTGGAGACGACCCCCACCCGGCAATGCCCATCGACCCTCGCCTCTCCGCCTGTCAGGGTGATGCTGTGCCTTGGCAGGAATTTTCTTGTTTTAACATTTGTGTTGTATTCCGGCAGGCT
Organism: Macrotus californicus; assembly: GCA_007922815.1. NCBI lineage: Eukaryota > Metazoa > Chordata > Mammalia > Chiroptera > Phyllostomidae > Macrotus > Macrotus californicus. The sequence goes on from VMDR010000706.1 coordinate 31,860, forward strand.
GAATACAACCTGAAAAGAGCACTTTGGAAAGGAAATCATCAATTTTCTGCTGCTTCTTGTATGTTGACAGCAAGCCTGCCCTGAGTGACATCACTGTTTACCTGTTCCATGCCTGGACCTGAGTGGTCCACGCAGAGAGACTTTATAAAAGTTGCAGTTAAATGAACACACTGATCTGCTTCTCTTGACCCATGTGTAGGAAATCTGCCTTCAGGGCTAGTTCACCTGAAAGCCCTTGTGTATTAAGAGCAGGATTTCCATCAGGCCAGACTGAAGAAAGAGAAACCCAGGTTCCCAAATAGAAGAGAGCTGAGGGGGTTTCCAGCAGGTAAGATCTCACTGGGGAAGACTTTCTTTCCATTTTGATTTATTCTGAAAGAATTAGTACTTCTTGGGAAGGAGAGGGAAGGGGGAAGGACTAGGAAAATTCACTCCCTGAAGTCTAACCCATAACACCATGCCTGGGTCAAGATCTCTGCCGTCTTTGCTCAGACAGGCACCGTGGTAACTAGGATGGTAACCCAGATCCGCTCAGTGGGAATCCCAATCGGTCGATGTCCTCGGGGGACCTCCGGTGGTGGTGGCGATGGGGGTACCACTGCTCTAGAAAGGCGGGTCACCTAATTTGCATCATAGAATGATTTCTACCATGAACCAATCCAGTCGTGTTTGTCTGGGGTGCATTTTGTGCCGGGGCAGCACTGGCCCGGGGAAGACGGCCGTGCTGGGGTCAGCACAGGCCCTGCTCCAGGAGGCCAAGGCGAATGAGTCCCAGCCCCGCCCCCCCACGCCCGGCCATCGAACAGGAAAGAAGGCCAGTAGCAAAAGAGAGACTGTATGTTACTGGCTGGCCCCAAAGGTCTCAGGGAAGGAACCGTGTGTGTTTAGGGAAAGGACTCAGTCAGCCTTTGGAAATGGAGTGAGGCGGAAGAAGGCCACAGAGAGGTGGCTGGAGTGCCCTAGGAGCCAGAGCACTAGGGTCCGGGGGACAGAGGGGGAAAGAAGAGAGAAGAGGAGGTTGGGCCAGCAGGACAGGAGGTAGAGCTGGCAGGTGCAGAACTGTCCGTGAGGCTCAGCGCTGGTCTGCATTGGTTTCGTGCCGCCGTGTTGCTGTGAGTCTCCGCCATCTCCGCAAGGTGTCGGTCAGCTGGCCAGCACACACGGCCTGGAGTGGATGCTGAGTGTGAGAGTGTGAACTCAGGGTGATTGTGTGTGTGTGTGTGTGTGTGTGTGTGTGTGTCTGGAGCTGAGTTCCACATCTTGACTAGATTAACAACAAAGAAAACCTAAAGAGGGAAGAATAATGGAGTAGAAGCAAGAACCTGGGCATGTGGGGCTTCACTGGACCCTGGCATGGCACTGGGCAGGTGGGGATCTGAGAGTGTCCTAGACCACAGCGGGCAGGTGGGTCCCATCTGACATCTGTGTTGTGCAAGGAAAGTGGCTCTATCGACACCCCCATGTGCCAAGTCCCCACGGCTGTGCCACACGCAGTGCTGGGGTCTGGCACAAATCACACCCCTCTGTATTACAAAATCTTCTGTTACAAAAGCAAAAGCATGTGATTCTGTAACATAACATTATCCCACCACAGCATGCCATGTGACATTGTAGGTGAAATGTTCAAATTGAAACCGTAAACTGTCACACCCGTGTGATGACCCTACCCACCACACTCAAGCAGGCTCTGCTCCTGCCGGGGCCTGCTTGTCATCTCACCTTCGCCCTGACTGTTAGAGGTGGGTCCTTCAGTCCCCACTTTGGGGACAAAGAACGCAACGCTCACACAGGTTCGACAACCTGCCATGAGCTGTGACTGCAGAACAGATTTGCCTGATGTCTCAGCCCGTGCGGACCCCCTGGCTCTGGCAGCCTGGCCGCTATTCCTCCCACTGTGGCCCGTTTCTAGACCCACTCAGCCAGGCCCCTCGGGCGTGGACAAGGCCCAGGTGACCACCTGACGGTCCTCAGATCCCTGCAAGGCGGCTGCTGGGCTCTGTTCCCTGCCGCCCTTTTCCCTGTAGGTTTCTCATGGAAGCCAGTGGGTAATACTGACCCGGTCTCACCGCTAAAGGGGGACAGTACCCTCCCTGCTGCCCAGACTGCCCCTGAGCTGTTGGCCAAATGTGTGCAAGCCGCTGTTAAGTGTGACCTCGCACATTAAGTGAAAATGCTAGAGGCAGATACATAGTACCTTTTTTTTTTTTTTTGCCTCTTCTCAGAAATTGAGAGAAAAACACTGAAGGCAATTGTTTTAATCGGTAAAGCCTTTGAAAACTTGACTGTAGGTAGAGTATTGAGCCGTGCCAACTGATTTCAGTGTGTCAGCCAGCTTCCTTGGTGAAGTGTTAAATGCTGTCGAGTCTGATCTTGGGTGATAACAGGCATCCAATTATCACTAAAAAATGGAGCCTGGTCCCAGAGGCCTGACAGTCCCCAGGGATTCATGCAGAACTCTCGGTGATGCGAGGGCTGAGCCCACACACCCAGGAGAAACAAACAAAAATAGTTATTCACCGGGTGCCTCCTATGCACCAGCCACTGGTCAGAGCGTCCTGGGTCCAGAATCTTGTCCTGACTGCATGACAGAGTGGCCACCAGTGTCCCCTATCACACAGAAGACAGAGCTGGCACTCCAGCTGGCATCTTTAGGACTGTACCCAAACAATGCCAAACCAGCTCTTATTCCCAAAATAGGGCAGGATGGCACCTCCCTGCCCTTGATGTCGGTAACCCATGTCCCTGCCAGGTGCAAGTGGTTTATCATTTGCAAATAAGGAGAATGGTACCTACCCCATAACCTGCCAGGAGGATCACCTGGAGCAATGTGTATGCGATCATGAATGTGAGAATACATAGCATAGTATGAGAGGGTACCCCCAAAAACCAGAATTCATGTATAAAAAATTGTGTATCTATTTTGCATGTTTAAACTTCGGTCACCTTTAAAGTGCTCTCCACTTGATGCAATACACCTATCGAGATGTTTTTCCCACTGCTCAAAACAGTGTTTGAACACATCGATTCTGATGCCTTTTAGTGCTTTTGCTGTTTTTTTTGTTTTCCTTCTTCCACACTGGCAAAACGTTTCCTTTTGAGGACTTCTTTCATCCGAGGAAACAAAAAAAAGTCTTTAGGGGTGAGATCGGGTAAATAGGGAGGGAAGGCGTGGCACAGGAGTCATGCAGTTTTTGCTCAAAAACTGTTGAACCCTCAGTGGGGAGTGGGCAGGTGTGCTCATAAATGACCCACCATGAAGTGGGCAAGCACGTTGGAAGAGTCTTCCAAAAAAATTCAGTGAAGCTGAACTCAGCCTCTCACAACACCAGCTGGCACACTGATCCACATGGGTTCCCAGAACACTCACCTAGTGGAGGGAGCCTGTCCTGCAAGGGGCCTGCCCTCTAGGAGATAATTCTGGGGTTTTTTGGGGTCGCCCCTCGCATATGGCATATACCAAGTGCTTCATAAAGCTGGCTGTGATTATCTTCATCATAAAGGTAGCTGTGATTATCTTTATGATGATGGTTACATGATGTGTCTTCTCCAGAAACTTCCACAGCTTCCTGTCACAGACATTAGGTCATGGTGAACATCTCAGCCAGGCACTCCAGACATCACATGCTCAGGGAGCTCTGAAGGCAGGCCACCTTCCTTAGCCCCTGGGCCATTCGAGGGAAGTGAGGAGGTTGAAGACAGGAGCCAGGCCCCTGGGAGACTCAGCCTCAGGGGCACAACATCAGGGCGCCTGGCGTCTGCCTGGCATTAGCCTACCCCTGGTGGGGCCAGCAGGCCCGTTCCAGCAGGAGGGACGCAAGGTGAAGGCCACATGGAGGCCACCCTGGTGATTAGCGTTGGGCGTAATGCCTGTCGTGGAAGGAAAGAAAGGTCTCTTTACTATTTTCTATAGCATCGGGTTAAAAATACAGGGGTGGGCAAAAGTAGGTTTGGAGTTGTGAGCACAAGAAACACAGAGTTTATTCTTGTGTGTGAATTACTGTATTGTTTACTTGTGTGACGGCTGTAAACCTACATTTGCCCACCCCTGTCTACGAACTGGGGTGGTTGCTCTGGGCAAGGCGAGGCAGGCACACCCGGACACGCCGCTCCTGTTGACAGTGACTCTCAGACCGAGTGCGCGGAGCAGCTGCTGTCTAGGGCAGAGGCAAGGATACGGAAGTGGCGGGCTGGGGAAGGAGATGGAACCTGAAGGACCTCCCACCCCGAGGTGAGTCTCAGCCTCCACTCTCAGGCAGCCCAGGAGCTGGGCAGGACACCAGATGCAGACAGAGTGCTGCTGAGGGACCCTTGCTTTCCAGTCTACACAGGGATTCCTGAGGGTCAGGGAAATGGGGAAAGGCCCGGGTTGTTTTTTCCATTCTCCCTCCCTCCCCTCCAGATAATGCCGTGGGGGCTACTTGGAAGGGGCCTAATGCTGGAGGAGAGGGGCCTAAAGCTTCTCTGACTACAGAAGCTGCGGTGGGTCGGAGACGGGGGCCAGTCCCTGGTGCTTCCCCAGAGGTGCCACGACGAGGGTGCTGGTCCTTGCCAAGGCCCCTGAGGGGCTAGTGTGTCCCTGCGTGGGCCTCCTCCGCAGCCAAGATGGCCGAGAGACCCGTCTCATTGCTAACAATGCCAACTTACTAAAAAAGAAGAAATAAGTGATAAAAATAAGAAAGGCAAAAAAGACAATAGAGAAAAAGCAAAAGGTAATTTTAAAAAAGTAAAAATAAAAGGATAGGCAGAAAGAAAAACTGGAGAAAGACTAAAAGAATAAATAAAAAATAAGAATTAAAATAAAAAGAAAAAATTAAAAATGAGAAAAATGAAAGAAGAAAAAGAAATGGGAAAAAAGAGAAGAAAAAATGACACAAGGGGAAAAAGGAGCAGAGGGAGAAGAACAAATCAGAAGCAGACTAGGCTGTGATATTGTGACGCAAGAAGAAAGAGTTGGTCTTCACCCCATTCCCTGCAGTTTCTGAAATCCTACTAATTTCCCAAGTAGTACAAGTGAAAGGAGCATCTTTTGTTACTTGTAATAAGCCCCTGTCAACCAAATCAAAGTTTATGTTAATTAGATGGCTGGTGGCTAAAAGCCTCTGCTAGCTTCTGAATGGGGGCTGGTTGCTATAGAAACCGACCACGTGATTGGAGGGTTGGAACTTGCAGCCAACCTCACCTCCCAGCTTCCAGGGAGGCCCAAGGGGCTGAGATTAAATGAGGTACCAATGGCTAATGGCTCCGTCAAGCACATCTGTTCAATGGAGCCTCCATAAAAGCCCTGAGTGGAGAGGTTAGAGCTTCTGGGTTGGTGAGTGCACCCAGATACCAAGAGGGTGACACACCCCACAACTCCAGGGGACAGAAGCTGCTGAGCTTGGGACCCTTCCCGCCTGCCACATGCAATTCTTCATCGGGCCATCAATTCGTATCCTCTATAATATCCTTTGTAAACCAGTACTAAATTGTAAGTAAAGTGTTTCCCTGCACCCTGGGAGATTACAGAACTTTATTGGCCCCGAGGAGGGGGTCCTGAGAACCCAAATTTGTGGCCAAGTCAGAAGTGGGGATAACCTGCAGACTCACTACTTGCAGCTGGCATCTGAAGTGGGAGCAGCGTGCGGGGCCAAGCCCCTCTTCACCTGTGGGGCCTTGCTGGTCCCCGGATGTCGTGTCAGAACTTAACTGAACTGCAGGGTGCCCTGGGGGTGCCCACACAAAGCTGGAGACTTGTCTGGAGTGGAAAACCCATACCCTGGGTGTCAGAAGTGGTGAGAATAGAGAGACAGTTCTGTTTTATGGACAAAAATTCAAGAAGGATAAAAAGCTAACTTTGGTGAAAGTTTTTCTGGTGACCCAAAGCCAGCGTGCTGACCCACAAGGCCCACAAACCTTGGCCCAGGCAGGGATTTCTTTGGTGCCGAAATTCCAGAACAACGGCTCCTTACCAGTTCAGAGCAGGAAACAGACCGGTTGCTACCAGGGGTAACCCAGTGATTTTCTCACTTCTGGGGCTCCGTCCTCTCCTTCACAAACAAAGCGGGCCGAGTCAAGAGCTTTTTGTTCATTTGCATTGTAGCGATCGATACTGACCTTACTACAGGATGCTTCAGTGCCTTTCATGTCTAGTTTGAAAGGCTGTACTAATTTTTGGCTCTTTAATAAAAGAGCTCACAGTGTTTCCACCTGAACTATTGAATTCCCTTTAAACTCGCAGTGATGGGTCTCAAAATGATGCCACAACTTGACAGGTTGTCAGGACATCACAGGAAAATGTCCCATTACATAACACACAGTGAGGCACATTATTAGCCGCCGTGAAGCTGAGGGAGGCGCTCATTGCCTTGCCTGTTCACTGTGTTGCCCTGTCTCCCGGGAGCAGACCTCTCCTCTGGGGCACCCATGCAGTGGTTGCGCCCGTGGGTCCAGAAGTAAGAATTCTACTTTCTCTGAGCGCTAAACAGACATTTCAAAGAGCAGTTTTAGGTCCACAGCAAAGCTTCACAGAAGTGCAGGGCTCTCCCAAGTCTGCCCCTCCTCCACACGAGCAGCCCCCTCACCCTGCGCCAGAGGGCCACACCGGTTCCGATGATGAACCTACACTGATACAGCCAAGCCACCACAGCCCAGTGTGACAGAGGGTTCGCACCTGCACACTGCGTGGCTGTTGACAAACGTGTGGTCATTTGTGCCCACCGCCGGAGCGTCACACACAATAGCCCTGCTGCCCCAAACACCCTCTGGGCTCCACCTACTCACTCACCTCCTCACAACCCCTGGCCACCCCTCGTTTTTTTATCATCTCCCCAGTTTGGCCTTTTCCAGGAGGCCTTGGAGCTGGAATCGTGCAGTGTGTACCTTTCAGATTGGCTTCTTTCATTTCGATCCCTCGAAATGAGATGCTTCATTCCATTTAAGATCCCTCCCTGCTTTTCATGGCCTGAGAGCTCACTGCTTTTTGGTGCTGAATACTATTCCACTCCCTGCGTGGACCACAGCTGCTTTACCCACCACCCACCAAAGGGCATCATTCTTGCTTACCAGCTTGGCACTTATGATAAAGCTGCTGTAAACATCCCCGTGCGGGGTTTGGGTGGACGCAGTTTCGACAACACCTTTGAGGTAAATACCAAGGAGCGCAATTGCTCGATCATAGGGTCAGAGTGTGTTTAGTTCTGCAACAAACTGCCAGACGGTCTTCCAAAGCGCCCGTGTCATTGTGCGTGTGGTGCATGCCCACCAGCATCTGGTGTCGCTCGGCATCCCTGCCAGCATTTGGTGTTTGGGATTTTGGCCATTTTAGTAGGTTCATAGTGGTGTCTCATGGTCATTTTAACTTGTGAGTGATGTGTAGCATCCTTTTGTATGTTTATTCGCCAAGTATGTGTCTTCTTTGGTGAGGTGTCTCGTTCGGTCTTTTGTCCAGTTTGTAATTGGGCCGCTTGCTTTGGCTGAGTTAGGTTCTAAAAGTTCTTTGCACATTTTGGGTGACGGTCTTTGATGAGATGTGCCTTTTGCGAATAGTTTCTCCGAGTCTGCAGCTTGTATGCAGGTAGTCAGTGTCTTTTGCTGAGCTCAAGTGTTTGTTCTGCCGGGGTTTTGATGGACCTCTGCTGGAGGGCCATGTGTGTGGGCAACAGGTTGCTGAGAAGCCTCCAGGCAGCATGGGGGGCACGCGGATGGACAGCCTGGCATCAGAAGGGCGTGGAGAGGGCTGGCGCACTGCTGGCTGCTGGCCCAGGCGGGAAGGCTGACTCTCACAGGGACACGTGCACCTCCTCTCGCACCGCCCTCAGGCCTGAGTCACTGTGTGGTGGCCGTGCCTTTCCCTGTGAGCGCAGCTCCCTGAGCAAACACATACACACACACCGGGCAGGTCACCACAGTCACCTGGCGAGGCTGCTGGGACACATGCTTTTGAGGCCCAAAGAAAACGTCATCAGGATTCCTGCCCAGACCAACAAGAGTAATTTGTCCCTTCCTGCTCTGGAGACAGAGACCTCCTTTTATGACTGATTGTAAACCCAAGCAGGACAAAAATAAGATACACATTCCAGAGACCTGTGTCACTCTCCCCAGAACTGGGTAGACGCAGTGTGGGCGGGTAGGTGGCACCCAGTACTGTCACTGGGACACAGGGTGGCCTTCTGTGGGGTTCGTCTGTAGGGGCTCCTCCCCACAGTATTTCCCTCACCATGGGCTCTCTCCAGGGACAGGAGGGACTGGTTTCTCCCAGCCTCCTCCTCTCAAGCCAAGCTCCTGCACGGTTTTTGCTAAATCCAAATTTCTTAGGGATGAAGTCAGCTCACAGATCTGGGGTTGCCAGGAAGCCGCCTGGGCAGTGGGCGGCTGCAGGCCGTTAGTGGTAAGGATAGGTTACAACAGTGCCGATACACTCAGGGCCGATGTGGGAAGCACACGCCTGCACCAATTATCTCAAGAACCGGTTATGTCTTTCTCTGGCCTGGGTTGATTGCCTTTCTGTTGTTCTAGTTGATTCTGGCCTCCAAATTACATCTATATTTAAACCCAAGTCTGCATTTTCCTACCTGGATAAACCCTGCCGTTCCGTGGCTGCTCTTGGCAAATGACTCCCGTTCTGAGCTCCCACCAGGACCTCTGTGGAGCCCCTGCTGAGACCCCCACGCACAATTGGCCCCCCACACCCTGGTGCCTTCTCCCTGCTGGCTCTTCCCTGGGTCTCCTGTCCACTAGAGAGCGAGTCCCACTTCTACAGCCCCCAAACATTCATCCCTGCAGGTCACCCAGTAACTACTCAGCGAGGCAGTTGTGAGTTGGTGCTTTAAAGAAATTCTAAGGCTAATGGTTTTTGCCATCCCATCAAAACCCTACTGCTGGCAAGAAAATTCAGCGGACATGTCCCTCCAGTGTGCTGGATGGTGTGTGGGTATAAACGTGAGACCCCCTACAATAAGGCTGTAACTCAGTAAATAAGAGACAAGTTCCCCCCAACCCAAGTCTGGCCAAGAGCCATGGTTTGAGGTGGCAGTTGGCCCAGGTGACAGTTTTCACTGGAGTCACCGGCCTCAGACCTGGGGAATCGGATGTCAGGTAGTTGCCCACCCCTACTTCTTCTTTTTGGAAATTAAAAAAAAATTATTTATTGAGTTTTAGAGAAGAAGAAAGAGAGAGAGAGTGAGAGAAATATCAATCTGTTGTTCCGCTTATTCATGCAATCATTGGTTGATTCTTGTATGTGCCCTGACCTGGGATTGAACCTGCAACCTTGGCATATCAGGATGATGCTCTAACCAGCTGAGCTACCCAGCCAGGGCCTCCTTGGAAAGTTTGAGCTGAGAGCCAATTAATATCCAGGCTTTGGGTGATCTCAGTCCTCCCTGTGATTTCTCTGGGGTTTCTCCTTAGTTTCCACACAACCCACCTCGGTTCTTTCCATCCTCCAGCACTTTCCATGAAGAAAATGCCCCAGATGAAGCAGTTCATGAGCTGAAGAGACATGTAGGGGTTTCTGGGGTCTCAGGAGGCGTCAGCTCCCTGGCTCCACCCTCCTGCCCCTGAACAACCAATGGTGTGCCTGGTCTGGCCTCAGTGATTCACCTCACATTCAGGGCCCCTCCAGATCCAGCCTTTCAGCCCAAGATCCTTGAAGAGAAAAAAATGCTCAATTTTTCCAATGATGCATAGTTCTAGGAACAAAATTCTTCCCTTGAGTTAGGTGACAGCACAGTGGGGGAGGGAGAGGCCGGGCTTTGGAAGTCGGGAAGTCTTGCGTTGTCTGGCCACCAAGAACCATTCGGGGAAGTTATTCTGAGCCTCAGTTTCCTCGGAGGTAAAATGGGGTTGCGGGGCTCCGTCTTCTCCCGTCGGCCCTGGAGATTCCCAGTTCATCAGAAAGGCTGGCTCCTTTCCCTTCCCTCATTAACACAAAGGCTCCTGTGTTGGCAGAAAAGCTGGAGGGTCAGTCCTGGCACTGTCACTGGTGGTTGTGTGACTCCAGGAAATGGCTTTACCTGCCTGGGAGTCAGATGTCTCTCCTGTGGGTGAGCGACGCGGACCCACCGGTCTCTAGACGAGATTTTACTGTATGATTGCAGTTTTGAAAAGCACTGTTACCTGCTTGGGCATTTTGGTTTCAGTGTTGAAGAGCAAGAGTCTCAAGAGATGGAGGTCAGCTTCCCAGGGGTGGATTTAGGGCTGGGGCTGCGGCTGAGTCATCACCCTGCCAGGACCTACCTGCCTGCAGGTCACTCAGCTTTTGGGGGGGTCAGCCCCTTGTGGGTACAACAGCAGAGAGCTGAGGCTGGTGAAGGGTGGGGAAATGGGCCAAGAAGGAGAGTGTTGAAAGACCGTTAGAGGGAAAATGAGGCAGGTGGTCCCCAGGGGCCAAGCTGCTTTTAGAGTCCCCAACAGGTGGAGCTGGAAGCAGGTACCTGAGACCTGCCTGTCCCAGATGAGAAAATGGTGGCTCAGGGGCCTAAGGATGCTCCCCAGTCTCCCCACCTGAGCTCTGTGATTCTGGTCATGCTGTGTCCTCCCCACAGAAACCACTTCTATTTCAGCTGGCCGTGACTCTAAGAAGGGAAACATGGGTGACGTTTGGCCCTAAAAACGGCAGGACCGGTTTCTTTAAAGAGCTGCCTTCAGGGGCGCTGTGGGGCTAACACACTTTCCACAGAGGCCCCTGTTCTGTTTTCTGGCCCTGCTAGTTGCCATAGGTACAAACTTCCCTGTTCAGTGTGGCGTGATTCACAGCGAAGCTGGATTTAAAAAGGGGAGAACTACTTTTCTGGCCCACATCATCAGACACAGTGACACGGGGGTAGGGAGCGATCCTGTCTAACCAAGAAATACAAAGAAATATTGATTGGACTTTCATTTACTGAAGAACCAGTCGTCACTGCAGATCGGGTTCTCTACATTATTCCGAACGTGTTAGACGTCTCTCTCTGCTCTAGCTGTCCAACAGCCGCTGGCTCTTCCAAGGCAGTCAGGGAGCTGTGTGCCCACAGAAGGAGCAAGACAAGTGAGGACAGATGCCAAAGCAGCCATCAGCACGAGCCACGGAACTTCTTCGGGAGACGAGAGACCTGCCACCCACCCACACCCCTGTCTCCCCTGTTCTTCCCACATTTGGTGGGGGTCACACCTGATACACTCCTCAGGTATAGGAATCCCCCTCCCCAGACATCTAGCACCACCTGGTACCCTATCCATGGGGACCCCGGTGGTTACAGGAGATAAAAGAGGCTGATGGGTAGGGGCTTTCCAGGGACCCTCTAAAGATCACTGGGAAGGCCTCCTGGTGTCCACTTGGAATAACTGTGAGGACCAACCTTTGCGGAGGTAACCACACGTCAGGAACTGTGACAAATGCACAGTAACTCTAAGAGGATAGGACTATTGTTATCATTCCATTTAACAGATGAGAAAGCCAAGGCACAGAGGGGTCAGGGAGGTCAGCAAAAGTCACACAGCTAGTAGAAGGGTGGAGCCAGGATAAAAATCCAGAGTCCACGCTCTTTTAAAAAAAAAATTTAATTTATTGATTTGAGAGAGAGAGAGAGACATCAATTTGTTGTTCCACTTATTTATACACTCATTGGTTGATACTTGTATGTGCCCTGACCAGAAGTGAACCCACAACCTTGGCGTACTGGGACAACATTCTAACCAGCTGAGCTGCCCGGCCAGGGTGTCAGAATCCACACTCCCAACCATCACCCCCACTGGCTCAAAATGACACATCTGAGTGCCTGGTGCACTTTACTGGGCATTGACAGGATGTGGAGAAATGGACCCTTTCTGTAAAGATAACGACTTCCTGGCCACGAGACAAGTGCCCAGCTCACTGAGACACCTTGGCCAGCTTCTTTAACCTCTCTGGGTTTCATTTCGTCCCGTGTATAACATGAGGTTAATAGTAATACCCACCTCCTAAGCCACTTGAGAATGAACAAAATAAGGTTTTCGGCCCCGCTCCTGGCCCATGGCCCATCGCCAGCACTCAATAAGGGCTCCCTCCCATGACTTTCAACCGAAGGTCTTCTGCAGCCCGCCTGAGTCACACCCTTGGGGCTCAGCTTCCTACTAAAACCACAAGGGTAGCTGCGGTTGACACGACATAGCTCCAGAGATGAGCCAATGTTGGGGATTTTAGACCAACAGTCCTTGAGTTATATTTCTAGCATTTTCTGAATTATATTCCCAGTGTCTTTCTGAGGCCTGGGCCGTCAGAGGCAAAGGGCAAACTGGTCGGCATTCACAGGCCCCTCTGGGTGTGTGCCTGCTCCCTGGACCTGGGCCACACTGGTTTCCTCATGGCTGAGTCACACGCCCGCAGTTGCATTGCGCCCGCCAACACGAGTGCCGTCGTGGGTTCTGGCCGTAGTCATTGCAAGTGTAGAAGGTCTGGGAGCCTCGCCGTGCTCAGGCCATGGAGCCCTTCTAGCTGAGGGTCCGAGAGGCTTTGGAGCCGAGACTGACGAAATTCACAGCAAAGACATAAAATTCCCTTCCAGCAATGCTCCCACTGACTCCCACCTTTTCCTCCCACGGTTTTATAGTCTAAATCCCTCCTGAGAGTTACTGTGTGTTTTTTTCCCCCTGAGAATCATTTGCACATAATCTAAATATTAAAACACTTTTCGTCTGGTTCCAGCACAGCGCCGTGCACCACTATATGCTTCCTGGTCACGTCACTGTTACTCATGAATGCCACAAGCCTTTATTGGCCCCCACCTGTTTGCCAAACACTGTGACTAGAGCAAAGGTGAAAGGGTGGGCCACATCTGGGCCTGGCCCGAGGAGCTGGCCTATGGGTGACATGGAGGCAGCTGTGCAAACATAGGCCTGAAGACGGAGGGGACAGGGTGGGGCCCCTGCAGGGCTTCCCCAGGAGCAGGAGGAGGAAAAGGGGACGGGATCAGGTCTGCCTCCTTCAGACTGGAGAGGACCACATCCCACCGTCCCACCATGGGTGCCCACGGCTCTGTCCTCGCCTCCTGCCTGCGATCCCTGTCATCACACTTTCCTCCGACTGCCACCTCTCGCAGGGGCACTCCTGTGCCCTCACTGGCAGCGGCCCCTCCTCCCTGCATTCTGCCATGTTGGCACGTTTTCCTTCCTCCCAGCATTTAGCATCATTTAAACATTCCATGTATTTGTTCGCTCGGACATCCTGTGTTACCCCCCTGCCCTGGGAGATACCCTGTGAACATCTGTCCAGTGACTGGCAGAGCCTCGGAATGAAAATGAATGAATGGACGACATGCTGGTGGACGTCAACCTTGATCCCCACATGAGCTGCTTGGGAAAGCGCTGCCAGCATCCCTGTGAGGATGGCCTTCAACAGGAGGAATTTTCCGTGAGAATGCTGGTCAGGGGACTTCCGTGACAGCAGAGGAAAGCGGACTAACACCAACATGGGAGAAATGTCATAACAAGGTCCTGTGCGTTGGAAACACACATCTGAGTAAAGATGTTAGCCCTCGAGTCTTTGGGGGAAAGGGACCACTCGTTTGGAAGGCTTATCCCTGCGCCTGCCTGAATACAGGAGGTCAGCCAGAGGTGGGAGGCTGGGACAGGGCAGCCAGCCAGCCATGCCCCGAAGACTGTCACAGCATCTTCCATCACTGAGAGAGCATGTGTGTGTGTAACATATTTGTCTGGAAATGCATGTATGTACACATGCTTATTTCTATTTGTTGACACACACACACACAGAAACGGTGAAACTATGAGACACTGCAGCCAGACCAGTTTGAGCTACACAGGTCTCCCCGGCAGGCTGGCTAGCTCCTCTGTCCTAGCGTTTGGGCACACCTGCAGTGATGCCTTCGAGAACATTCTTGGCACTACTGAAGAGGGAGTTTATGGGCTGGCAAAGTGCCATGGGCATGGGAAGCACTACTGCTGGTTTGGCCCATGCTTCCACGTTTCTGGAGCCTCACTTATCCAGGAAACAGATGCAGAGCCCCTATTCACTGCCAGGCCCAGGGAGAGGGACCAGGCATGCAGAGAAGCTGGGCTCATGATGGAGACAGACAGACCAATGACTGGCCACAGAGGGGTCAGGGGGGCAGGGGGAGGGCTTAGATAGACTGGGGCTCTTGGGAGGCCAGATTGGACTTGCTGGGTGGAGAATGGGGCAGCCATCAGGAAGTGAGGATGGCATGCCAGGCAGAAGAGGAAAACGGCCTGCAGCCTTGAAGGTGCACAGAGGCGGGCAGGGTCCACAGATCTGGCTGCAGAAGGAGGCAGGGGCCCCATTGGCAGGGGCCTTGGGTTTGAAGCCAGGGAGTTTGAACGGTGTCCTGAGAGTAGAGGGTGCTGCTCAGGGATGGCTGCAGACCTGCCCGCTGGGAAGAAGCCTCGGGCAGCTGGGAAGATGAACCTGAGGGTAGGAGGCCCCGGCTTGTAGTTCCTGGGAATGTGGACCAAGTGGAGCAGATGGAAATGAGAGAGGGTAAAACAGAAGATGCCTCAGGATAGGGGAGACTGAAAGCATGTGACAAAGGGGCTGAGAGGGCGGGAAGTACAGGGGACCGGAACCACTATGCACAGGCCCTGGGCTGGGCTCCTAGGCATACAGAGCAGACTGCCAGCCCTGCCTCCTGGCTCTGGTGTCTAGTGGGAGGAGCCAAACAGAAAGGAACAAGCAAGTCAGCAGGTAGTAAACCAGAGCTAAGTCCTCAGTAGGCAAAGAAAGACTGCAGAGGGGGTGGAGGGCTTAGATGGTAGGCAGGGCGGCCCATGAAGACCTGCAGCGTGTGGGGGAGCCAGTCTAGTAGCTCTCTGGGGAGACAAGCATTCCAGAAGGAGTGAACAGCAATGCAAAGGCCCTGGGGCAGCGTGTTCCAGCAACGTCAAAAGGCCTGTGTGGCTGGAAGGACCAGGGAGGCAAGTAGTCAATGAGGTGAGAACTATGGGGTAAAGTTGGGACAGCAAAGATTGTAAGGGACCTTGTAGGCCATTGTAAGGACTTGGGCTTGTCCTCTGAGTGAGATGGGGGTCAGGGGAACTGTGGGCACGAAAGGACTGACCTGACTTTAGTTTTTGTGGGCTGATTCTGGCTTCGAGTGAAGGACAGACTAGAAGGGACAGGGGCAGAGAGGCCTGTCCTGGCGATGAGAGCAGAGGAGGTGAAAGTGGTCAGGTCCTGGCTGGTTGTCAAGGTCAAGCCCTCTGGCATTGCTTGTGGTTTCCAGGTGTCTGAGAGGGAAGTCAAGGTTGACTTGAAGAGTAGTGGCCTGAGCAGCTGGAGGATTGGATTTGCCACCTTTCAAAGTCAGAAGATCAGAGGCAGAGCTGGTTTCTGGGTGGGGATGGAGATAATTAGGGGTTTAGCTTGGGAGAGGCCAAGTTTGAGATGCCAGACGGAGATGTCCAAGGAAGAGTGGATTACTGAGGTCTGGGCCTCGCCTGACCGTCAGACAGAGCTGGGGGCAGGGCAAGGAGGAAGGCCAAGGAGGCGGTCCCTGCTAGGTGTCATGATGGGACCAGCCTCCCATCTCTTAGCAACTCTGAAGTTCTAGCTTTAAGGCCGTGATCCTTATTGGCACTGTTGATTGTAACCACTAGGGAAGCCTTTTAAAGGTGTACATTCCTGGGCCTCACTTCAAACCTGTGGAACAGGAAGCTCAAGGTGGGACCCAAACCCAGAAAGTGATTGTAATGGGCACCATAGGATAAGATTCTCCATGCACAAGGAGCTTTCTGTTGGTTTTATTGCTGTTTTAAGACTAAGGGGGTCAAGGTAACAAAAAGACAAGCCACAGATTGGGAGAAACGATTTGCAAAACACATAGCCGATAAAGGACTATTATCCAAAATATAAGAACTCTTAAAATGTAACAATAAGAAAACAAACCCTCTACTTAAAAAAGGAGCAAAGATCTGAACAGAAACCTCACCAAAGAATATATATGCAGATGACAAGTAAGCACATGAAAAGATGCTCGACATCATAGATCATTAGGAAATTGAAAGTTAAAACAGCAATAAGACACCATTACACACCTATTAGAATGGCCCAAATCCAGAACAACACCAGGTGCTGGTGAGGATGTGGGGCAACAGGAGCTCTGGTTTGCTGCGGGTAGGAAGGCCGAATGGTACAGGTACTTCGTGGAGCAGTTTGGTGGCTTCTTATGGAAGTGAACACACTCTTACCACACGATCCAGCGTCACACTCCTGGGTTTCTACTCAAAGGTGTTGAAGACTTGTGTCCACACAAACACCTGCACACGGGTGTTTACAGCAGCTGCCTTCACAGTTGCCAAAACTTGGAAGCCACCAAGATGTCCTTGAGTAGGTGAGTAGATAAACACACTGTGGTCCATCCAGACAATAGAATACTATTTGATGCTAAAAAGAAATGAGCTTTCAAGGCATGAAAAGGCACGGAGGAATCTTGAGTGCATATTGCAAAGTGAAAGAAGCCAATCTGAAGCTACACAATGCACGATTCCAACTCTATGACCCAGAGGGGAAGGCAAAGCCACGGAAACCGAGAAAACATCAGTGGTTGGCAGCGGCTGGGGCTGGGAGAAGGGAAGGATGAATAGGCGGAGCACAGAGGATGCTTAGGGCAGCAAAACTATTTTGTGATGATACTATAATGGTGGACACATGTCATCACACATTTGTCAAACACCCATAGAAGGCACAACACCAGGGAGGAACCCCAATGTAAACTGTGGACTTTGGATGATAAAAAAGAAAATGAAACTAAGGGGAAGTTTATGGGGGAAGACAGAAAAAAAAAGAACATAGTGATTTAACTCACTTTAAAGCACTGAGGACTTGTCGAATGTCATTTGACTAAAGTATGGCTCTTGTGGCAGGCACTCAGTGGGTGCTGGAAATGGGTGAGTGACCAGAAAGGGACAATCACTGCCCTTGTGAAGCTTGCCTTCTAGAAAGCCTACTAAAAAAGCATGGAGAAGGGAGGGCAAAGCCATAGTGCCCGCCCAGCAATTGCGTCTCAGGCTGATCTGTCTCTCCCTGAAGACAGGCTCCCCATGGTGTGGGCTGGGAGGGCAGCACCCCCAAAGCCTAGCACCAGGATAGAACCCAGAGGAAGAGCTCTGTCATCACCCCACCTTCTTGGACCTCAGCTGAGTGCACATCTCAATCCTAGGCAGCCCCCCATGACTCCCTGCACCCCTGGCAGGTGTCCTGACCCACTAAATAGTTGAATAAAGGTCCCAAAGAGGTCACTGTACAGCTATGTTCATGGTGGCATCATTCAAATAGCCTGAAAGTGAAAGCAATCTAAGCGTCCACCTACGGATGAATAAAAAAACGACACATGATATATACGTACTGTGGAACATTACTTGGCCGGAAAAAGGAACTTCTGGCACATGGAACTGTGTGGATGAACCTCGGGGACATTACGCCAAAGGAAACAAGCCGGTCGTAAAGGGACAAGTACTATTTGTTTCCTCTTATATAAATGAGATCCCCAGAGTAGTCACGTTGACAGAGACGGAAAGTAGAATAGAGCTTGCCAGGGGCCAGGGGGACAAAGGGGGCCGGGAGTTAATGTTTGATGGGGACAGAGTTTCAGTTTTGGAAGATAACGAAAAGGTCTGGAGGTGGATGGTGGTGACCGCTGCTCAACAGGGTGAAGGGACTTAATGTCATTGACCTGTACACTTGAAACAGTTACAAATGTATTTCACCACAATTTTTGAAAAGGTGGTAGGCGCTCTTACTGACTAGGATTAGAGCCCCTCCCAGGCTGGCTCAGGTAGGGTGAGGGGGGGCAGCAAGGAATCTGGGCCTCCCAGAAACCAGAACAGGGGCGGTGGATTGGGGGCTGCTGCCTGTTGTCTGCCTGGGTCCCCTGGGCCGCACCCTGTCCCAGGGCCTCACAGCGTCTTCGCTGCACGCAGCTTGCATCCTTGCCACCCTGTCTGGCCGTGACCCTCAGGACCTTCCACCCTTGTCAGCTTCCCTGCTCACTGCCTGTCCTGTAGCCCCCGGTTCAAATTTGAAGGGGTCAGATTGTTCACCCCATTGCGAGGAGACAGGTGGGTTGTAAGCAGCTGGCAGCTTGTGGGCTGGTACCCTGGACCCAGCCAGCTCTGCCAGGTTAGCAGGGTCCTCCCGGACAGCCGGAGCTGCAGGGCTCTGGCCACGCCTCTCCTCAGGAGAGGCTGTGGGTGGCAGGGACCGGGGGTCCCAATGATGGGACTTGTTGGAACAACAGCAGCCTGATCTGAAGCGTCAAGACTGACTGGTTCTATATTCATGCCAAAGTCAGCTGCTCCCTCCCTCTGCATCCGCACAACCTTTCCATGGTGTTATTTTGTTGCTCATTTATTCCAGAAATAGCAAGTTACATGCAAGGCAAGGCCTGCCTTATTCGTTTTTTTATATTCCCGCATCACCACAGGGTAACACTCAAATGTTTATTAATTAACGCATTAATGAGAAAATGAAACCATAGAGAAAGCACTGGATTTGGAGTCTGAAGACCCGGGTTGAGTCACACAAGGTCACTCTCTGTCTATGTGACCTCTGAAGAACATCTAGTTTCTCTGGGCCTCGGCCACAAATTCTGCAAAATAAATGGCCGAGAATACATCAGTGTCCCAAAGTGTGTCTCACTGCACCCCCAGAAGGAGCGGGATGGGGGTCTGTCTAGCAGAATTCCTCAAAGTCCTTGATACACTCAGGGGCCTCATGAACTCCCCCGAGGGAGATGAAAGGACAGAACACTTCCCGAAGCCACTTGTCCACACAGTCCTTTAAACTCGCGTCCCACTGTGGGGCACGGGCTGGGCGAGAGGAAAGGCCCGCGTGGGATGCACCCGGCGTCTCGGGGCTGATTTAGCCTCAAAGAATCTCTGCTTATGCATGAGTCTGTTGGCTGCTGCCAGCTTTCTCACCTGGAATAAATTGCTTTGGATTTTAGATTTCAGTGACCGTAACTGGCTTTTTTTCCCTTTCCTGCCCACTGTTCACTTCCTCATTTCCTCGTGACTGTCTGAGGTTCATTCACCTCTGTCTGTTTATCTGTGACCTGCAGGTAAGGAAGGCCACTGAATCAGTTTCTATGAAGTTGCATCTTCTTATCACAGGTTGAGGTGGTACCTCCCGTTACCAAGAAAGATAAGGCACTGTCACAACATGCCACTGGCCTGACAAACCACGTCAAGGCTCCCACGTGGGCAGTTGCTGTCCAAGAAAGCCCCTGGGTTGTCCTTTTGCTGCCAGATCATTATCTCAGCCATGTGACTCGTGAGAGGCACCCTCTCACTAGTGAGTTTGTTGCAGGAAAGCTAACTATCTTTCATGGCTTTGATTAAGGGCCAGATATTATAACTGGGCAGCAAGGAGCACTGTCAAATCAAAATTCAGGGTGCACGGGGCTGCCAAGGACCTGGGGAGTACTTTCCTGTAGTGTTCTCCTGGATTAAACCAGAGAAATGTGTCCCCTCCCGTTCTGGAGGCTGGGTATCTGAAGTCCAGGTGTCAACAGTGCTGTGTTCCTATGGACCCTCTGCGGGGGGACCCTTCCTTGACTCTTCCAGCTTCCGGAAGCTCCAGGTGTTCCTTGGCTTGCGGCTGCATCCCTCCAATCTCTGCCTCCATCTTCAGTGGCCATCTTCCCTCAGTGTCTGTGTCCAAGTATCCCTGTTTTTATAAGGACAGCAGTCATATTGGATTAGGGGCCCATCTTTTCAAAAAAATTTTTTCTTTTATTTATTTCTAGGAAGAAGGAAAGGGAGGGAAAAAGAGAGGGAGAGAAACATCAATGTGAGAAAGAGACATTGATCGGTTGCCTTCTGCCACGTTCCCTGACCTGGGGACTGAACCCACAGCCCGGACATATGCCCTGACTGGGAATTGAACCTGTGACCTTTTGGTTTGTGGGATGACACCCAACCAACTGAGGCACACTATCCAGGGCAGGGGCCCGTTTTAATGACCTCACCTTAACTCAATAATATAGGCAATGACCTTCTTTCCAAATAAGATCATATTCACAGGTATCAGGAGCTAGAACTTCCACATATCTTTTGGAAGACATGATTCAAATCGTAACACCCCTGATGTCAAGAAAAAGCATGTCTGGGCACCAGCTCTATGCCGTGTGTTACCCTTGGCCCTCTGAGCCCTGTCTGTGAGCAACAGCTACTTACCCTTTCCTTTCAGGGCCCATGGTTTTCAGAGAGAAGAGTCCAGAGTCCAGGCACCTTCAGCACAAAAGGCAGAGTTTAGGGCCAGGGATGACAGAGATTTTTGAGGCTGTATTTGCAGAGGAGGGTACATTCTCGAGTCAGCACAATGCGGGGCTGAGAAGCCAGCTGGACTCTTTGGAATCCTGCCTCCGCCCCTGGGTCTCTGTGTGACTCTGGGCACAGCCCTCGACCACTCTGAGTTCTGGCTTCCTCACAGACAGATGGAAATGACACCAACCCCATCCCTGGGGTTCGTCCCTGGGGGAGATTTTGCTCCCCCTCAGAGATATGTGGCAATTTCTGCAGCTATTTTTGGTTTTCACAGCAGATGGGGTACTACTGGCCTGTAGTGGGTCGAGGTCAGAGATGCTGTTAAACATCCTACAATTTGCGAAACTGTCCCACACAAGGAAAAACAATCTGGCACTACACGCCCATAGTGCCCAGTTTGAGAGACGCTGCCCATCCCTATGGGGTTGATAAAGAGCTTTGGGAACCAGATGCGCACGGTGCCCTGACACGGAGTCAGCCCCATCAGTGGCGGTCTATGCACAGAAAAGTAGGGTGTTTGTGACAACCCCATAAAAGTGTGTGAATGCACTAGAATTTTCAGAGTATGAAGAGGGAGAGGACGTAAGGAATTATGAGTGCCTGAGAAACAACGAATGTAAAAACATGATTGACAAATGCTGACAGCGAGGCATACAGAGGGATAAAAATATTAATGGGTGCTTGTCATATCACAGGCTGACACTTCTAGCGACATCACCTCTTTCAGTCATGTTGACAGTATTGTAAGGCTTTTGATTCTCATTTTGTAGGGGCGGAGATGGAGGCTCAGGAGAGTTGGTGCCTTGGCCTTGGGTTGTGCCTCCATCTGGAAGTGGAGGAGTTGGTATTTGAGCCCAGGTCTCTTGCCACCGAGCCCAGGGCGCCCTGTTGCCCCACCCCATCCACATGTAGCTCCTGCAGCTGACAAACTTATTAGTCATGAGGCCAACCTGGGGCGTGGATACTGGGGAGGGCAGCCAGGGAGACCCTGGGAGAATCAGGAGCCTGGCAAGGGGCTTACTAAGGATCTCTACCCTGCTGAGGCCTCCTCTGCTCTTCCCTGCATGTGAGTCCAGGCCCCTTTGTATGCACTCTCTGGGCCTGACAGCTGGGCCAGGCCTGCACTCCCGGGACAATGCAAAATGGGAAACCATGGACCCATTTACTTCCCCTCTTCTAGCCTCCCATTCTCCCAGGGTTACAGAGCACAGGTAAACTACACAGAGAAGAGCATCTAATTTAACCAGAGGTGTGGCCACCACAGCACAGAAAGGGAGCAGAGAAAGGAAAGCACACATTTTTAAGGTTCTTGAATATATACAAAGTGGTATAATAATATCACATGAAGGTAGATAGTGATAAGTTAAGGTTGTATATTATAAACCCTAAAACAATCACTAAAGCCCCGGCCGGGTTGCTCAGTAGGTTGTAGTGTCATCCCATACACCAAAAGATTATGGGTTCGATTCCCAGTCAGGGCACATGCCTAGGTTATAGGTTCAATCCCTGGTCTAGGTGTGTATGGGAGGAAACCAATCAATGTTTCTCACATGGATGTTTCTCTCTCTCTTTCTTCTTCTACCTCTAAAATCAATAAACATAATTTTAAAAATTGAGAAAAAATAAAGCCACTGAGCTAATGATGTAATGATGTAAACAAGGTTTACAGCAAATGAGTCTCAAAGGAGATAAAATAGAATCATAAACAGTAATCAGTCCACCAAAGAAGATATACAAATGACCAGTAAGCACTTGACAAGATATTCAGCATTATTCATCACTGAGGAAATGTGAGTCAAAACCACAGTAAGACACCACTTCACACCACTAGGATGGCTGTGGGCAACAAAGACAGACACCAAGGAGTGTTGGAGAGAGTGGGGAGGAACAAGAGCCCTCACACACGGACAGGGGATGTGAAATGGGGCAACCACTTGCGAACGGTCTAGCGGTTCCTCAAAAAGTTAAACACAGAGCTACTGTTGGACCCAGCAATTCCACTCCCAGTGTATATCCCGGAGAAATGAAGCAAATGTCTACACCAAAACATGGACGTTCATAGCACCATTGTTCATAATAACCAAAAGGTAGAACGAATCCAAATGCCCATGAACTGATGAGTGGATAAACCGGTGTGGTCTATTCATACAGTGGGCCTCACCCAAGAAAAGGGGTGAAGTGCTGGGACAGGCTACAGCTGGGCAGACCTTGAAAGCATGGTGCTAAGCGAAAGAAGCCGGTCACAAAAGACCCACGGTCTAGGGTTCCACTTATATGAAATGTCCGGAACAGGCAAATCTAGAGAGACAGAAAGTAGATTAGTAATTACTTAGGGTTGGGGAAGGGGTAGGAAAGAGAGGATTTAGGGGTAATAGCTAAAAGGTAAGAGGTTTTGGGGGAATGCTCAAATTTTCTATATACTACTGTATCTCCTAAATTCCTCTTCCTCACCCTCCTTGGACCGACCGCACTTTGGGGGATGCTCTTTAAGGCCTTGGAGGTCATTTCTTAAGGGAGTTGTTCCTGGAAGTGGACCGGACTTACCAGGCCTTATTTTTCCAATATTTAGGAGAAATGTGCTAAAAAAGAACATCAACGGCAACGGTCAAATGCAAGAGATAGTGAGAAGCAGAAAAGCGCATCATGGGGTCGAATCTGGCATGGTGTCCACAGTGGGGACCGGGCTGCTGCCATGTGAGCCCAAAGTGGGAGGCAAGGCAGGTGAGCTTGACCTGCTGTTCATGGTAGGTGCATTAGTCTCTCCCCTGCACCTGCCCCTGCCCCCGCCACCGCCCCCATACCCCCGCCCCTGCCAGCAAGGCTCTCTCCTTCTGGCACATGGCCTGGCTGAAGGAGCCTTCCCACCACCCCCCAGAAGTGCAGGGTTCAAGGCCATTGCCTTGTTTTACTCTGAAGTAGGAATAGTGGTCTCACTCTCTCTTCTGACCCTGGAGTATTCTGTGCTAAGAGAGGTCTCCTGATTAGACAACCAGAAATCAAAGCAATAGGGCTTTTCCAGGAAGAATGTTTCATAAACCCCAAATTTCATAAACAAGAAAGAATAAACTGTTCTGTGAAACAGTGGAAGTCTGAAACTAACTGGAAACATTGCTTTTAAGAGGAAATGAATAAAGCAAATAGGAGCTAGAGTTCCTAAGTGTAACAATCACATTACTTTTAAAGATTAATGAACATTAGTGTCTGTAATAATAATAATTGTGGAAGTGGGGGCCATGCAGGGCCTCTGATGGTAAGTGCTCTCCATTTGGTACTGTAAATGAAGCCAACCTTGTTCTTTTGGGACTTTGCTCCAATAATCTCCAGCCAAAAGCTCCATAAGAACAGTGTGGTAATTGCTGGGGAGAGGGGGTTGGGCGGAGGTGAGAGGGTATAAGGAAGATCAATGGTCATGAAAAAAATACAACAAAAATTAAAAAAAAAATAAGGCGCCAATTGAAAAGGCATTTAGCATGTCAGGGAAATGACAAAGGCCTTCAATTGTCAGCCACTAATGAAACAAAGTATCAGTTGGTAGTTTATGAACTTTAAAGGAGGAATTTGATGCAAAAAAACCCAACTGGTATTGCCCAAGTTTCATTTCCCTTCCCTGGGAGAAGGCCAACTTCACAGAAGGAAGGAGAAACAACACCTGGGTCTCCCTGGAAGTTGTGATGGGAGGGCCTGTTGTTTTTAACTGGTGTTGAGCTCTATGGGGTGGAATGGGGGGGTGGGGGCGATGCTAAGTCATTTAGTAAAACCAAAGCAGATTCAGGTGAGCACAGAACCCTTGGGAGCTGTTCTTCGTCCATCCCCAGGCGTCTAACCAGGAGAAACAGGTTCCTCTGTGTGTCAGCAGCCACCTTGGCGAACAGGCTCACACGTCTTCCAACAGACACAGAGAACCTGAATGTGAAATTTGTTTTTCACAATCTTTTGTATTTAGTTTATTATCATGGAAATGTTTTGATTAATCCACTTTAAAAATTTCATTTTGAGAAAAAAATCTTACACAATAGACAAATTGAATAGGCCTATGTCTCTTACAGGAATTGAATAAATAAACATGAATAACCTTCCAAGAAAGAAAGCACCAGGCCCAGGTGGGTTCACTGGTGAATTCTACCAAACACTTAAGGAAGAAAATAATACCAACCCACTACCGTTTCTTTCCAGAAGGGAGAAGTGGAAGGAATACCTCCTGAACGTGTTCTATGAGACCAGCATCGCCCACCCTATACCAGAATCAGACAAAAACATTGCATTGTTTTATGCGAAGGAAGCTTTCTGTGTAGTACCGTGATACCAGTTCTGTTGGGCATCATTCCGAGACCAATCACTCAGAGTTTAAAGAGGAAAGAATGAAATATTTTAAGTGTAGACATTACAGGATTTTTAAAAGTCAAAACTTATTACTGCTCTTCAAACTAGGGCTACAGGGGCACTGAAGCATCCTGTGGTTTTAATTGCTATCCTCCACTGCAATATTGTGCTTTATAAGATACTTGGTCTTCATCCACAGGTGCTGGCTCCTGGAACACTTGGAATGTATAAGTGTTGAGTGTGATAACGGTGTCTTTTATGTTAATGAGGTGACTTTTGGACACCACCCAAGGGTTGGGGCTGGTTGCCAGGAGCACCAACCCTGTGATTAGAAGTTGGGAACTTCAGTCTCATCCCCTGACCTCTGGGGGCGAGGGGGTGGGGAGGGGCTGGAGATTGCGTTCAATTGCAGTAATCATTGACTTCACCCACCATGACTGTGTAATGAAACCTCCATAAAAACCTGGGCGGGAGAGGAGCAGCCCATTGGTCTGTTTCTTCCAGAGAGTCCCCACTCTGCAGGATCAGGAGGCTTCCACCGTGCTGACCCCAAGGTCCGTGGGGACAGAAGCTCCTTTATTTGAGAACTTGCCCTATGAATCTCTTATCTGGCTTTGATGGTATCCTTTAATATCCTTTGTAATAAATCGATGATCTAGTGAATAAATGAGTTGTCCTGAGTTCTGGGGTTGTTGTAGCAAATTATTTGAGCCCGAGGAGGGGGTTGCTGGAACCTCCAATTTGTAGCTGGTAGCCAGTGGGTCAGAAGCCCAGGTAACAACCTGGCATTGGGACTGGCACCTGAAATGTGTGTGTTTGTGTGTAGGGGGGTACAGTACTGTAGGACTGAAACTTACCCTGTGGAATCTGAAGCTATCTCCGGGTAAATAGTGTGAGAATTAAGCTGAGGTCTTGGACACCCTGATGGTATCCGAGAATTATTTGTTCTGGTGGGGGGGGGGGAGAGGTGCTCCCTCCCCTACATTGGAATTGGGTCCAGGGGCTCTTTTCATCCACATAAACAAAAAGCTCTTGTTTTTTGATTTGTTGTTACTGGTTTTGGAACAGTTAAGGATTCTTGGAGCAAAAAGGTAAGAAAATCACCGTGAAGCATGCCTAGCTGTGCTAGGTGTATTACTTCCTCTGACCCCTTAAGGAGCCATTGTTCTGGAATGCCAGCACCTGTGTCTGGCTGAGCCTAGGTTTGCGGTTCTTCTAGGTCAGGAAACACTTTTGGTCCAATTCTTTTCTCTTTGACTTTTTGTCAATTTTGCTTACTATTTTTCTCCTCCCCCATTCTTTTTTTCTTTTACTTATTTTTCTTTGTTTCTTTATTTTAATTTTTCTAATTAAAGAATTTTCTTTCTCATTTCCCTTTCTATTTTTTCTTTTTCTTTTCCTCATTTTACTTCACTTCTGCCTTTTCTTCATTTTTTTCTTTTTCTCACTCTTTATTCTTTTCAATTTTTCTCATTTTTATTTTTTTATTCTTTTTTCTTTTTCTCATTTTTTTTACTGCAGGAGCAGAATGTACAATACTCAATATCCCCTTCTATATGTCCATGGAAGGCCTGCTATTGCAGTGGCTGTCACACGATACACATCTACCACTTTACAAGAGAAGGACCCTGAATACTTCAAAATTCTCATGACCCAGCTGGAAAACAAAACAACAAATAACCAAAAGCATTTCCCTGGGGGGTTTCAAAGCCTGGTGAGATCATCCTAAGAATGGGACAAAGGTCCAGGAGTTATAAAAGGGACCACATTTGGACCTGTGGCATTGGCTTATCTTGCTGGGAACACAATGCCAGAGGATCACATCTATATACTAAACATGGACGTGAGGCAACCGCTCCAGTATTTGAATCCTAACACAATGACAGTATTCTCTCGCTCCTGGTACCCCATCTGCCAGGCCCACCCGTAACTGCGGGATGTTCACTGGGCTTCTCTTCTGCTAGCTCCACACTCAACTTCTTGGGTGGCATCCTTTGCTGCCTGCCGGTCCCCTCCTCTCCACCCTAGCTCACCTACTCCTCCCCAAAGTAAGCCTGTCTTCTTTTTTTAAGTTCCAAGAGCATTCCTTTTTATTTTTGAAGATTTTCCTCAACTTTATTGAGGTGAATTGAAGTATACTAAATTGTACATATTTAACGTGTATAATTCCACCAGTCTTGACATACATGTACCCATGAAACCGTGCCCTTGCAAACGTTTTCATCATCCCCCCTCAAAGTTTCCTGGGTTCTTTTTCATCCCTTCCTCCCACCATAGTGTCCCCCAACATCTGCTGACCTTGCTCTGTAGATTAACTTGTATTTTCTAGGGTTTTGTATACATAGAATCATCCACTATGTTCTTTCTCTCTTGTTTTGGCCTGGCTTCTTTCATTCGGTGTGATTTTGAGATTCTTCAGTACTGTGTGTTGGCCTTCGTTGCTCAGTTGTATTTCCTTGTACGGGTATGCCGCGATTTGTTTATTCATTCTCTGCTGGTAGCTTTGGTTTGTTTCTGGATTTCAGCTATAACAAGTAAAGCTCCTAGGATTTCACACTTCCATTTCTCTGGTATCTAGGAATGGAATAGCTGGGTCATACGGTGGCCGTATGTTTAAGTTTTTTAAAAAACTGCCAAACCGATTTCCAAAGTGGTCATACCATCTTACACTTCCACCAGCAACATATGAGAGTTTCAATTGTCCCCTGTCCTCACACCAACACTTGCTATGGACAGTCATTTCAAATTTAGCCATCTCATTGGGTTTTGCTGATTTTAATGCACAACAGTTTAGCTACCTCTTGGCTTCAATTCTACCAAGGGGAACACAGGCTTAGGTTTACAGGGAATAAAACCAGATTACACCTGCTGTGTCGGTGAAATTAACAGTGGGTTTCTTACCCTCCAACGTGTCCTGGTTTGGATATGAAATATGTGTTTTCTCTATTTCTACTGCAACTAGCCATGGCCCCAGGTTGTCCATCCATAGCCACAAAGGCCCAGCAAGGCATTCTGCTCCACAAAGACTTTTCCCTCCTCTGAAAGTGCTTCTCTTAAACATTTTTTTTTCTTCAACAGGATTACAGGAGGAAGGGAGAGGCATAATGTAGCATATTATTGGGGGTGGGAAGGCAAGTGGAAGTTGATGGACGGTGGTGGTCAGACCAGGTCCTTATGACATCATTTGAGCTGGCTGCAGCCATGCTTGAGGGACAGAGGTCTGCTCTTTAACCCCCTCCCCACCCCTTTTTTGTCTGAGCTAGTTTGAGTTGGATTTCTCTCACTTGCAATTAAGAGTCCCTACTAGTAGGAGAGTGTGACTCAAGGCAACAGCATTTTACTAAGCCTTGACAGTCTCTCATGTCACATCCGACTTCCCTGAGAGTGACTGTTTTTGCTTACCTAGCCCTGGGACCGGAAAGCAGAAGCGCTGGTCACTTCGGCTGCGATAAACTTCAGAGAACACTAGGGGCAAAGTATTTAATGGTATCGCCACACGTTTTGTTTAATCGAATACTCTAGCTTCATGTATCCACTGTAATGCAGCAGAATCTTTAATCTTGAACTAAATTGTCATTCCCAACTAGTGTTTCCTTCCTTCTTAATGACTAGATTTAAAGCTTAAGGAAACATGCATATTTACTCAGTGCCAAATGTGCAAATGAGTATCTCTGTAAGTGACCTCTGTGAACACATCCATCCCTACAGCGATTCACTAGCGTTGTTTGAGGGCATCTCTGTGTGAGCGGTGCAAAGGTAATACTCTAGTGGAAAAAGAGAGGCCGTAAGTGTGGGGGCAGGGGGGATAGCAGAAGTTAAAAAGATCCCATCCAGTCCCCTCTAGAAAGTTCTCAGATTTGACTGAACCGAGAGGTCCCTGACCCTCAGGAGTGCCTGGCCCCTGCCCCATGAGCCAAAGACGAAGTAAACTTGGCTGGAGGCCAGAAAGTGACAGTCCCTGGGCGCTCCTCTCCTCCGTGGAGCTCTGCACCTCGAAAAGCAGCTGTCCAAGTCTCGCCTTAGGTGAGACCAACCAGCCTCCAACCCGCAAAACCAGCCGCGGTCCAAGGTAGCAATCCCAAATCAGGATCCGCGCCTACACGAGAGCCCTGACTCGCCTCGCCGCAGCCGCCCGGGCGTCGGCTCCGCCCCCTCGTCCCTAAGTCCCGCCTCCGCGCCCCCGGGTTCTTTCTCCACCCCCACGCTCTCGGGCTGTCCCTGGCTCCGTGGCCCCGCCCCCATACCCAGAGCCCCGCCTCTCGCACTCCGGGGCCCCGCCTCTGCGCTCTCTGTTCCGCTCTCCCAGGCCCCGGCCCCACACTCTGGCCCCGCCCCCACGTGCCCTCTGGAGTACGGGGGAGGAGTTGCAGCGCGGGAGGAGGCGTGGCCGTGGTGCTGGCGGAGGCGCCGGCGGCGCGGCCCGGACTTTGGCTTTGACACAGACGGCGAACCGGACACAGGCGCTGGTGCTGGGCACTGGATGCGGCTCTAGCAGATCCCGCGTCCGAGTGAAGCGCAGGACTTTTTGCCTGAATCAACGCAACTGCGGCGACGCCGCAAGTCCTGGTGCAACCGCGGAGGTCGGGTTTTGCCGCGGGTGTTGCTGCCCCGCAGCCCTGCAGCGCTGTCGGCTCTGGGAGAACGACTCCGAGAGTTTCTCCCGCAGAAAGAGCCGGGACGCGCGGCCCGAAGCGGCGTGGGAGGGACGCCGTGGCCCAGCCCCTGCCCTGCAACCGCGGGGGCACCAGAGCTGGAGGCAGGGCCCCAGCGCTGTGCGGGGCTGGGCTCCGGCTTCGGAGCCGCAGGTGGAAGAAGGACGCCCCGGGGGAGCGGCCGAGAGGTGGGGCGCGGGGAACGGCGTCAGATCTGGTGGGAGTCGATGAACACCTCCGTGCCCACACTTGTGAGCACGGAATTCCGGCAGGAACAGAGGTGTGGGCTGATGCGTATAGCTCTCTTTCCAAGAGAAGCGACTTAAAGCCATTTTGGGCACCAATGGGATCAAACTGGACCTTTCCAGAGGAAAATCCACAGGGACCAGCCTCGCTGTGTGTTCAGGGTTCAAGGACAGCCACCAGCCTGGGACTCCTGGTTAAGAGCTCCAGCTCTAGGTAGGGAGCGCTAATACAAACTGATTAGCTGATTCCATTGATTTGTGTGTTTATTAATTTGTTTTCCAGGTGGCCAAGTGAAAGATACTGTTGGACGCTTTTCTGTGCCTGAAAGGTCCACTGGGCTTCCTTCCTAGCCAGAGAGTTCCTCTGTGGTAGCAAGGCTTCCGGGTCCCCTGATTTTGGCCGGTCATGGGGAGCACCCTGGGCTGCCACCGCTCCATTCCCCGGGACCCCTCGGACCTGTCCCATAGTCGCAAGTTCAGTGCGGCCTGCAACTTCAGCAACATCCTGGTGAATCAGGAGCGGCTGAACATCAACACGGCCACGGAGGAGGAGCTGATGACTCTGCCTGGTGTGACGCGTGCCGTGGCTCGCAGCATCGTGGAGTACCGCGAGTACATCGGTGGCTTCAAGAAGGTGGAGGACCTGGCACTGGTCAGCGGCGTGGGTGCCACCAAGCTAGAGCAGGTCAAGTTCGAGATCTGTGTGAGCAGCAAGGGCAGCTCCGCTCAGCACTCTCCCAGCTCTTTGCGGCGGGACCTGCTGGCGGAGCAGCAGCCTCACCACCTGGCCACCACCGTGCCTCTCACCCCGCGCGTCAACATCAACACGGCCACCCCAGCTCAGCTCATGAGTATCCGAGGACTCACGGAGAAGATGGCTGTCAGCATCGTGGACTACCGCCGGGAGCACGGGCCCTTCCGCAGTGTCGAGGACCTGGTGAGGATGGGCGGTATCAATGCCACCTTCTTGGATAGGATACGGCACCAGGTGTTCGCGGAGAGGTCCAGGCCCCCGTCCACCCACACCAATGGAGGCCTGACCTTCACCGCCAAGCCTCACCCCAGCCCCACCTCCCTGAGCCTGCAGAGTGAGGACCTGGACTTGCCGCCAGGTGGGCCCACTCAGATTATCTCCACTCGGCCTTCGGTGGAGGCTTTTGGAGGCACAAGGGATGGGCGGCCTGTGCTGAGGCTGGCCACGTGGAACTTGCAGGGCTGTTCTGTGGAGAAGGCCAACAACCCCGGGGTGCGAGAGGTGGTGTGCATGACGCTCCTGGAAAACAGGTGAGCCCCGGAATGGCCAAAGGTGTGAGGGGTGCAGGCAGCTCTTGCATGGCCTCATCCGTGCATGCCAGCAAGTGGACTTTTGGGGGGAGGAAGAGGGCAAGACTATTTAATGAGTGTTCTCGAGGCCCTAGCCAGTATTGTCACCAGCAGCTGAGCTCTCCTCCTGCTCCAGAATTTTCAGAATACAGCTGTCTGGGCTTGTGGCCCGTATCCTGAATGAGGTATAGCTGAGATCAATTTAAAATTTGTGGTAAGTGGAGGTTGTATTGGTGTCACTGCTTTGGAGAATGGTGTTTGACTCAAGCCTTGGTGGGTCTATGGCACACCAGGCCCTCAGAGCCTGGGAACTCTGGTGCAGTTTTGCATGTGAGAAAGAGCCAGTCAGATTTTTTTAATGAGCGGGAAAGTCACATTTGTTTCACCAAACGTGCCCCTTTGTGTGCAATCAGCTGAAACACCAGGTATTTGCGAACACACACATGGTATATATTTGCCAAAATGCCATGAGTGAATCATTCTTCATTCTTTTTTCCTTATTTAGCCTGAAGTTGGTTTTCAGGCCCACCAATTGCAGCACTAAGTGAATGTGACCTCTTCTATCCCAAATCCAGAAAAGGTCCCACTGATATATGATGAATATGGGCCACATTCTCCCATCTGAACCACGGAGGAGACTGTGGGATGGGCTCTGATCACAGTGTTTACATTATTCACGACAAAGCTCTCTGCAGGAACTTCCGCTAACCCCCCATAAAACTGAAACAATATTATCGTAGCAGTAACTCCTGCCATTAGTAAAATAGTGACTTGTATAATGTAATCAGCTTTGGGAAGGAAAGAGATATTTTTATGGTCCCTTCCAGGTCAGAGATCCTCTGAGCCTGACACCCTGCAGAGGTGGTGTGTGCTGGTGGCAACTGGCCACTTTCCTTTGCGCTGGGTTGTTGGTGCTCTGGGGGCGGGGGATGGGAATCACAGTGCACTGTGGCAGAGCATAGAGATAAATGGGTGAAAAGAAAACCAGGTCACCATGTTTTGCTGGCACTGTCCCAGTGGCACATTCTTGTCACTGAGGATGCAGAGACCGTGCAGCAGCTCAGAGACCTGTGCCGGGGAGTCCCCGAGCGCTCTTCCTGCACTGCCGCGTCCTCTGATTTGCAGCATAACTCACTCCTTTTGCAAAACCATCCTGTACCCAGGTGAGAACTGGATTCCGCCCTGGGAGATATTTCTCTGGGATGCTTGGTAATTGTTCTCATCCATAGCAGCATGGGTGTGTGTAAGGGGCAGGGGAGGGCAGAGGAGGGCAGGGGGTGGGGTGGCTGTTAAATCCCATCAGGGCTTTCCTTAAGTCTCACTCTGGGGGTAGAGGGGGATGAATCAGGATCTGAAGTTGCCCCAGTGAGAATGCTGGTCTGGGCAGCTCTGGCTCGTTTACAGTGATTTTTCAAGTGCTGTCGCTGGACCAGCACTGGCATTGCGGCTGACTCGGGAACTCTGGGTTTCTGTGTTTTCTCACGCACTCCAGCTGGTTCTGGCACACACTCAATGCTGAGCCCCGTTGTCGTGTGTGTCGGGCCGTCATCTGTCCCTCTGGCTTGCTCTGTAAAGTGCCTCCTGCACTGCTGACTTTTCCGACAGGCTCAGTGAATCCATCCAGAGCTTTCTAGGTGCTCTGTGTGTGTGTGTGTGTGTGTGTGTGTGTGTGTGTGTGTGTTTGATTGTTCTGATCGTCCCTGTATTTGTTCAATCATGTGACGGTCTTTCTGGTCAGAAGTTGAAGGGCTTATTTGGCTTCTAGAATAGATGAAAACAGGAGAGAGAGCAGGGGACAGCCGGCCTCAGAGTGGGCTCCATCCTGCTGCTCAGACCTGGGGTAGCCAGGGGCACTTGGGGCGGAGCCTTAGCAACTCTTGCCCACAGTGGCCCCATCTTTCATTTCTCACAGGCGGCCGCAACCGTTGTCCTGGGCAGTGGTGGCTCCTTTTGTCTGTTCACAATGTGTGTGGTGTTCTGGGCACTCCAACCACCTTATTGGGGTCTGGTAAACATGAAGTGATAGGCTTAGGGCCTGTGTGACTGTCCTAGGGCACCGAGAGATAGCTGATTATGACAGAGTGGATCATGTGTCCTCAGAACAGCAAGACACATTCTGCAAGAGCTGTGCGTTCATCCCGAGTCACAAAGTCTTTCACATTCCAATTGATCCCTTTCTTAGTAAGAGGAAATAGATTTAGGTTGAGCAAGGATGGCCGTAGGTGAGTTTCCAGGCGGCTCTTTATTTGCATACGTGTGTACAAACCAGGGTTACCTGACTTCTGGATCGGCCCTCACAGCCTCCGACAGCTTTCACATTCGTTGGACGTCCCCAGTAATTCCGGGAAGAACGTAAGGCTTGCTTTGATTAATGATCTCCATCTCTGGGAGAGGAGAAACAAAAAGCAAAGAAGTTCTGTGACTCGCCTCTGTCTCATGGCTTATGTCAGTGACTCAGCTGGGACTCGGACCCAGACCCTCTGACTTTAGACCTGTGCTCTTGGCATGCATACATGCTGTGTTTGGTAAGCAAGTCACCTTTATCCGTCCCTTGTGCGGGCACCCCACACTCTGCCCATTCTAGGACACTTGCCAGATTGCATGTGCTAGTCACATTTCCTTACATGAAATTCATTGTAAACACATTAACACACACACACACACACACACCCTTGGCTCTACCTCTTCTGTGTTAAATTGGTGAAATTCCTTATCCTCTCCAAGTCTCAGTTTTTCTATCTTTTAAATGTAGTTCAAGGAAAAAAATAGGCCCCTCTTGCAAAGGGAATAACTCACTGATGGCCTTTCTTTCTGTGGGTTTGCTTTAGGACGGGGTGTCAAACTCATTGTCACCGGAGGCCACATCAGCCTCGAGGTTGCCTTCAAAGGGCCGAATGTAATTTAGGACTGTATAAATGTAACTACTCCTTAAGAGTTAAGCAAGAGCTCAGCACTGCCGCCGGGTAGAAACAAGGTGCCAGGCCAGATAAAACAAGGTGGAGGGCCGGATTCGGCCCTCGGGTCTTGTGTTTGCCACCTGTGCCTTAGGAGGTGTGGGATTTGAAAGTGCTGGTCTGGCCTTGCCCTGAGGTGCTGCTGCATGTGGGCCAGCAGGTGGGAGCTTGGAGGAGCCCTGTTTTGCCTGTGAGGGCTAAGGCAGGACGACAGAAAGCTAGATAATCAGTCACCACGAGCCTTCCGAATGTGTGACAAGGAACTGACAGGTTTCCTGAGATTCCTTTGTCAAATCTCAGTCTTAGGCAATGCTTTTTCCTTGGCCGGGATGTGTGGGGCAAGACTCAAGGAGGAATGCTTCCACTAAACATCCTTGCGAAAATGTGGTGGCAGCCAACATATGGAATGGGGGTTATTTAATTTTCCTTTTTTTTTTTTTTTGGCTGAGGAGTTGTTCTATTTTGAAAAGCCTCTTTAGCTTCTGAAAGAATAAGCCTGGGGAAACGGACAGATAATCTCTAAAAGAAATATGGAGGTTTGATATACCACTTACCCACTTTCCCCATGGTCTCCAGCAAAAGGAAGTGGGTCAAAGTCTGGAGCTTTATAATGGTCTAAATATTTTTTATTTTTTATTTTTTGCCACATGTCTGTCTGTAGTATCAAAGGACAAGGTGAATTAGTGCCTGGCTTACTGACTGTGAAAAAAGATTTTAGTTTATCAGACGTGGTTGCTAGGATCAATATAGACACAATTTATCTTGTTATTTGATTTGTTCATTGAGAAAGACGTATCGAATAGCTGCTGTGGACATGCAGACGCTAAATTCAGAAGTCAGCTTAGCCCTGTGATTTAACAGAGTCAAGTAATTGTGAATCAGCTTGCGTAGCTCAACCTCACATAGTCTAGGAAACCCAGATTTTTGGGGGGGTGGGGGTAGGGAAGTCACTGAGTGTAATTGATATCTAGTTGTAATATTCCCACATGAATATGGGGCTCATTCTGGGAGACTGGAGGGTGGGTAGGTACAGCCAGACATAACATCTGGGGGCAAAGAGCTCAGCAATCCGCTTCAAGTAGAAATTGTGAAACTTGTTTTGACAGCTGTGGAAACTGAGGCTCAGACTAAATAGCATCCTCATGACCTTCAGACACAGAGATTTTGGAATGAGGATTTGAAGCCAGGCTTTCATCTGATTTCAGAGCTGGGAGCAGAGGTGTCTGTTCTCAAACGCCTTGTGCTCGGGCCAACCCCTGGCCCACCCTCTGTCGTCTCCCTTCCTTGAGTCTTAGACTGCCAGGCTTCACCTACACTCCAGAGGCCGCGGCAAGGCCACGGAGGCCTCTGCTCTCTTCCTGTCTTTGTTCTTCTGAAGGGCCAGGCTTATGGCCAGAGGTAGAGCAATGCAGAGGACTCAGGGCCCCTCCACCCAGCCCCTGTAATGCGAGTCCGTGACCTTGGCCCAGCTCCAGGGTAGAGTTCTGCTTTTCTGAGCTGAGGAGCTCTGGGTCATTTCCAGAGAGCAAGGTGGTCAGTACTAAGACTGCCGGATTAACAGGAGACAGTGTGAGTGCAGAGAGGTCCTGATGTGGGCTTGACTCGGGGCGGTGGGGAGGAGGGGGACACACACGTGTTATTTCACTCAAGGGAAGGAGGTTACCTGTGTCTTTCCAGAAAGCTGGGCCCATTTGGGATCTGGATTTGGAGGTTTGATGGTACTGATTGTCCCAGGGGATAGTCATTCCTTTATTATTTACTCATTCATTCAACAGGTAGGTTTTGGGTTCTCACTAGGTGCCAGGTTCCGTGTCCGGCTCTGGT
Source organism: Macrotus californicus (assembly GCA_007922815.1). Taxonomy (NCBI): domain Eukaryota; kingdom Metazoa; phylum Chordata; class Mammalia; order Chiroptera; family Phyllostomidae; genus Macrotus; species Macrotus californicus. The sequence continues at coordinate 67,407 of VMDR010000706.1, forward strand.
AATAAAGTGGAGAACAGGTCACCATCCCTGCTTCCACAGAGCTTCCGTGGTATGCGGGGAGATGAACGTGCCACATGTAGATAAGTAATTACAGACAGTGGCTAGTGCTGGGGGGATGGAGGTCAAGGAAGGCCTCCGCTGAAAGCTGATGATGGTCAGGAGCCAGGCGTGGAAAACGTTGGGGAAAAGAGAGCTCTACTAGAGGGGCCAGCAAGTGCAAAGGCCCTGAGACTGCTTGTTCCAGACAGCCAGCCAGAGTTCTGGGGGTGGCAGGTGGCTGGGGTTACAGGGAGAGGCTGGCCAGGTGGGCGGGACTTCTCAGGTTCTTACTTTAACAGCACAGGGAAGCCACAGAGGTTGATGAATTACCTGTCGCCAGGTTGTTCTGGCTGCTGTGGGTCCCGCGGGAGTGGGTCCTGAGGTTTGAGTAGAGAGGCTGTTGCAGAGAGAAAGCTAAAGATGATAGTGGCTGGGAGATGGGAAAGTGGGTAGAGGTGAAAGGATCTTTTAGAGGGAAAAACTGGAAAGACTTGCCTGTGTTTTGGATATTGTGGGGATTAACCGGGTAGATTTCTAGAAGACAGGCTCAGAGGCACTTAAGAAATCCCAGGGCTGACTCGCATGCCTCTGCGCTGCGTGGACACGATGCAGCTTGCCGGCCTCATCCCTCCCCTCTGCTGTTGCCTTGCTCGGGACAGGCGTGGGGTCTTGGTCCCTCGTGGGTGGAGGAAGAACCTGATGGTCTGTGCAGACTGGCGTCTGACAAGGCTACTTTCTCTTTAATATCTGTTCCCTGTAGAACAAGGGCATATTTGGGGGGCTCTAGGGGACTATTTCTATCAAAAGACATATATACATATTTAATTCAATGTTTATTGAGCACCTACTCTGTGCCCACTACCTGGTGAGGTTAGGGACACAGGGAGCCCCCGGATGATATGTGTGATAAGGGAGGAGGTTCAACTTAAGCACTTAACCTGCTGCCTGCCTGCCTGCCTGCCTGGTTCTGGAAGTGGGAGACGTCAGCTAGGAGAAGGCTGAGGGGACAGGACCAGGTCAGGTGGTTGGGAGGGAGCCAGTCTGGAGGGAGGCTGGGGTGTGAAGTGTCCATTAAGGTGAAAGTCAGCAGCCCCACATAGCTGACAGGTGAGGAGCAGGAAGTCAGAGTCAGTCCCTGACACTCAGGGTCCAGGGTGGCCCACGCCCAGGCTTATAATCTGGAATGTTCAGATGGGGACATGTCAGGCTCCCACGCACAGCGCCTCCCAGGAAAGAACAGTAGCGAGGTGTGTGCTATTTTTATTTCAAAATTGCCCTGCCTGCCCAAAGATTTTATCCTAGATAGAATTCCTTAATGATGAACTCTGCCAATAACGAATAAAATGATGCACTTTGCTAAAATTTCACGTGCTCATCCTAGACACATGGGCTGTGTGTAGTTGTGGACAGCCGAGTGGAAATTCCACCCCAGTGACTTCTAGCATCAGACATCCAGGAGCTGCCACAGAAATGCCCAGCTCTACCTGCAGCCTGGGAGCCCTCAACCAATATTTAGTGACCTCAGACGCTTCCTGACACTGTGCCTTTTAGATGGTCATGGTCTGGACAGCAGATTATAGTAGAATGTTTTGATTGACAGACGCCAAACAGCTGGATTCCAGTGGAGAGGAATGCTGGGAAACCGGGCTCAGAGCTGACATTTCATTGTAGAGAAAAACCTTGAATCCTTCTGCCAAACTCTTGGATGAAGAAACCCTGGGTTTTCTCTACTGGGTGCAGCTCCCTCACCCTGTTGCTTTGTTGTTTGTTCCCAACGAGCCCTCATTTCCTGCAAATTCTATTTTGGTTGAGCCATTACCTGATTAGGCTGTTAAGCAAGGCCTTCCATTGTCTTTATCTAGCAGCGTCTGTAAGGCTGTAATGGGTTCCCGTGGCCACATCTAAGATCGCATGTGTTTGGGGTGTGGTTTTATTGTGTTCTGGGGGGCTGAGTCCTGTTTGCTCACCCAGAAGCTGCAGGGTAAAATTGGTACCTCGTCTTTCTCGCCTTGGGCTAAGAGCATGGTGTCATTTAAAGGGGGGTCTCAGATAGATCGGTACTTTTAAAAATACTGATTCAATACTCTACTAAAACCAAAGACCTCTCCAGAATGTATTTTCTTTCTTTCTTTCCTTTTTTCCTTCTTTATCACTGTTTGTTGGGTGAACTCAACCAGGTGAAGAATGTACTTCCAACAAGCCAGTTCAGTCTGAGTTAAATGTGTTTGCAGTCTTCCTTTTCTAAGGTGTGGAAAGAGTAAAAAAGTGTTGGTGGCCTCAAAGAACCCATGACTGGCGTCGGGCCTTGAATTTATCTGCCAGTAGACTCAGGGCTTTGTCCTTCCTTGCTCGGAGGGTGGCCCTGCCTATAGCTTCAGGTCACTATGTCGCTTTCCTGGTCGGTTCTTTACAAAGTGGTCCCCAGTGGTTTTTAATGGGAGGATTCAGTTTAAGCAGTAAAATTCTACATGTTCCTCCGCCCCGCCCTCCCCAATGGTGGTTGTATTTTCAGTGTCCGCCTGGTTGTAGTTGTACCAAGAACAAAAACAATGATAATTAGCACTGATAATCTCTGTGCCTAAGGCCCAGAGCTAAGCAGCTTTATGTGTGGGTAGCATTATTCACCCTCTTTTACAGATACAGGAGAGATAGCTCAGGGGAGCTGAGTGATTTCCCCCAGGTCCCACAGCGTTTAGGTAGTGGAGCTTGAACGATAACCCAGGCAGTGAGACTCCACAGTTGGATGATAAGACGCTACCATGGATTCACTAAAGCTGCCCCTCACGACTGTGTTTTATTCATCGCCCCAGCCTGCGTGCTAGACTAGATTTCTCTTAACCAACGTGTTTTGCATTCCTAAGTCATGACCTCTCAGAGGTATGCTGTTATATAATGAAGTCCATATGTGTGTGTGTGTCTCGTATTTGTTTCTTCAAAGCTGAGCGGGGATTTGTTTCTGCAAAGCAGCCCGAGTGCAGGATCCCACGTATGTCTGACTCTTCAGTCTTTTCCAGGCATCTTGTCGCAGCTCTTTTGACGGTAGCTTCTTTCGGCAACTTGCTTTTATAGGAGCTTCCCAGGTAGTTAGTTTTCTTAGAAACAGCTTCTCCTGCATGCTCCTGTTTCATCAGCTGATGTACGTCAGAAGACCAGAGTCACGTGTACACCTGGCATAAACAGGTCTGGGGACAGACAAGCACACAGTGGGCGCCCCTTGAGAGCGGGCATGTGCAGTTCATCTGGCTGGGGGTGCGCATGCGCCGTGGGAGTCCACCGCTCAACATGCTTTACGCAGGGGTTGGGGACAGTCTGGTGGGTCCCTAGAGCAGAGAGGCTGGTTAGGACAACAACACCCTAGTACCTGGCCCGAGTGACCTTGTTTATTTGTAATGGCCGTCTTGCCACATAGGGATATTGCAGACCCTGGCAGTGATGGGACGTGGTTCCTGACCCCCTATTATTTTCTCTAGAAGATTCACTCAAAAATGTAACCATGTAGTTAGTTATTGGGTTGAGAGTTCGTTGTCCCAAGTCCCCACCCCAAATTTCATGCAAATTTTAGAAATAAAAGAGGTGAAGGAACAATGTGTGGTTTGGTTCGGTTGCTTTGTCTTAAAACCTGTACGTGCCTCAGCTTTGTCTTTGGTGAGGGAGATGGCTGGCTCCACAAACGCATGAATAACTGTAAGCTGGGAGGCACTTAGGCAGGTGGACTGGATGGAGGGTTTATTAAAACACCTTTCCAAGCTTGGGACTCTGCACTGTCTTTTCTCACTGTTCGGAATTTGACTGTCCGTTTTGGTTTAAACAGCAGACACATATTTCTCACGGTTCTGGAGGCCAGAAGTCCAAGATCAAAGTGACGGCAGGGTTGGTTCCCTCTGAGGCCTCTCCCCCTGGCTCGCAGACGGCTGTCTGCTCCTGTGTTTTTATGTCATCGTCCATCCCTCTGTGTGTGTGTGTGTCCAAATTTCCCCTTCTTATCAGAACACCAGCCGCTCTACTGGCCCCCCTTTACCTTGTTTACTTCTTTAAAGATGCTGTTTCACATGCAGTCCCATTCTGGGGTACTGGGGGTCAAGACTTCAACATGTGAATTTGGTGGGGGGGCTGGGGGAGTGCATGATTCAGCCCATAACAAGGTGGTGTAAGGAAAGTTGTGCTGGGACCACCTTCTCGGCTGTTTGTGAGGACCCTGTTCCTTTGTTTTTTCTGGAGAGATGCTGATTTCAAGGTCCTTGTTTGGCAGTGTAAATACTAGAGAAACCTGTGTTGGAGTGCCGGTCTGCTCGGAACGAGGAATTGGCTTTGTTGCCGGGCCACATGTAGGATGGACCAGCTCCTAGGGGCTGGGTTTTGTTTCCCTTGGACTCTCCTTGCCAGTCCTTGGGTTTCTCCTGAAACTTTTACCCACCCCGACCAAGACAGCAGCTCCATTGCCAAGTTCCTTGCTTGCCCTGGGCTACAAGTGAAGGGGACACAGGATGTTTGTCTGCCCTTTAGACTGGCTTTGGAAAGGGGTGATGCGGAGGGACCACTGAAGTGAAGGACAGGTCGGCTTTCCCTGACTTCTCTGTCAGGCTGCCCAGTGGTAGTAGCTGCCGGTGCGTCAGGCCCTGCACCCCTAGACTGGACATTTATTAACCGTTTGCTTTGCCCTGAGTGCCGTTGCTAGGGTTTTTATATTCATTAATTAACTAACCCTTTACGCCATCCCAGGGAGGTAGGTAAAGTATCTACCTTACAGGTAGGAAAACTTATCTTGAAGAACTTCACGTAAATTTGCCGGAAGTTGCGGGGTTGGTGAGTAGGGCGCAGAGTCAGCACCAGGCAGAGTGACTCAGAGGCCAGACCCTTTCACTCAGTTCAGAGGTGGAGGACCCACAGACCTGGAGGCAGGACCGGGAAGCTGAGAAAGGGAGAGACAGCTCTTTGCTAGGCTTTTTATATCTAGAGAGTGTGAAGAGATCCGTTTAACTAGGGTTGCTCCTTGGGCTGGGTCGATCTGGTGACCAGGACAGCTACTAAATGACTGGTGGGCAGGCAGAGTGTTGCCCTTTGTGATACCCTTTATACCACAGAAAGTCTTAATTTTGATGCGGTCAAATCGATTGATTTCCCTTTGGATGCTGTTTAGCAAATTTCATCTTGCCCCAAGTTAGCTCTTACACCTCCCTCTTTGCTTCTTAAGTTTGTAAGCTCTCTGGAGTCTACCTTTGTGTGGGAATGAGATAGGGGTCTGATTTTATCTTTTTTTAAATTTTCCCAATGCCATCTGTGAACAACTTGGCCATTCCCCACCGACTGGGGACACCTTCTTTATCCTATGTGTCCATCACGCTTAATGGTCTCCTCTGCCCTTTTCATACTGTGTGTGATCCAGTGACATCTGGTCCGGTGAGTGTTCTTGCTTTTCTTCCTAACCATTTTCCCAACCATGCAAATTTTAGGACCAGGTAGAGTTTCTCCAACACCCTGTTGGAGTCGTAACTGGACTTGTGTTGACTTTAAAGATGGGGCTTGAGAAAATTTGAAGTCACTGCAATGCTAAGTCATCTTTTCCTTGGGCAGCCATTGTTCTTTGTTTATTTAAGCCTTCTTTTGGCACTTTGGAAAGTTAACTAATTAGTTATTTTTGCATTTCTGCGCTCAGTCCTGATGTGGCTTCTTCTTCTTATCCCTGGTTCCCGGATTTCTGTTCAGCTCGCGGTCAGGTGGTCGGATCTTTGGGCCGATTGTTCTGTGACGTAGCCATTAATTCTGATGTGGTCATGGCAGGGCGAGCACAGTGTTCACTCACTCCACCGTCTCGGCCAGAACCTTCTTTCGGAGCCTTTGGTGGAGCTCAACGTGTTTCTTCACGAAGGTCCTGTGTGTTCTTCCTTAGGTTAAATCTTAGATACGGTGAGTCCCTGTTTTTGAAAATCCCCAGAGAATGATGTCCCACAGTGTTGCTCTGTTGCTCCTTCTGAGGCTTAACTCTCCTATCACCCCAATGCTCTTCCTCCAGCCCGGGACATCCTTTATTTGACGTTTGGGTCCATTTTTCTAAATTTTCTCTATTAGAAGTAAAAACCAGCCCTCTAGAACCTCTGTGAGGCTCTCTCTGTATATTTGGCGACCTCAGGTTTAATCTCCTTCCGCCTGACAGCCTCACCCTGTGTGAGCTCGGTTCATGCTGCCTTTCTCTGTGAGTCACCCCTCTCACGTGTGATCATTTCCCTGAGTCCACTCTAATCCACAGGTCATCCTTCTTGTGTGAGCCAGTAGGCGGATGTGAGTGGCCAGCAGAAAAGCCCAGACACGTGCTGCTGCCTTCGGATGAACAAACGAAAAAAAATGTAGCGCCCCCCCCAGTGATCAATGTTTAAACTTAAAATTAATTTTATTGGTGTAGAACAGGCCTAGCAGTGAGTCGGACTTTAGGTAGGTCAAATTGGAGATCAAAGACCTTGGGATTATCTCTTGTAGTTTAAACATCACTTTAAAAAGAATTTTTAATCCTCACTTGATGTTTTTTTCACTATATTCAGAGAGAGAGGAAGGGGAGAGAGAGACATGAATGAGAGAGGGAACGTCAGTTGGTTGCCTTCTTGTGTGTGCTCCAGCCAGGGATTGAACCTGCAGCCTAGGTCTGTGCCCTGACCTGGAACGGAACCCGCGGCCCTTCGGCTGTCTGCAGGACAGCACTCCAGCCAACTGCGCCACACCGGCCCAGGCTAAACGTCGTTTTGTCAGTCTTGTTTTTATAAATCTTTCTTGCTTGTCACGTGTCCGTGGAGTCCTATGTGTGCGGCCGCAGGCAGGACACGTGCTGTACGTGCTTCCACCCACAGAGTGTCTGGTCGTGCGTGAGTTTTAAATATACCATGTTTTAAATAGCTCTTTATCTTTGGTGTTAATTGCCTCTTTGCTGCTTCCACTTTCTAAGTGACTAAGCCGAACTGGGAGGACCCGGGTGCAGTTAGCTGTGTGCTGCCTTCCAAGTACTGGGTTGGCCAAAAAGTTTGTTTGGTTTTCTTCTGTGAGACGGCTCTAGTAGCGCTTAGTTGTCTTTAGCTTCACTTGACACAATTTTGTTAGTTTGTATTGTGACAGCTGTCATATCAGTCAGTGTGCATTAAAAAAAAAACAGCAAAATTGGTGAATTTTTCTGATGGGAGAAAATATGCAACATTATCAGCCTATTATGCTTTATTATTTCAAGAAAGGTAAGAACCCAACTGAAACGCAGGAAGGATTTGTGCAGTGTACGGAGAAGATGCTGTGACTGATCGAATGTGTCATAAGTGGTTTGTGAAGTTTCATGCTGGAGAGTTCTTGCTGAACGGCGCTCCACGATTGGGTAGACCAGTTGAAGTTGATAGTGATTAAATTGAGGTATTAATTGAGAGCAGTTAACCATATACCACGTGGGAGAGAACCAACATACTTAAAATATCCAAATCAATAAAGCTATTTGTAAAAATGAAAAATGTGTCTTTTATTTACGGAAAAGACTAAAGGGACTTTTTGGCCAATCCAGCCTCTGTGAGCTTTCCTCTGTGCTTACTTTCAGCCAAGCCCAATGGCACCAGGTGAATATTAGGAATTTCTTTTTCTCTCACCGGTTTCCAAATGACCTGGCAGCTGCTAACATCAGAGACAGGTGCTATGATCTCAGTCTTTTGCACAGTTCAAGGCCAGACTGAAGTTTGTTTTTATTGTCCAAGTCGGGACCTTTAGTGTTGATGTGGAACATTTAAAACATACAAAAAGCATAAATCTCACTTGGGCCCTTTCTCCCCTCTTGTTAGTCTGTTTTATTTTCTTGAGGACCCAGAGCCCTTTTATCCTACGGTCGTTCTGTTTTCTCCCTCCCCATCCCTGCTGTGCTTGGAAAATTTTCTTCCCCGCAAGATGTGGTGGGCAGCAGAGGCCCACAGGGAAGCAGGAAGCACATCCTTTGCAGCCAGGGCCTCTGAGTTGGGAGCCAGTAGTGCTGGCAGCTCGGGGGCTGGGAAGAGCTCACTCCAGCTGTGGGGACAGTTTGCACAGGACCAGGTCCCTGGGACAGCAGAGACAGTGTGGCTGGTGGCCGTTTCCTCCAAGAGCCTGGCCTTCAAAGCCCTCTGATCACTTTCACCAGGTAAGTGGTCACATCACTGGCCCCTGCCCCAGCCCTGCCCAAGTGTGGACACCTGGGTCAAAGGACGTTTGTTACATGCCTGCCTCAGAGTCTTCTTCCAACACAGTCCATTTTTAGGATAAAAAACTTAAACGGCCAACCAAACAGTAGGGCCGAAATGCACCATCCCATGTAAAGGAGGGTTTAGAGCAGGGTCTCTCAACCTTGGTGATTTTGACTTTCAAATAAATTTTCATTTTGAGGTTAGTATAGATTTACATTGTGTTGACATCTTGGACCAGACAATGGTGGCAGGGGGGTGGGGGGGGCGGCGCTTTCCTATGCATTGTGGGATGTGTAGTGATATTTCTGGGCTCTACCCGCTAGGTACCAGGAGCACCCCCTTTCCCAGGTGTGCCAACCAGAACTGTCACCAGACACCAGATGAATGTACCCTGGGAGGCAGAACTGTCCCTGGCTGAGAGTCACTGCTCTGGAGCCACTCATCAGCAAGCCATGGAGGGTGGTGTGGCCACTGGGGGGATGGTGGCTCAGGCTGGCTGCGTTTCCGTGGCACCAGTAGAAGCGCTGGACCCCGAGGCCTGGGCTGGACAGGAAGGAAGGAAGCCAGAGGGGCTGAGAGGAAGATCACTTGGTCTGGTGAGGTTGAAGAAGAGGTGTGGGTGACATCTTGCATCTGGAGGGGGGCGAGGGGCGGAGGGCCAGAGTCTGGGAGCACACTGTTTTAGCTATGGAGTGTGCAGTGTGGGCGGGGCTGGTGCGGACGTGTGGAGTAGAAGGCAAGGCTGAGGAGGCGAGGCCCAAGGGCCCTCTGCACCCCGCCCCTCAGTGAACTCCCAAGTAAAGGGGGAACTTGGGAATCCTGAACTGATCCACCACTTGATGAGGAGGGTCAGCTTGGGATGCGGCAGGGTTTGGGATGCAGGAAGGGCAGGGATGCTAAGCTGAGCAAAGGTTCCATGGAAGGAAGTTTCCTACAGAAGATAAAGCAAGACCTTGGGGGGCAGGGGGTGCCAGGGCACTTCTTGGATGACACATCACTTTAGGAGCAGCCTGGGAAGATTCCCCTCCCTCACACAGCCTGGGACGGAGCAGAACTTTGGAAGGAGAGGAGATGCAGGGTACACTTATTTCTGGGCCTTGTTTTATGGCAGAAAAAGTGGGTCTCATGGGGGCCCAGGGAATCCTGCAAGTTGTCCTACGCAACGGCCATTTGAATAAAATTATTTCCATTCACGTGCTGGGAGGTGCCAGTGTTACAGTGGTGAAGGTGTAGATAAAATTCTGTCGAACGGTTCAAGATGCTCAGGCATTAGCGTTCATGCTTCTGTTGGGGAGATTATAACATTTCCTCAGGAATGACCCCCTGAGAATGAAAATGGAAGCTGAGTCAACATAAAATGTTTTTGTGTACAGAGAAACATCTCAAATTAGAAAAACACTTGCATTTGACTAGATGACGCTCACTTTATACGTGTGTGGCTCTATTATACATACAATCCCAAATAAAGCACCAATGCCAAATAGCGGAATAAGTCGTTTTCAGCGAGGAGAGGAGGTGGGAGGGAAAAGAGCGCATGGTGTTAACTCCACATATAGGAGTCACCTAAAAATAGAGTGGCCTGGTCCTCCTCAAGTAGCTCTTCGGGACTTGGAATGTCTTCAGGGGAAGGGAGATAATACATCCAGAAACAATTAAATATAGTTTTACTTAAAATGCTCGTGCCTCAATTTTTAGAGACAGAAAGTGGGTCGGTGGTTGGGGCGGGGGTGGGGACAGGGATTGACTGCAAAGAGGCACAGGGACAGCTTGGGGGAGGGCCGAATGTTTAAGAACTGGATGGTGGCGATGGTGGCACTGCTGTAAATTTACAAAAAATGATGGAAGTGCACACTTGCAGGGGGGCGTGGATGGTGTGCAAACCACACCTCGCAGAAGCCGTCGGAGTGTTCCTGCTCTGTGCCGTAGATGGTACCTGCTCGGACTTCCCAGCAGTCTCTGTGTCTCTTGGTTTCATTCATTCTTTCACCAGGTGCCCGACTTCCGGTGCATCACTGAAATTCTTGGTGCCTCCTCTTCTCCTCTTGGAAAATGGGGTGGTGGTGCCTGCAGAGAGGTTGTTGGGACAGGTAGTTGCCCCCAATTCCTGGTGTCATGGTCCCCACCATCATCATCATCGTCGTCATCATCACCTTGGTTATCGTCATTTTCTTCTGTCCTGACCTAGGCCCTGCTCTGGCCCAGGCACCCTCCTCTCTATGCTGCTGACAGAGTTAGACTTTGAAAAGGAAAGCTTAGCCCTGACTGATGTGGCTCAGTGGGTTGGGCATCGTCCTGCGAACTGAGAGGTCGCCGGTTTAATTCCTGGTCCAGGCACAGGCCTGGGTTGTGGGTCAGGTCCCTGGTTGGGGGCATGAGAGAGGCAACTGATTGAGTTTCTGTCTCACATCAGTGTCTCTCTCCCTCTCTTTTTCCCTCCTTTCCCCTCTCTCTAAAAATAAATAAAATCTTAATCAAAGGAAAAGCTGATCTTTCTGAAGATACTGCTGTGGTCCCTGTAGTACTTTAGATGGAGTCCAGACTCCCTGTGCTAACAGCAATGCCCCTCCCCTGTGCGCGCGCGTGCGCACACACACACACACACACACACACACACACACACACACGGCCTCCTCTTTGTCTGCTCCCCCATCTCAAGCTCTCCAGCCACCTGTCAGCCCTCGAAGCTCGAGGCCCCTTCCAGCCGGGGATTCTCCCAGCTCCCATCTGGGCTCTTGCTGATGGTCCTTCCCTTTCTCTTCTTGTAGATGCTTCGCAGACCCCTAGGGAGACCAGCCCGGAGCCTACTTCAATTTGGGGCCACTCACAAGTCCTTCTGAACAGTAATGACTGTAATTCCTCACTGTGAGCCCTTGAGGTGGAGCGTGGCCTCCCGCTCCGTGCTGGTCAGCCTCCAGCACAGTGCCTGGCTCTCAGACAGGTCAGCCAGCCTTGCAGATCTACGGCTTGCCTTCTGTGTTAATCGCTCCAGGGAAATAACTTGATCCCAGAGCGTGTGCTGTTAATCTGGGAAAGCCTCAGGTCTAGAAGCCTTCCTGTCTTAGGACTTTTATGCAAGAGGAAACTCCCTTTGGCTTTCCAGAGCTCTTACTTGCACCTGATAAAGGTTAGGGCCTTGGCCTTCTGCAGGGGGGTCCTTATCCAGGGGAAGATCCTTTCTCCACCCAGTCCCAGAGATCTCAAAGCCCTAGCGCTGTAAATGCTTTCTTTGCATGGAATAGAAGAGCTTACCCTTTAACCATCTGTTAATCTGCCAACCAACTCGTTTTCCTGACAGATCCTCTTTGCGTTTTTCACACATGGATTTTAAAAACATATTCCAATAAAGCAATATTCCAGTTTTAATCTCGGGTTCAGTGGTTTACCACGCACCCTGGTGATCAGCCTTCCCCTCCTCGCCACTGTTGGGCCTGGGGGTACTGGCGACTCCCTGAACTCCTATTTCTGTGAATATGATCCTGTCCCTTTAACATTTTTATTTTAGCTGTATTTTATCGTGTGCATAATATTACATTAGTACATCTATATAATGTATTAATAAGCTTCATATGTATGTAGGACCTAGGGGCTACATGCTCGAAAACACTAATCATGCCCTCCGGTTGAGGGAGTGATGCATTTTTTAAGAATTAGGAACATTAAGAACAAAATTAGAAACTTACCTGTACTGCAGACTTTGAACATCAGCAGTAGCTTTTCCTCGAGGGAAATTGCAGGGGGAGCTCCAGCATGTGCACAGCACACACAGATGGAGGTCGGAGGTCAAGGGGTGGGGGCCTGGAGTCCTGCCCACCTGACTTCCTCGAGCGGGTTCCCTGAGAGGGCTCAGCCCTCTGTGTTTCCCCGTCACCTGAGGAGCTTTAAAGACGTTCTCACGCTTCTTTCCACACCGTTTCTTCCCCGAGATGCCCCTGTGATGGCCTGGAGTGGGGCAGGGCGGAAGTGTATTGTCCCCAGGGTCCCAGTTGGTTCTGAGACCTGCCTCTCCCAGCACAGTGAGTAGCTACCCGGGAGCCTGGCGTCAGGCCCTCGGGTGCTGGAACCATGGAGCAATAGGAAGGAAACGCCCAGGTAAAGGAGTTAGGTAACTGGCAGGGCAGAGGGTGCTTAGAGCAGTTGTGCAACTACTGGCGGAAGCAGCCTTGTGGGTAATCTCCACCTGCGGGTCGCCACTAGCTGAGGGTGCCTTCCATTGTGCCCTTTCTACTCGGCCCCAGTTGGCGTTGACAGGAGATGGTGAAGGTGATTGAGTGACAGCGTTTTCCTTGCTACCTCCCTGGCCCACTCTCTGATTCCTCTTCCTGGGGACAGTGTAGGAAAAGCCTCCAGAAAGACGGCAGGGTCTTCTCCCAGATCGCCTCCTACAAACCAGGGCCTGGGTTCCCTTCCCTGGCGCTGCTGTTGGAATGCTGGGGACTCTGTGACTATACCCAGGGCTGTAGCTTGTAGACCAGGGTGGCGGGCAGGAGAAGCTTTACTAGACACAGTTGGCCCACATGCATGGTGCCCTCCCGGCAGCCCCCCTGGCCATGAATTTCAGGAGCCTGCATTTGTATGCCTAGGTTTCTCACTAACGCCAGCTGGTCCTCGGATCCCAGTTTAAAATCCCTCCCTCTGGTAAGCCAGCCCTGATCCTGGACCGATTCGGCCCCTTCCCTGCTTGATGCCTGCTGGGACATTGGGATTGGTCCTAGGTCTGGTGAGTTCTACCCTGAATCTGCCTCCTGCTCTACAGGCCCTTGTCCCTGGCTCCCGGACCCACCAGCGTGCATCTGGCCTTGTGCAGCTGTGTCCCCCTTCCTTGACTTCTTATGGCCTGCCTTTTCTTACTGCTCTGGAGTGGTTTGGACAGTGAAGGCCCACCGGTCACCCCCGGCACCCCACGCCTCCCTTGCCTTCAGCAGTCTTTCCTTACGTCAGGCTGAATAATCCGAATAATCGGTAGCATTCCCTGGAGTGCTTGTTTGGTGTAAATTCCTGAGCCTGCCCAAGACCTACTCGCTCTGACCTCGGAGGGTGGGGTCTGGGAAATGTGCTTCTGACAAGCCCCCTGGTGATGTGAGGGCAGCAGAAATGTGAGGACCACCGCACAGGCTTCACCAGGTGGTCAGCAGTTACCTGCCACGTGCACTCTTCTTCATCCTATGACCCTGCCCCTCGCCCCACACTGCGTCGCCACATCCTGCTGCCCTGTTTCCCACGGCTGCCCTGCACCCTGCACCTCTGCAGGGCTCTGCAGTTGGAGCAGCCCGGATGCAGGTCAGGACCCCCTTGCTGTGGCTGTCTCTGCATGCCCTGTGTGCATTTCCACGTTTTGGCAATGATCGAATCGAAATGCCCATCCCGGTTTACTCCTTTGTCAGCATGTCAGAAGGAGCGGTCATACCCGTGTGGTCCTCACATCTCACATAGCCTGACCTGGGAAGCACAAAGAGCTGTGAGGAGAGTCTGCAGGGTTAGAAGTGTGAGTTTGGCCTATGTCTTGTGGATTCTTCATGCTCTTAGGCCCTCAGTTAGAGGGAAGCGTGCATCCAGGTGGAAATACATTAGCGTAAGAGAGATAAGTAAATAAATATGATAACTATGGCCACAGAGGCAGGAACTGCTGGAGCTTCTCTTGGTGCCCCATGACCTCAGCACCACAGGCCAGCAGGGTAAACGGAGCCCACAGACGGGTTAGGGGCATCCACTATCACACCCCATGCGATTGGCTGTTCTTTCTCTGCCTCCTCACTTGTCAGTACTAATGAGTTAGAGGAGAAGCAGAAGGGGGAGGGGAGGGCTGGGAGAGAGCGACAGCAGGGGCTTGCCGTGGTATGCTGGTATGCGACTCCTTCCCTAACACCACCAACTGAAGCAGGGATCATGAAGACTTTCCCTGCCCCTGTCTCTCCTGTTTCTTACCCTGCCCCTGTCTCTCCTGTTTCTCACCATTGGCTAAGGCCATTGACAGAAATAAAGATGTCTTATACAAGGGTAGCATGGGGGAATTAAAATCTACTACCTGCTTTGTTAAGGGGGAAAAGTAAGGAGCTGTGTTACATTTTTATGTATAAAAGGGAGAGAAAAATAAGACCATATGTTTGTTTACTTGTAAATGCATTAAGAGGCACTGGGGAGACACCAAAGGTCCAGTACAATAGTGATCCATGGTTGGGGGGCACATAGAGGACAGAGACAAGGGACAGGGGCCGCATTTCTCAGTGTGTCTCTCCATAGCATCTTGATGAAGTGCAGTGTTATGTAAATGACCTGGTTATTCTTTTGCTATTAACACCAGACTGGTCACAGCGCTTTTGTCCGAAGTTCCCACCGAGCATCCCCATACCTTCTTCCATTTAGTCTTTACAAGGAGGTTCTGGTCTTGCCCAGGAACATGTGGCCAGAAGTGGGCAGGGCAGGTTCAGAACCCCCGACCCCCAGTGCAGGGCTCCGTCTGCTCCGTCCAGCAGAGAGCTGCCTTCCCTTTGGCAGGGGGACACAGGAGCGCCATGCAGACACAGGCTGTCAGATGGCCCCCTTGAAGTTAAATCCTGCATCCTGTATCTTTTCACCCTTTTCAAGATTTGCTTCACGTCTGTAGATGCTCTTTTGTCTGTCCACATCCAGTGACACTCTACTGGTCCTATCACGATGACCTTGTGCCCCTTCCTTTCTCTGTGGACAGTGGTAGCCACGGCAGCCCTAATGCTGTTGTATGTGAGGCAGGGTCTCTTAGGCGGTTGGGTTGGGCAGGCCTCAGAGGGTCTAGGCAGTGCCAGTCCCTGCCCCTCAGCCCCATCCCAGAGCGAACCTGTTTTACCTGCTCCCCACACTTGAGCGGCTGGCTGGGGGCTGTTCCGAGTGTCTTAGCATGTGCAGGTGGCACGCACGTGTCAGCGCGTTTTCCACAGGGACAGAAACCTGGCTGGCCTGGCTCGGGTTTGTACCTGGCTAACACACCCTGTGGCTGGACTCCCAGGAGAAGATAAGGAAGCCCCAGTAAGCCTGAGCAGGGTCTCTTCTTGATAACACCTGGTCCCACCTGCAGAGTAGACCAGGCTGACAGAGGCCTCCCCAGTCTTGCTGCTGTAGTCCATTTAGCATTGTGCACAGCTTGTGTCTCAGGAAGCTGTCACCTGGGGATGGTGTAGGACTTTGCCAATCAGAGCAGCTGCTTCACACCTGACTGGACAGCAGCTTTGCTTTGAATAATGCTTGCATTTCTGTTTGTTTGCCTCAGACTCTATGGATTGTTCCACAATGTGTATACCTTTCTGCTTTGGCTGCTCAAAACACAGGTGGGTGGCGGGCTGGGTATGGCCCATGGGTTTGCAGGGTGCTGATGCCCGCTCCAGACCCCAGATGTGTTTTGATCACTTCTGATAAAGATGCATACACTCAGTGGCTCACAGACCACACTTAACCCGGGGCCCCTCTTATCTGGGTGATAGTCACAGCCTCACTATTCAAGTGTATGCAGGGGATCTCAGACCTGGGACTCCGTGAAGGCCGGGGAAAGCTCTGGAACAACAAGTCTGTGTTTGTGCCTTCCCCTGAGGATTTGTAATCCTTTCAGTTTGAGACCTGGGCGACTCCCTAGTTCTATCTCTCTTTGTATAAAATGAGTTACTACAAAACTGCCACAAAGTATGTGTAAGATATAAAGAATTAGCAAAACAGTGAATACCGGTGTGCCTTCTACCAGCATAATGAAGAGACATTCCCTTTTGAAGTTTCCTTTGTGTCCTTCTCGCACAGAGATGATTCCTTGCCAGAAATTGGTGCTTTTGTTTCCTTGCTTTTCTGGAGAGTTTGACCACATCTGTATGCATCCCTAAACAGGTGGGTCATTGAGCTTCACGTAAATGGAGCGACATGCTGCATACTTCTCTGTAGCTCACGTTTTTGTTCTGCTCAGCCCTGAGGTTCATCCATGCTGGTGTGTGTAGCTATAACGTGTTCAGGTTCAGCTCTGCCATTCCATTGTATGGCTGTACCACCAGTCGCTGATCCATTCTGCTGTCGAGAGACATCTAGATTGCTTCCAGTTTCTTCTTCCCACAAATGGGGCTGCTGCAGACATTTTGGTATGTGTCTCTTGGTGCACATGGGCAAGAATTTCTTTGGGGAATGGATTAGAAGTAGACTGGCCTGCTGGGTGGCTGATTGATGGATTTTGCTTTATTGATCAAACTAGCACCGAGCATCCCTGTGCCAGACATGATTCAGCAGGGAACGGTGAGTGTGTGCCCTCGCTCCCATGGGCCATGGCCCATCACCCTGCTACCCTGGAGGGGCTCTGTCCTCAACAGCTCGCGACAGTCGTGGTAAATACGAGTGTGCTGAGCTGGAGAAGGCTTTCGGGGGCCTCTGCCGCTGCTCCCAGCTCCTGAGCAGCCCCGATGCCTCGTCCGTGCCCTTTGTGTCGGTGGCAACGTGTTTGTTTGTCATGTCGTTAGGCTTTGCAGGGATCCTGTGTCCTATATCGGGTTTCTTTTAAGCTCTGTGGAAAGCCTTTACCGTGGCACAAAGCACACAGCCTAGATCAGACTACCCTTTGGCAGCTGGTGAAAGGGGCTGTTTGACATGGGAGCGAGAACTGGAGGTTGGGAGGGTGGATGTCGAAGTGTCGCCGCTTTTTCCTTCCTGGAGATGCTGTTATGCTTGCTGGGTTGGTTTCTTCTGGGCATTTGTAGAGAACCATGGTCCTAGTCTTCCAGATCTAGTCTTTTCTGTCCTCAGGCTTCACAGGGAAGGGTGACCGTGGCCTTGGGGCAGGCCGGCTCTCCCAACCCCTGAAAGTTTACCCCATGTGAGATCAGCCTGAAGTTCTGAGTGCAGCTCCAGGGGGACGAGCAGGGTCCGTTTCTCTGGCCCCAACCCCAGATCCTCCGTGGGAGTCATGGAGGGTTCTGTCAGCCTCACTTAAGGACGACAAAAATGTATCCCTGTGTC
The DNA here is from genome assembly GCA_007922815.1 of Macrotus californicus. Classification (NCBI taxonomy): domain Eukaryota; kingdom Metazoa; phylum Chordata; class Mammalia; order Chiroptera; family Phyllostomidae; genus Macrotus; species Macrotus californicus. Next base: position 84,572 of record VMDR010000706.1, read on the forward strand.
CCTGTTGAATTGTGAAAATACAGCAGCAGCCTACTGGAGGGACCCAATAGTTGTCTGTTTTCTCCTAATGACTAAATCAACATTTCTGCACCGATCTAAGGGAGATAGAACGATTCAAGGCGAGCCATGAAAAGTCACGATAAATGTGTACTTAAGGATGCACTGGTGTGCACGTGTGTGGGCGGAGGGGTAGGCAGGGCCATCACCGTCGCTGGGGTACATGCAAAATCTGGGCCGATTGAAGTGTAGTGAGGTTACCATCCTTTCCGTCATCCCAGGAGCTGTTACTGGGAATGTCGAACACCGAACTGTTTTGCTCTTATGTGTGTCTGTAACACAGGTGAGGTCTGATGCTGCTGTGACTCATGCAGATATGGGAACGGCGTCTGCATGATGTGGAAGCCAGTTGTCCCCAGCACGTTTGTCCTGTGCAATAGTGCGCAAATCCGGCAGAGCTCAAGGGGGAACACAGAGCCCACTCACCTTGATCTGGTGCATTGCGGCTGTGTGTGCTCTCCTGGAAGTGACTTTGCGTGGTTCTCTCTGGGCTTTGCCGTGACAAGTCACAGCCTCAACTCCTACGTTGCCTCTTCAGTCAAGCCACCGTTAGCTTTTAGGATGTTAACTGAAGTCTTCTTTCTTTTTAAAAAAAAATTTAATTGTGTGATAACATACATAACATAAAACTTACCATTTTAACCATTTTTAACTGTATAGTCTGTTGGCACTAAGGACATTTATTTACGTTTCTGTGCAGCCACCACCAGCGGGCATTTCTGGAAGTTCTTTCTTCTCCCCAAATTGAAACTCTGTCCCCATTAACCACAAACTCCCCACTCCCCCCCCACCCCCCAGCTCCTGGCAGCCACCGTCCCACTTTCTGTCTCTATGAATCGGACTGCACTTAAGAACCTGGTGTAAGTGGATCATACAGCCTTTGGCCCTTTGTGGCTGGATTGCTTCACTTCATGTGGTACCCTCCAGGTCCGTCCATGTTGTAGCATGTGTCCAAATTTCCTTCCTCGTAAAGGCTGAATAATATACCACATTTGTTCATCTGTTCATCTGTAGACACTGGGGTTTTTCCTACCATTTGGCTATTGTGAATGATGCTGCTATGAAAATGGGTGTATAAATATCCATCCGCAAGCCTTATTTCTCTACTTATTAGTAATTTAACACATTTTTAGCTCTGCTGGTAATTTTTAAAGTTGTAGTTGTTACTTTCTTTGTTAATCTTCTGGGTACAAATTTGCATTGGTCTTGTATGGTCTGTGTGTGTGTCACTCTCTCTTTTTTTCTAAATAAGCCCTGTTATCTTTCCTACAAGAGTTTTAGAACGCGTACTGTACTTGATAACCAATATAACAATAATGATTGTATTTGATGATGAGGCCAGAAATGAGTTGGAAGAGGCACTTCCTGTTCTCCCGACATGAGTCAGGTCCAAGGGTGTAATTTCTTCGGTCATCCGCGTGTCTGGCACCTGCCGGTGAGGTGCTGGGGTCGGTCAGGGTGGTGTGGTAATGGCCTTTGGTCCCCCTGCCTCTGTCGAGAGGGAGGACACTGCAGCCGGCAGCATCGTGGCTGCGGCAGAGACCGGCAGGCTGGGTGGCTGTTGCCTAGACCTGCCGGGAAGGGGGACCTGGGGATGCCAGAGGCTCTGAATCAGTGATCAGCATCAGTAAAAGGCAAAATCCCAGTCAGGGCCTTTCCTTCACTCAGGTGAGGTTGCCGGTAAGTTGGCAGTGAGGGCTCATTCCACAAATTTTTCCTTTGCTGAAGTGAGTAGTTTGCACTAAAAAAAAAGAAAAAGAAAAAGAGCTCTGGAATATGTAAATGGATAATTACACATATGTATTTTGAAATATGTTTGGAAAATGAGTAGGTGAATACTTATGAGGCCCATGGGTTACTGCTGATATTTTATTATGAATGTTAAATGTTATCAAGGGTTGATATAATTTCGTATTTGGAAATGCATTATAACAATTTATTAGCAAATACTGATTTCCATGTTTAAAAAATTTTAATACATGACAAGTTGAGTGCTAGTCAGTGGTTTCAGTTTGACAGGAGCTGGGGAAATCTCGAGGAGCCTGGTACCATAACCAGTGCTATGAGAGATGTGCCTGCCCTTCACCTTGGCCCCGGGCTGCTGTTAGCAGGTGCCAGACCATTTCCACCCTATCAGCCCCGACAGGACGTGAATCCAGTGCAGACAGCCAGGGGCTGTGGGGGAGGGACCGAGGCCAGCGCCTGGCACAGTGTAGTCCTCAAAAACATATTTACAGATTGGCTCACCCAACTGATGGAATTTCAAGGTCAGAACTCATCTAAAATCTGGAGGATGAAACATTTGTCTTGTTGAAAAATAGGAATTCTGAAAAAATACATAGTCCTAGAAAGAAAAATCAGTGAATGGTTGTATTTAGTCTTGAAGTAGTAATACTGGTGTTATTATTAAACGTGTGATAACTATGGCCTAACATTGAACTTCATGATGTTATCAGTCGGCATGAATTGTGCTAAATGGTTTTGAAGTTCTTTGGCCATGTTATCTTTTTGAAATCTTGATATCTATTCCGTTTTATTGAGTACCTGTTGTGGGCAGGGCTCCAGGAGGCTCAGTGCTTTGGGACAGAAGGAAGTGCCCACCCTACCACCTCCTCAAGATGATGGAGAGGCCAGGCTCCCCAGAAATCAGTTACTCACATTTCCTTCCTGAGGTTCTTCAACTTACTGAGGTTAGGAGCAGAGGCCCCCAAACAGATGTTCACTGTCAGGATTCACACAAGCTTTCTGTGCCTCAGTTTCCCTATCTATGAACTAAAAATAGCAAATGAGCCTCTTTGGCTTTGGTGACATGTAGACGTGACAGGTGTGTCAGGCTCCTTAGCGTATAGGACATGTGCAGCCCTAACCATGACTGTTAGCTTGGGTGACTCCTGACGTGGCACTTCTATCTGTCTCCCGCCTTCCATTCCCGGGACAGCACCAGACAGCAGTCAGCAAAATCCTGACCAAGAAGCGATTCTTGCCCGAGTTTCCAAAGGTTGTGTGTTTCCTTCTTTGGCCCCAGACCCTCTTGCGGGGGAAGCGAGGACAGTGACCCGCATGCAGGTTGGCTCATGTACACTTGTGGAGATGGACACATGGAGGCTTCCCCCGGCTGCCTTTGTTCCTTCAGGTTTATTTTAGTTCTTCCAGTCTGATACCTGCTGGGAGCCTGACACACAAAAATAACTCTAATCCCAGCTCAGTTGTAAGACAGCCTGCTCTTTGGAAGCGGGGGAGTTGGAGCCGGCAGCTTGACCACCTGGGTTATTTTTAGATAAGAGAAGCCCACCCCTAGTTGTCACGTATCCTTCCTGGCTTCTGCCTTCTGGGGTAGCTGGCCGGGAGCAGGACTTCCACCCACCCCACCCAGAATGCCCGGCTTCCTCATTTTAGTGTCTTGCCAGCCGTCTTCCCTGAAGTCATTACCGGTCATTGACCTCTCTTCCCCAGAAAAATGCTAAGCAGTTTTTGAACTTGAAATGGTTTCGCCCTTCGCTTTTACTCGGGGACTCAAGAGTTCCCTCAGTTGGACCAGGTGGAATTAAATCGGACAAGGCCTGGAAGGAAACAACTGGTGTGAAGTTAATGAAGTGCCCGTGATTAACTGGGGCAGCTTGGTGACCAGTCCCAAAATTAAGCCTGTGCTGGAACCGACAGGACTGAGTTGACAAGCAAGGGGCCAGGGCCCAGGGTCAGCCACTGCAATGGCTTTAATTTAGAACCTAAAGTCGAGGTTTCAGCCTGGAGCCCTTGCCGTGGGCGAAGCCTTCCTGGCACAGCTATACAGATGAGCGTGGGAGAGGGTGCAGCACGCCAGAGAGACGGGGCTGGGACACCTGACTTGCCCAGAAGCAGCTGCTGCCCGGCCTGCTGAGTCCTCCCTGTCTCCCTGTTATGGCCAAGACCAAAGGTGGTGCTGGGGGGCTGACTGTCATTTGTTTTCCACGGTGGCAAAGAGTAGTCAGCTTGGGGGTGGTGACTGATGTGTCCAGTTGTGTCTTCCCTGTGAGCCATCCTAGGCTCTGTGAGTCTTGGCCCAGCTGCTGAAATCAGACCTTATGCCCTGTCCATCCCAGATGGCCACTGCAGGTCTCTGACCACATACCCTTCATTCTGTGTCTCCACTGTGTGACTCAAGGCTGCTCTGTTTTGTTAGTCTGAGGGAGCTTATCCTGGTGGACAGTGTGTGACCAGAGAGCACAGCCTTTTCTGGTCTTGGAGTCTGAGATCCTGAGGCTGTTGGTGACCCCTGACCTGTGCCTTTGAGAATAATGCATGGGCAGCTGTGGGAGGTCAAGGTCAGGGGCCCCAAGTCTCTTCCAGGTTGTCACAGTCCTGCAGTTAGAGTCCCTCACCCTCACCAGCCCTGCCCAGGCCAGGTGGCACTGGGCACCCCACCCCCAGCTTTCCCTTGCCTGTCTCTAAATGCAGAGAACAGGAGCTTTGCATTGCAGATGTGATTTTTATTTTTAAATGCCGGGAGTGATGGTGTGTGAGCGATGACGCATCAACAGCCAGCTAATCCGTATTGTGTAAAAACACACAAACCACAAATTATTTTTAAAGAGGAAGAAAGCACAAAGTCAAATGCAGCCAACTCCTCAGGTCATGTGAATTGAGGGAAAAACTCCACAAGAGACATTTCTGAGCAGCAGAGGGAAGGCCAGTGCGACCAACACGAACAGGCAGGAACTTCCGTCCGCTCGCCTTCTCTGGGGTGGCTGACTCTTTCCTTTGTCTCTAACTTCCAGGGCACCGATGATGTTCATCTCTAGGTGCATGCGTTCCTTCTTTCTCTTCGCTTTAATTGAATCTGAATAATTTTTGTGTCCACGCTGAAAAACACAGAAAGCTGACTTACACAGCTTGGGTATGAGCACGGAGTGAACAAACCTGGGCCTTGAGCTGTAAAACCTTATGCGTTGAAGGCCCCCATCTCAATGCTAGGAAATACTGGTTTACTAAAGTCCTAGACTTTCATATAACCCAGCTCCTCTTATATTAAAAATACTGGTATTGAAATCTAGCAGTAGAACTGATACTCCTGGGACTGCCATTGGAACTAAATCACGTCTCCGTGAATGGAATCAGAGACCTTCCCAGGTAAAGAAACACAAGCATCGGCGTGGGAAGGATCCCTTCTTCCCTGTCCCTCCTTCACAGGGCTGGCTGGGCCACACATTGTCCCCAAGCACGAGCGGTGCCCAGATGCTCCTGGGCCGGAATGGAGGCTGTGGCCCAGGACTGCTCCTCCATCCCATGTGGGGCTTGGTCATGGGGGTGCTGGGGGAGGGGCAGCCTGGCCCACTGCTCACCGCACCCATCTAGGTAGTCCAAGCCTGACCCAGCTGGGCTCTGACCTGTGTCTATACTGAGGAAATTCCTGGTCCAGAGCGGGAAGCAAGCGGGGCACAGAGTGGGTCGTTTGCTGCAAGATCGCTCACCCAGTCTTGGGGGTGGGTACCAGGGAAGGGCCCTGGAAGAACTGGTGATAAATGCCAAGATCTGAAGAGCCAACCAAGAAAAATTAGATGAAGAAGAGGCCCAAGGAACAGAGTTCCAGAGAGGGAGAGAGTGCAGAGGCCTGAAGGCCAAGGTCAAATGTGGCTGGAGTACAAGGAGAAGGCAAAATCAGGGAGAGACCAGGCTGGACAGGAAGGGACGGACCCCTTCCTGCAGGCCTTAGGAGGCCACTCAGAGGGTCACCCAAGGGCAGGGGGAAGTCCTGGAGAGACCAGAGGGCTGGGTAGGAAGACCAGTGACGCTCTAGATGATTCGTTACTGCACGTCAATGGAGGCGTGCCCTGACGTGGCCAGACTCCCTCTCCTGGTGGAGATGCGTGGCTAGAAAACCTCCAGGGACCAGAAAGCCCTGTGGTTCGGGCTCTGTGGGGTGTCGTTTCGCATTCTGTGAGGTGCAGTCTTTTTAACACGTGCCCACAGCTGTGTTTTCTAAGAGGAATTCAGCACTCCAGGCCGTCAGTGGCCGCTGTTAGCAGGTGACCTGCAGAGTCGAACACACCCGTTCTAGTACGCTCTTCTAGCTTTTTCCAGAATAATCGTCACCTTCCTCTAAGGTGGCCTTTGGGGCCATGTCGCCGTGCTGTGGCCTTGGACGTAGTGGAAGGGACTGGAAGAGCTTTGCCTAGAGTCTGCCCGAGACCTCAAGGCCGGAAGCCCCCACTGACCGAGCCTCTCCAGTCCTGGTTTCTTCTCTGTGGCTCTGAGCTCCACATGGTGAGTCCTTTTCATGCCAGCAGAACCGTGTCTCCTTCTGTTGGGAGGCCAGAAAAGGTTTGAGTGAGGGGCCTTCGGATTTCTAGTCACCCCTGGTGCAGATGTTGCTGTCTGAGTCCCAAATTCAGTAGGCTGCCACTTGGAATGATGTCGCCTCATTCAGCATGCCTTCCGGTCCCCAAGGGCCTCCTTGGGAACAACATGGACATATGTCAAGCCTTCGACTGGAAGCCCAGCCCAGAAATGCAGGCTCGCTCTCGGGAGCTGGTAGCTGATTTTCTCTCTGAGGAGCATGAAGAAAGTTCTCCTGAAGCTGGAAGTCTCCCAGCGCTCAGCACGCCCTGCCTCAGAGCCAGGGCCCAGGGTATGGCCCCGTGGCACTTTCCCCTTTGGGTATCAGGAGCCTTCGTCACCTCGGTTTTCCACTGTGGGGACTGTCTAGACAATAAGAATTTTCTAGAAGGCACAGGTATCATTATTATCATTATTAAAAGCTAATTTTTTCCCTCCCTTTAGGATTTTAACTTTTGTAATTATTGGCATGGTCCTCAAAAAGGGTAAGGAGAGGGACTTGCTGATAGATGGCAGGACGCAGTATTTGTAGGGAATGAGGCCTCGTGTGTGGAATTGATGATGACTAATAGTAGTGATGTCTGGGATTTAAAGTCCGTGGCTTTCTGGAACTCCTGGGGCCAGTTTTACGGAGCCTGGGGAGAAAGAGAGAAGTGGGGAGCACAGCCTGTCGTCGGGTAGGTCTGGGCTCATACCCCACTTTCCCTTTCCTGGCTGGGGGATGGCGTCTCAGTCTCAGCTCCTTCTTCACTAAACTGGGAAACACAGGCTTTCTGTAGGGGTCTGGTGCCCCAGCCTCTAGGGAGGGGAGGAGCCCTTGCCCTCAGGGCTGGGACTGCAGGGCCCACAGACCCCAGAGGCTGTGGGTGATGGTGACGAGCTCCCTCCCTCACCTGTCCTACCAGGCCATCACGAGGCCCAGCCCGGAGGCACACCGTGCACAGCACCTGGCCTGTTGCAGGCACCTGTCAGGGAGGGCTGTTACTCATCACTTGGTGAAGCTTGAATTCTGCCCGCTCTTTTGTGAGATGGGTGGGTATTTCCTCCCACACCGCACTTCTCTCAGCATGCCCAGCTTTGCTCTGGTCTGAGAGCCCAGTTCTGGAGAGAAGAACTTACTAGGGAGGAACCGCTGCCTGTGCATTCCCGTTTTCTGGCGCTGACACGTCACCAGGTGCTAGATTTGCCCTTCACCGTGCTTGGGAGGTTAACATCTGGAGGTCTTTTGTCGGTATCTTCGGTTTACTTGTCACTGAGATGACCTCATCGCCTAGCCCAGCATCACGCCTGAGGCTGTCAGGGCAGATTTGCTGGAGATCCCCGCAGGCTGTGTCTTGCATCACCACGCTGTTAGCCGTGTAACCAGATTTCCGAGTCCTGTCCCACTCACTGCCCCTGTCGCCCTGAGGCGCACAGAGATAGTGTGCCCTGGAATCACCTGCTCAGACACTTGGGAAGTCTCCAGGTATCTCTCTGCGGAGTAGCTGCTAATGACGAGGGGACAGGAGAGATGCCTGCACACACCACCATAATGGGACAGGGCAGCCTCGATTCTCCCCTGACACAGCCTCCTGAGGCGAGGATGCCCTCACTCCTGTGGTGCTGTGACACGCAGTCTGAACACGCGATCCGAACTAGTCACGAGGACACAACAGATAAACCCACACCGAGAGAGATTCTGCACACACCCGTTCAGGACTCTTAAGCTACGCCAGGACCCCGAAAGACAGAGCCAGGCAGTGGAACTGTCCTGGATTGGAGGACACAGGAGACATGTGACCGAATGCGATGAGGGGCCCCGGACTGGAGCCGGGAGCAGGACAAGAAGCTCAGTGGGCAGCCGGTGAAATGCGAATGTCCTCTGTAGAGTAGATAAGAGCATCGGTGTCACCATGGGCTCCTGATGCGGATAATTGGATAATCACATTGTTTTGTAAGGTGTTAACTCTGGGGGAAGCTGTGGGAAGCCAGGGTGTGGAGGAAAGTGCTCAGGGTTTAGAGCCAGAAAGGCCAGGTCAAGGTTCAAATCTGGCCTCTGGTGGCAAAGACCTTACACAGGACAGGTCGAGCCTCCGTTTCCTCACCTGAGGCGCCGTGAGTAACCCACGGTCTGCAGTCCCTTCCCCAGCAGGCACCAGGGGATTTCCTCTTCCCTACCTTCCCTCCTTCCCCTGACCTGCCCCTTTCTTTGCCAGCCTCCACCGTGCACCCTCCTGGGTGGCACTTTCAGAAACCTGCACATGCCTAAGGTCTAGCAAGGTGGTTCAACATATGAAAAACTCTCGTTCCTGCAGATGAAGCCTGAGGTGGGCTCGTGCCCTGGTCATCCTGCCTTGGCCGCCCTTGGGCCAGCTCGGGCTTCCTTTTAGATTCTTGTTCAGAGGTGTGGCTCCTGGTGGCAAGGCCCAGGGAGGCATCCAGGCCCCGTCCAGTGGCTCTGAAGTGTGGCCATTTCGGCTGGTCCTGGGTAGTCTCAGGGTGGCTGCACCTGGACAGGAAGGACTCAGAAAAGCACTCAGGTGGGCATTCTCCCACCATTCACCTGCCTTTCCCCTTCCCTTTCCTGCAGGTGAGCAGAGGACAGTGGGAAGCCACCAGACACTAAGGTCATAGTCAGCCAGTCTGAGTGATCCCATCCCCAGGCCCTCTGTGCAGGACAGGCTGCTGTTTTTACAGCTCTGGTTCTCCTGTAGATACAGCTGAAGGGCTCCGAGGCCGTCAGCTCTTCCAGGAAAACTGCATTGTCTCGGTGAAGGCTGCCACGTGGGAGTGGCCATTATCTGCGGAAGGGCGGGAACAAGGCGGTGAAAACAGACCCGGACCCTAGCTCCCCGAGGCTGAAAACAACTAGCCAGTTGGTTTAATGCAAAGCAGGCAGTAGGCCAAAAATTGCCCCTCTCTCACTCTCTGATTTGAAATAAATGTCATAAAAAAGAATACATTTTACTACAAAAACTTAGATGAGTCAGAAAAGCACAAATAATAAAGGAAAATCATGCTTAATACTGCCATTTGGAATACCTGCTCCCAGAACCCCCGCAAATGCGCTTCCCATCTCTATTTTCTGTGCTCACGGATAAATGCTTATTTGTACAAAACTGGGATCATGTTGATGGACAGCTTTAGAAACCACTTTTTTCCCCACTTGATGATATTTCAGTCTTGCCCCCTTGCCTTTAAATGTCCTCCTGAGCAGCACAAGGGCTGTGTTAGACAGAGGCATCGCAATTCCCCCAAGAACAGCAGCAGTAACGAAGGTGACGACGATGATGAAGAAGCTTTGTACAGAAGTGCCCCTCGTCCACAGGCAACCTTGACCCGAGAATATTAACTGGAAAATTCTAGAAATAAACAATTCATAAGTTTTCAATTGCGTGCAATTCTGAGTAGGGTGGTGAAGTCTCGCAACGTCACGCTTTGTCTTGCTGGGGACGTGACTCTTCCCTTTGCCCAGTGTTTCCCACGATGTCATGCTCCCGTCCCTCGGTCACTTAGTAGCCGTGCGAGTGCTCAGATGGATGATGGCGGCATCGCGGTGCTTGCGCTTTTCATGGCCCCCCCGGGCGTTCAGGTAGTTTTCATTACAGTGTACTGTTACAACTGCTCTATTTATTATCAGTCATTGTTCATCTCTCACTGTGCCCGACTCATACAGTAAACTTTATCATACACACGTACGTGTAGGAAAACACGGTAGACACAGGGTTCTGTGCGATCCACAGTGTCAGGCACCCACTGGGGGCCTTGGCACGCCTCTCTGCGGATAAGGCTGGGTTCTAAGCTTTACGCATAAACCCATTTTACCACCACACAGCCCTATGAGACAGGTCCTGTTGCCGCTTACATGTCGTCTTTGTTGTTTGACGTTAAGCTTGTCCTTTAAAAATACGTATTTTATACAACTCTGTAAGAAGCATCCATCTTTAAGCCCACCCGCATTTCGCCATAGGTCGCTGCTGGATCCCAGGGCCTGCATAGTTCAGAGCGTGGGTGCATGCTCTTCGTTGTCCTAGGGAACGAGTCTCCCCTCTCTTTCCCTTTTTCCCCTCCCTTTTGTTTGGTCTGGGGGTGGCCTGCAAGGTGAGAGATGGGGACTCTTGGGTGCTGCACTGCTGAGTGTCACAGCTTGGGGGATCTAGAGAGGGAGCAGGTCCTCAGTCCCACTCTCACAGATCCCGTGCTTGGCCCTTTATCGCTCCGCACTGTAGGGTAACTCCGGTCTCCTGATTTGGTGAGACTGAACATTCCTTATGGGCGGAACCATTTCTCACGTCTTCTCTTAGCTCAGTGTCCCCCACAGGGCATGCGGTCTGTAAATGTGTGCCACTGAGCAGAGGGGGGAGACAGTGTTAGTCAATATGGGTGGGTTTTACTTGTAGCTGAAACAGATTTTGGACGGGTGGAATCTGACACGCCCCCAGAGCAAATCCCCGGGGAGCAGGCCTCCTGAGAAAGCCCATTAGGTTTCATGGGTGTGGGTCAAGGTGCTGACCTTGGTACCCAGAGCCCCCTGTGGTTCAGGCTCTCTGGCCATCTGGTATTTGCCGCTGCCCCAGAGCACACTGGGGGTGAAGCCTGGGTGTCCCGAGAGTGGCCAACAGATGAGGCCAACCTGGGTGCAGAGGCTGGGGTGCTGCTGGCCTGGGTGCACTTACCCCCTGTCTCATATCCTGGAGAGCCTCCATGGAGTTCCCAAAGTGTAGCAGATGTCTGGTGGTTACTTCCTGGGGGCCAGATCTGGTGCCAGCCCCCACTGGTGTAGGGACAGATAAATCGTGGGTCATGCCTTCCACGACCTGGTGGGAAACCATCCTATCCTGGTTCTAAGACAGGGTAAAAGGTTAGGGAGCCATGGTCCAAGTTTGTCTCTGTTTCCAACTGTGGCCTGTCCACACAGGTCACCCCAGGCCCTCGACCCCACTCATTCCCCAAAGGGAGAGGGTTAGAGAGTGCAGGGTGGGCCGGAGGAGGGGGCTGACAGCCAAGCGGGACAGACAGACATCCTGTTTCATCTGGAGCAGAGTCCTGGAGGTGGCAGGGTATGAGCTTTCTGTCACTCACTCCCTTTTGTACCATTGGGACTTTTCTTTTTATAATGAGAATGAAGCCTTGTATTATGTATATAAGTAAAACAATTTAGAAGATAAGCTAGAGATAAAAATACTTTTTGACTCTAGACTCTCCCAAAATGCCCCTCTTTTCAAAATGCTCTCACATCTAAGTTGCTGTCACTGATTGTTTGGGGATAGGAAGATAGAGTTGGGGGGGTGCGGGGGAGGAGGCCACACAGTCTCTCCCACCTCTCCTGAGCTTTGCAGAGGGTTTCACGTTTCATTGCCAAGTGGGCCTCTCAGTGCTGTGAGGGGGAGGGGAAGGCATTGGTCTCAGGTGAACTGGAAAATGAGGCTGCAGGTGAAAAGTACGGAATGTGATTCCTCCCCCCCCCACCCCCCCCCCACCCCCTGCAAAGGAAGTGGTGTTAGAGTTTGAATTAGGTATTTAACTTTTGAAAATGGGAACAAACTTCCAATGTGAGCGGCCCGTTTTGTCAGGATGGGGGACTGAGTTGTATGCGGACGCCAGGTCTCTGGCTGTTTTATGAAGTTTTGGTGCTTCTGCAAAGTGGTATTTTCTGCAAGGGGGGGACAGGGCAGCACAGAGCGGCAAAGACAAAACCCCATGGAAACCCTCTCTCGGACACTGGAGTAACGGGGCTACTGACCTACATACGGGCAGGAATCTGCCAGTACAATGAGCTCATGTTGCCAGGATGGGCTGTATCGAGGCCACGGCGCCCAACATTCACACACTGGCCCTGTGCTCATTCAGGCCCAGACGACAGGCAGACCGCTGTCCCTACACGGCCAGACCGTCCCCAACCCGCCCATGGAGTGTTTCCTGGCACCAACAGCCTGCTGGAAAGCTGGGTGGTAACGGGGCTAAATCCCTGGGCAGAGGCTCTGACAAAGGAATAGGATGTCATCATGAGAATCCAAGACATGGAGACAACCCAAGCGTCCCTCGATGACAGTTGGGTAAAGAAGATGTGGTACGCATATAGAAAGGAACAGACGCAGCCACAAGGAAAGGTGGCGTGCTGCCGTTTGCGGCAACGGGGACGGATCTGAGAGCGTCATGCTAAGCGAAGTAAGTCAGATGGAAAAAGTCAGAGAACCCTGTGATTTCCTCACATGTGGGATGTAAAGCAGAAAGCAACAAATCCACAGACAAATAAGACTCACAGGCACAGACAACCGTGTGGTGCTCACCAGAGGGGAGAGAAGTGGGGAGAGGATGAAGAGGGTAAGGGGGTCAGATAGGTGGTGACGGAAGGAGCCTGGACTCTGGGTGGTGGGCACACAGGGCAATGCACAGTGGATGTGTTATAGAGAGACCTGTGCAATCTTACTAACCAGTGTCACCCCAATACAGTGCCACCCCAATGCATTCAACTTAAAAAAAGAAAAAGAAGAATCCTGGGAAATGAGCGGACGTTGGGTTGCAGGGCTGGGCGGAGAGAGCAGCCTAGAACCTCACTAACTGAAGTACAGTATACTATTTTACATCTTCAGATAGAAAGAACAGTTTAAAGAGCAGTTTTATTTTATCTCATCAGTGTGTTCCTCTTTTTAAAGACAAAACAAGTGGCGTTCATTTCAATATTTTTCACTTAACCCAATGTATCCAAAATGTGAGGATCCAGCATGTATGCACGTCATCGATACAGCGTCGTACGTTCCTTTTGTGTGGTTTTGGAAACCCAGTGTGCGTTTTCCCCTGCACAGCACATCTCAGTCTGAACCCGTCACCCCGAGAGTGCCTGTGACACTGTGTGCCCACGGCTGCCGTGTAGGTGAGGGCAGGTCTGGAAGCTGAATCCCTCAGCGCCTAATAATGTCGGCTGGGGAAGCAGCCAGGATGCTGTTAGGGCCTGTGGGATCGCTGTAGCATTCAAGGTAGGGTCCCTGTAGCTTTCTTCTGCTATTAAAAAAAAAGCTTTAACCCTTAGTAAGTTATAGATAGTAATTCTTCACATTCTCACAGGCCTTTTCCGTTACGGGATAATTTTAGTACATTCTCCTTTACACCCAAAACTCTGTGAAGGGGGCAGGCAGGTGCCTCCAGCACACATTTATGCATGGTCTACACTGGGTGTGTGTCCCTCACGCCCCTACACCTGGAGCTCAGATTCCAGCACAGGGGGACAAGTCACTGTGCGCGTGGTCGGAACTGCGGTGGGAACGTGAGCAGAGGAAACGCCTGGATTCTACCCAGGAGGTCAGGGGAAGCTCTTCAGAGGAGGCATATTTGAGTGAAAGATGCAGAATGTGGGGACCTTTGCTAGGCAGGTAGGTAGGAGTGAAGGGGAGACTCATTCTGACCATGATGCGTTTCAGTGAGAACTCTGAGCCTGGTGTGTCCCTTTCACGGCCCCCACACTGGGTGTGCACAGGACCGACGCCCGGAGCCCAGGTGCCAGGGTGAGCCACACCGAGAGCAGCTCCTCACCTGGAAAAAGAAGTTCCCGGGCCAGGTCTCTGGGAGGGAGAACGTGGTGGGAGGGGCCCTACCCTGAAACCTGATGACCCGGTGACCTCAAATCCAGGTCCTTGCCTGCGACTGCCGGTTTTTGTTTTGAGATCTGGAATAAGAATGTTTTCATTCCTCTCTGTGTTGTCCTTACGTGGAGGTTCTGTAAGGATATGCGTTTTCAGCACTTTCGGCTGCGTGTCTGTTGTTATCAGGGACTTTGGGGGCAGGAACCCCTGCTTCTGGTGTTTCCACCTGCAGATGAGCTGACTGCCCGTGTGGGGTCTTGGTGTAGGATTTTCACGCGGGCAGGGATCTGCTTACCTTTTGTCCACCCAAGGCCCTTGTCCACCACGAGGGCAGGACAGAGACGCACCACATGCCCTCCAGGAATAGTGAGCCTCCTCTGCACTCAGCTGTTTTATTTTTATCTCCTCAGCGTGTTCCTCTTTTTAAAGTGTGAATCCTAGTGACCGGAATGAGCTGTCGGCCTGGGCCTGGGCCAGCGGGACCAGGTTACTGCAGTTCACAGGCGCCCTGGGCTGGGGGGGCAGCGGCAGGGGTTCCCTCTGTGGCTGGGTGGGAGTGCGTGGGGCTTGCTCACCCTTGTCCCCCGGGGCAACAGTGGCCTGCCAGTCTGACGGGTTCTCAAACTGGGAAAACGTTGTGCCCAAAGCAGACTGGAGCCTGTGTCCCCCTCTCTCGTCCCCTTTCTAGCAAACCGTTTAAAAGAACAAGCAAAGTTTGCAAAATTCAGGGGCTAATATTTAGAAACACAAAATCCAATGTGGATAGCTCTCGGAGTTTTCAGGCCCTCTGGCTTTGGCGTTCACGTAGGTGAGGCCCAGCTGAGACTTCGCTGGTGCCAATGAGCCAGAACAGTGGGGTTTTGCACTCCTTAGTGGGGCACTGACCAGGGGGTGAGCTTCCCCCGGAACTGAGTGGTCAGCGTGGTGGCTGCCCCGGGCTCCAGGGGCATCACATGGTGGGGTTTTAGAAACAGGAAGGCAGACGACCTGCCCAACCTTTCTGCTGGCTGACCCCTGAAACTCACGTGAATCCCAAGGAAGAAAGAATTGGATTTGTGGGCCCTGTACGCTGTGTGAGGGCCAGAGACAAGTACGTTTCCTACACAGGCCCGTGAGTTGCACACAACGGTTGTGTGAGCTTATCATCATTAGAAGCATTTTTCCTTCCGTAGGGAAGTGGTTCTGCAAGTGTGGTCCCCGGACCAGCAGCATCACCAGACAACTTGTTGGAAATGCAGATCCTCAGGTTCCGCCCCCCTCTCCAGAATGGGGACTCCAGGGAGGGGCCCAGCGAGCTGTTTTCACAGCCCCTCTGGGCAACACTGACTCCCTCTAAAGTGTGGGAGTCCCTCCCCGAGAGCTGAAGGGCACAGACCTGCAGCTCCTCTGCACCAAATCTCACTCATGGGACTTCGGGCAAAGTGGGCAACCACTCCGTGCCTCAGCATCCCCATCTGTGGTTGGGGACACTACCACGGGGCCATGTGGATTACAGTAAGTGATCCCTGCTAAAACCAGGAAGTACGTCCAAAGTGTTTGCTTATAACTCGCTAAGTCCCCCGGCTTTGATCCCAGGTCTGTCTGACCTCAAGGCCATTTCCTCATTTTAGTATACAGCTGCCCTTAGAAACCCAATCCATTTAGTTGTTCTGCCATCTCATTCTGCAGACAACCGTGGCTGCTCCCTAGGTCCAGGCTAGCAGGGAGGATTCCTTCCTCGTCGCCAGCCGTGGTTCCTTTGTAGGAACTGAGCGACCCTGGCCCCGAGGAGGATTTGAGGCCCACTCTGAGCTTGGCCTGTGGGTGCCGTTATTGATTAGTGATGTCTGTCTGAGTGCTCAGGGTGGGGGGCGGGGTTCTTTCCTCCTGTCGGGGGTGGTTGTCAGGCAAGTTTGTGTGGATTTCTGATTCTTTCCCATTGCTGTGTCTAAGGGGAGGAGGCTACGAATGCCACAGGCCAGAGGGGTCGTGTGGGCAGCACGTGCTCAGGCCGCATTAGCGGGAGGCTGCGTGTGGTTTACGGATCGAGCCGGGCCCTGGAAGGTCCCTGTTCCTTGGCGTGCTGCCATCCCTCCTGTGACTTGGGGGTGGCTGTGGCCACAGGAATGGGCTGTGCGGAGTCCTGGCCACATAGATTTCCATTTCATCACGAGTAACAGAAGCTTTCACCCCATTGAGCGGTCATAGAAAGTGCGGCCGTGACAAGGCACCGCAGGCTGAGGGCTTAAAAGACAGAAACTGATTTTCTGGAATCTCCAAGTCTGAGGTCAAGGTGTCAGCAGGGTTGGTTCCTTCTGGGGCCTCTCTGCCCACCTCGTCGGTGGCTTGTAGATGCGGTCTTTTGTCTGTGTACCTCTGTCCTCACCGCCTCGTCTTGTAAGCACCCCCTCACTGGGTGAGGGCCACTCTAATGGCCCTAGTTTAACTTAATTACCTTTTCAAAGACCCTGTCTCGATTCCAGTCATGTAGTGAGTACTGCCAGGGGTTGGGGCTTCCTCCTGTGGGTTTTAGGGGGAGACGGCATTCAGGGTTTCAGGGAAGGAGATCCAGGGAGGTGGCAGGGGCCCGCCTCAGTGTGGACAGTGCAAGGTTGGGGAAGGTAGGCTCCAGCGAGGTCCACACAGAGGACGGTGTCAGAGCAGGGCCAGGGCAGAGGCAGTGTGGTCAGCCCTTCGAGGGCAATGGTGGTCCTTGGAGGGGGGGTAGAAGCCTGCTAGGTGGGAAGGACCACACAGAGTGTGGGACAAGGATACCTGGAGAAGGAAGGCATCTTGTAAACTGAGCTGGGCTGAGCACTCTCTGTCTGTGATATGTGATTTTTTAAACAGTTTCCACAGGAAATAGATGTCCTGTTTGAGAAAGGACAGTTGTACTGGGCCACCCAGCCCCCTCCCTGAGCCGCTGGGAGTCTTCCCACAAAGCGCTCTCACCAGGTCTGCTCAGGGAAGGCTTAGGCGCATCCCGCATCACGTTGGCTGTGTCACAGCCCTCATGGGAGTGGCATTCTTAGTCAGCCAGCGTGCCTGACTCTTCGGTCTCCAGGTAGGGTTCCTGGGCTGCCACATCTGCCTCTTCTCAGGCCTTGTTAGCAACGCCAGTCCTCAGGCCCCATGGTGGACCTGCTTCAGGAGAAAACTCTGGGGCAGGGCCCAGGGGTTCGTTTTCACAACGCTCCAGGTGATGCTCACCAAGGCCTCAGAGCCACTGTCCTCGGTCCAGAAATCCAAGCAGTCGGTCCTTGGAAATGAACACAAGAGCCTCTAAGTGGCTGTGTCTTTTTTCCTCCCCCTGCTTCCTGGAAGAGCTTTTGAAGCCATCGTGAGTGGACCCCTGAGCTTGGAGAGCTGGGCTGAAAGGCACAGAGGTCCCTGTCCTACAGACATCTTCCGAATCAGGCAGCCGGCAGTCTCTGCCAGGATCCCAGGCAGCTATCCTGGCCCGACTCCCTGCATGGGGTCAGGAGCCAACTGGTGGCATTGGGGAGGGGGGAGACCAGGGCCTCCCTGAATTCTGTATTTTGAGCCGAAGACCATGAGGGACCAAGGATAAGGTTTCCCACGCAGCAGCTGGAATTCATGGCAGGGGCGGCAGGGGACCTCTGGCCTTGAAGCCTGTGTGAGATGCTGCTGCTTAACAAAAGCCAGCAGCGGCCTAGCCACCGTCCTCCGTCCTCCCGGTGACTAGGCTGGGTCACCGAGCCCCTAGCGCTCCTCAGGGTGCCCTGGAGATCAAAGCTTGACAGCGGTGGCTGCTGCTGTTCCTGGGAAGGGACTTCACCTCAGCCACAACCCACACTCATTGCTGGACAGGGAGAGTGGGTTTTCTCCTCTGGTAGCTCGGAGGGACAGGCTTCCAGAGACCAGCCAGATCACTGTACATGTGAAGCTGACTCCAGAAGCCAGGGGTGAAATGTCACAGATAACCGAGGCTCTCGGCACAGCGGAAGTGCCCCTTTGTCCCTGCTGTGGATCCTCATGCACCCTCTGCAAGCCTGTAATCACCATGTGGGGGACCTCGCTGTCCAGGTGTGTGTTCCTGTCTGTTCTGTGCTGCTGAGCACAACAGCTTTTGGGACTAGGGGTGGCTGTGGCCACAGGAAAGGTCTCGGTGAGGGTCTGGATGTTCTGGGGCCTGATGCTGGGGCTGCCCCGGGTCGGGGGGAAAGAGCAGGTACCCACCTGCAGCGTCACTGCCCCGCTCTGGAAAACCTCCGGGCTCCCCTGCAGCCCACAGATGGGGGCCGAGTCTAACTAAGCTCTTCTGCATCCCACATGCTTGGGTAGGTAAACCTTCCCCCAACCACTGGGGGGAGGGAAACCCTCAGTGCCAGTTCTGCTTGACCCCCGTGATTTTGAGTCAATGAGGAAAACTTTCCAGGCACTCTCTTTCTAAATTTGTGTTCCTCTCCAGCGAGTGGGCTTCAATCATACTGCTACCAGCTGGTGGGCCGCCATGCAAATCATTTTGGGCAAAATATTGATAGTCATTACTTACCGAGGATATTTGGTAATCTAAAATTGCCAGACATACTGTTCTAATGTCTCTAGAAAACTGGACCCACTGCACACAGGAGAGGGGTTTCAGCTAATTTCTAGAGGTCTGACTGCTCGCCGCACCAGGTTGCTGGGCTACCTGGCCTGCCAGCGTCACTCAGGTGCTGGCAGCCACTTCCTGGGACCCCCTCTCTCCCGCCCGTCACTCACCCCCTCTGATGAAAGAAGAATTGAAATTGGCCAGTAGGAGTTCAGTTCTCTGGTGGTCAAGTCAATGTGCATTTAAACAGTGTAATAACACCTCTTCCACCCTTTGGATTAGGGAGGGTTTATGCAGAGCAAGGGAGCAAGCAGGTTGTTCACAACGGCTGGTGGAAGTCTCCTTCTGCAAAGCAATTTTGCAAAAGTTCTTCAAAATCTTCAAGCCCTGGCTGGTGTGGCTTAGTGATTTGAGACCCACCTGTGAACCAAAAGGTCGCTGGTTCGATTCCCTGTCAAAGCACATGTGTGGGTTGAGGGCCAGGTCCCCAGTTGGGGGCTGCAGGAGGCAACTGATCGATGTATCTCTTGCACACTGATGTTTCTCCCCCTCTCTTTCTTCCTCCCTTCCCCTCTCTTTAAAAGTAAATAAATAAAATCTTTTAAAAAAAATCTTCAAAACGCACATAGCCCTTGACCTCCTGCAAACGTATTTTTTGAAACAATTAAAGGTGTTCAGAAAGTTATATATGCAAAGTTTTTCACCAAAGTGATCATTAGAAACAGTGAAAAATTTCAAATAGCCTTGGTGTCCAACAGAGATTATTCCAGCACATAGCTATGTTTTTATCTACATATATGAGTATATCGCCGTTAAAATTACATCAAATAATAATGACAAGGAACCGCGTCATTAATGATCACAATTTATAATTTAGTGGCAATTTAAAGATAATAAAAACAGCATATACAATATTACTTCAGTTTTATAAAATGGATTTTTTTTTAAGTCTAAAAGGTTGTACATCAAAAGGATGTGTGGTATTTCTAAGTAGCAAGATTATGGCTGATATTCTTTTACCTCTTGCTCTGTGCGTGTGTGTGCTTTCTAAATTTTCTGCAGTAACGTGTGCTCTGTAAAGAACTTTTTTAAACAAAGCAAATAGGAGATTTCGGTGAAATCTGCCCTCACACTCACTGCTCTAAACAACCACCCACCCAGAGAATCTCACCGGCAGGTCTGTGTTGCAAGGCGGTGGCTGAACGTCTGCTTTCTGCCCCAGACAAGGCCGCTGGCTCTGACAGAACCCAGAGGTGAAGTCCCTCTGGCCTACGAGGTGAAAGGTCTGCAGGGAAAGCCAGATGAGGAATTTGGGCTGGAGCACTGAGAGGGAACCCCAGACCACATACTGTCTTAGATAAATTTCTAATTTCCAGTATGTGCTGAAAGGAAAAAGAAAATTCTCACACATTCTATGAATCGCTCTTACCCGTTCCCAGCAAAATAAAACTGGTAAGCAACTAAACTCCTAAGATGGTGGCGATGAGTCGTTGACAGCGGCAGGAAGGAGCCTCACTGGGTTTACGTGACACTCCAGTTGTTACAGAGAGTGGGGGATGGGCGGGGAGTGGTGGGTGGATGTTTTAGGTAGAGCTGAGGATGCAGTTTCACGGGGGGGTGGGGAATCTGCAGAGAGAGGTTCAGCTGAAAATCAGAGGCGATTCTTCAAGGCCAGCCTTTGCATGAAGGATCAGAAGCCAAATCCCTGTGCTGCAGCTTACTCGGCAGCGCGTCAGAAATGACGGGTCGGTGAAGGGTGGTGGCCAGATGTGTGACACAGTGAACAAGGAGAAATGCTAACGGTGATGGAGTGGGCGCTTCTTCGAGGGAGAGGGGCCTGGATTTGATCTGGAATTACAGTGCTAACTACTGACGAACTTAACCAAATTATTCTGTAATGACAGGGATAGTGCCCATTCCAGCTTCACCTTTAAAAGGCTCAGCACCATGAAATTTGGACTGAGAAAAATTCACCTTTACAGAAACATTTCCAGATTGCTGGTCAAGCTTTTAGGACCTATTCATGTGGCTAAAATGCCAATTTGAGTCTTAGGAATGAAAATGGTATGTCCTTTTTAGTTCCGAAGGAGATAAGAATTTTGGACCAGATTATGTCCAGATCAATTCAAATTAAATATTAATAGCTGTCATTTGTGGACTATCTGCACTTGAAGGCAGTACACTGTCTAGCAAGTGCCATTTCACTGAGTCCTTACAGTGACCCTATTAAATAGTTAGCATCAGTATCTTGAATGTACAGATGAGAAAACCCAAGCTCTGGTCGAACGCCGTCTTGGTCCTCACAGACGTCCCCACAGCACGCGGGCCACTCATGTACACACACACCTGGTCAGTCACAGCCGCGTTATCCTTTATAAACTCATCGCCACTGGGCCCATTACAAAGCTGTATAGTTTATCATATACTTAACTCATGACACATACTAGAAATATCATACATTACATGATTACTGGTTTGTTGCCGACCGCTCCTCACCGATGGTATCCTGGATTTGGTGCAGAGAGGCTCACGGAAGCCAATGGTGCATAGTTCTTCCTGTCTCCATGTTCAGTCACAACAAGTGGAGGCTGGAGATGGGCCACAGTGGGAATATTGACACCATGGGAATTGGCAAGTGCTCCAGCTCCCGCCTCTGCACCCCCCCGGGGCCAGGGGATAAGCCTGTGTCGGCAGACCACTGACTCCACCTCTCACTGGAACGTAAGACTTCGTCTTGTTCGTTGGCTCTACCTCGGGTACCAGAACTACACCCAGCATGTAGTAGGTGCTCAGTAAATACCTGTTGTATGAGTACAAAGCAGCACGTGCTTTTAAACCACACAGACCTGGGCAGGGTAGTTTGTCCCAGCTCTGCACGCGCTCCAGGAGAAGCTGAGGTGTAGGAGAAATGGCGTAAGCCTAGCTTAGTGGAGCTTGACATCTGGAGACCATGGGCTAATGGCACTCCCCTCGTCCGCTTCGTCAGTTCTGTCTGCATTTCAGTCCGTTCCCCCACCTTTCCTTCTGAGCTTCCCAGGAAGAAATCACCCAGGGTTCTGTGGCCTTATCTCCTGCAGGTAAACCATGCCATTAACTTTCTAATGGGCTTTCCTGTGGGACCTCAGGCCTCAGGGAAGGTTCAGTGTTTCTGCTCTCTCAAGAGTGGCACGAAGTCCTCGGCACTTGGCTGCCGAAGAAAGGAGTGTAGCGTGGAGAAGTGTTTCCCAGCCCCAGGCAGGAGCCAGCTTCCCTTCCCCTGGCCAGCGTCCTCTCTTGGGTCTGATCCTCTTCAGCTGTTTTCTGTTCAAGTCAGGCTTCGTTGCCTCTGGCTGCTCCAGGGGTTTGTGGTTACAGAGATTTCCAGAAGGTGCTGTCCTGGTTCTGCACTGCGGGTCTCTCCAGGAGCTAGGAGCTGGGGCGCCTGCCAGCTGCTCAGGAGCCTGGAGGCTTGAAGCGGGCCCTGAGGAGCAACCTGCCACAGAAACAGCTTCTCTTTGGGTGCTTTTCCCCACATGGGGAATGAAGAGCCCAGCAGTTTTGGGAGGAGCCAGTCCTTCCCTTTGCTGAACAAGCTGGTGGCCAAAACGGGGGACCAGATGACACCATCTCTGGGAGCATTTGGCTGCTGCTGAAACCATCTTCTCGTTCATTAGAAAGGCACAGGCTGGACCCTAGTTCCAGGCGTCCTGTGCCTTGTGCCCCTCCTGATCTCGATCTCTCCCTGAGACACCCACTATGACCTGGAAGAATGATGAAAACTCACAGGCCAGAAGCAAAAATGAGGCATCAGTGGATGATAATGATGAAGCCAACAGAACTAGACTGAGGGAGCCAGCTGACTGCATGGAGGTTCGCGAAGGGGCACCTGCCCTCACCGCCCCCACCCCCCGCCTGGAAACGGGCAGCAAGTAATGTATACCTTCTCCATTGCTAGTTCCCGACCCACGCACTTGAGGCACATTCCACCTGGTTGGCCTTCCTTTTCTACCCTGAGTTACTGCTTCAGACATGGGTCCTTCTAACCCATCTCTTTCCTTTGCCCTCCCTCCCTTCCTTCCTATATCCAGGTAGAGAAAGAAAACACTGGAATATGATCAGATGGGACATGTGGTAAACTGGCATGATTCCAGCACATTCTAGTAAGTCTACTGCCCCAAAGTAAAGTGCTACAAGCCAGGCGTCCTGGTCACAGTGTATGCTGGGAAACAGGATGCTTTCTGTCTTGAGTTGATTGTCGGTCTCTGAGGAGGCGGCACATCTCATAAAGCGAAGGTTCCTGTTGGCTGGAAGCTGCGCCCTTCGCCCTGTCCCTCCTGCAGCAGGTGCGGGAAGGAGATTCATTCTTTGCACAGGTGGGCGGAAAATGGAACCACTGTCAGCGCATCGTAGTGTCTGCTGGACGTCTGGTCTAGACAAGCTTTCCCCTGTTCAGGGATGAGTAGAGATTTTTAGAAGTTTGTGGGAAAAGTCCTGCAGAACAAGGTGAAGGCAGCAGCTCCTGAAGACCCAGAAGCGGTATCTACTTTTGGAAAATCATCTACAGCAGGATTCAGGAGGAATTCTGGGAAAATGTGTGGAATCCTCAGCATCCTACAAAAAGGCATGGCTTCCCTAGGACAGGAACAGAAAAACTTCAGGAAAGAACAGGTTGATAGGAAAAAGCAACAGGAAGAAAAATTTTAAAGGGAGATGGATTAAATAAGGGAAGTTTTGGGGAAAACAAAATCCAAGAGAACTAAAATCCAAATGGGCGAGAGTATAGGAGAGTATTGACGTGTGGCAGGTTGAATAAGGGCCCTCCAAAATATCCACACCCTCGTCCCTGGAACCTGTGAAAGTTCCCCTGGATGGAAAAAAACAGCCCGACTCTGCAGGTGTGATTCAGTTAGTTAAGGATTTTCAGAGACAGAGAGGTTATCCTACATCCGGGCTGTCCCTAAATGCCATCCCAAATGTGCTTATAAGAGATGGGCAGAGGGAGATTTGACAACAGAAGAGAAAGCAGGGAGACCACAGAGGCAGAGGTGGGAACGATGTGGCCACAAGCCAGGGAGTGGCAGCTGCTGCCAGGAGCTGGGAGAGGCAGGGATCCAGTCCCCCCCAGACCTGCAGAGGATGGATGGCTGTCTCAGCAACTTGATTTTGGCTCCCTGATACTGACTTCAGACGTCTGGCTGCCAGCATTTCTGTGTGTAGGTCACCATGTCTGTGATCATTCATTAGAGCAGGAAGAGAAAACTAATTCACAGGCTGTGGAACATCAAATCAGTGATGAGAGCAGAATAAAACAAGAAGCTGGAGAAGCGGTTCTGGGAGAAAGAGAAACGAGAGACGGGGCTGTAGAGTGGAAGACAGGACGGGGGGTGGTGATGAAGGGATCAGCGGTCGGGCTCGTCAGGTGTGATACTGCCCTGACCTGATGAGAGACTGGCCATGAATGCCAAGGGCTCCCTCCCCACCTCTCAGTAAGCTCAGGGAAAAGAGACCCATGCTGGGCACACCCTGAAAAGGAGACAGAATAATAAGGATAAAGAGAGGAAACGTTCCACAAGCATCCAGACAGAAAAGAGGAACGAAAACCAAGCTGACTTTAGACGTGTTCTCTGTTCTAAGCGTCCGTGTTTGCGGAACTATCAGAAGAGAACACCTGGGAATTTCTTTTTTTCTGGATTCAGATCCCAGACCCCACGTCACTCCTAACCAGATGTGGGATCTGGAAATCTGAAACACTAAAAGTTCCGATTATCAAGTAAGCTTACAAACTGTCTACAAAATTTTGGGGGTTATGTTATAATCCAACAATTTTATGCTGAACCAAGTTACCTTTGCATATGAAGTCAATCCCCCCCAAATTTCTCAGATATGCAAGGGCTTAGGAAAATATACAAGCCTGTTTCTTTATTTAAAGTTTACTTTAAAGCTATGTTGCAGAACCTCAAGAGGGAAACGAAATAGAGCTGAAGAATAGCTAGTGTGGCCCTGGAATCGGTAACCCTAGAGCACAATTTAAGTTAGTATTATGAGCCCAGTGATCAAACACATAGAAATGTCACAACTGTTCAGGACGCGAGGTGGACTGGAAGGACAACAGTGTGATCGTCTTCCCGATGCAAACCCTGGGCTATCATTAATGGACATCAACACGGAAGAGGAGATGAAGGGTTGTTGTGCTGCTTGTCTGGAACAGGCTGGCGCCAAAAAAGTCGTTAGGGGTGTTCTGATCTCTAGAGAAGTGTCAGTGGCTGAACGACGGCTCTGGATAACCTTGGTACCAACTTCCCCCATGGATGGAGTTTCGCGTGTGCTTCATGTCATCGAGTCGGCTCCAACTCCCGGTGACTGTGAATCACCGAGGTCACCATGTCCTGCTCAGCTCCTGTGGATTCATGCCACCTCATATTTGCTCTTCTCTTTTCCTTCTGTTTTTCCCAGCATGACGGTCTTTTCCAAAGAACTCTGCCTTCCCATGATGTGCCTGAAGTAGGACAGCTTCAATGCTTCGGGCTGAATTTGCTCTAGCGAAAGGCATACTAAGTACTTTATCTTGGTTATCTTGGCTCAAGGCCATGGAGGTAGACGCCAGGTCCCATTCTTCCCACCTTCTGATGAGTTCTTAAGGTTCCTTAAGACCCTGCACCAGTTGGTGGTACAGCGTGAAGCCTGCGGACACTCCAGACTCCTTCCCTGATCCCTTCGTCAATACGAAAACTTAAGGTAAATACGGGGAGATTCAACGTCAAGGTCTTGACGTGCCCATACAGTGGGAAAGAGAAGAGCAAAACCCATCAGAAGGTAGACCCCAAAAAGTACCAGTAGATTTTCAAAAGCAGAACATGTACAAGGTACTCCCTTTAACTGCAGTGCACTAGCAACATAGAAAATACAAATCATCACATTTAAAACCCAGATACTCAGAGATAGGAAATGCAATCCAAATACTGTGGAGCCCAGTAAGAGACCAAAGCAGCAGCTACAGGTGAGGTGGAAGGAATCAGGAGGGACACGTCACAACTTGAAACAAGGGCAGTATTTGCTCAGAGAAAAGTTTATGGCTTTATATATAAGAAATCATCTAAATAAGTGAATATCCAATCCCAGAAGGCAAACAGAGAAGCTAAAAAAACAATGGAAAGTTAGAGAAAGGCTTAATGAAGGTAAATGTTGACCTTAATTAGGAAAGGGATGGTAGACTTGATAAGTTCTGGTCCTGATTTTTCAGAAGACCAACAAAACAGACTGATTTCTCGCAAATCTGATTTTTAAGATGAGGAAACAAAACTCTCTATACACATTGAAGAATGAAAAAGGGGCAGTACTGCCAACGCAGAGGTTGTTTTTATGTTCAATGTGATTCCTAGTACAATTCTGTGCTCAAAATTTGAAAAATCTGAATGGATTGGACCATTTTCTAAGAAATTTCTAAGACATGGAATTGATTCAAACCGTGGAAAACCTGGCCAGAACAAGCGCCACGTCTTCAGAAACGTGCCCAGCCTGCTGTCTTGCAGCCTAGTTCTTTCAGACCCGCCAAGGGCAGTCGCCGCAGTCTTCACAGGCTTGTTCTGATGCCGCTGCGCTACCTCAGCCCTCAGCGGTGGGAAGGAAGCGTGAGATCAGAGCAGGTGTTTGGCAGTGATGGATGAGATGCTGTAGGGGACGGTCTGGGAAAGCAGTCCCGTCCCCGGGAGCCTGTACTCTCTGCCCCCTGACATCCGAGGCTGACTTCCGCCTGTTGGCCCAGCCCCGAGCCAACAGTGGAAGAAAAGACAGCGCTCGGGAGAGCAAGCCTGCCCGGACCACCCCTGGCGTCGTCTGCGAGTGGTGCTCCCAACACAGCTCTTCCTGCCTCTGCTCAGAGGAGGTGACCGTGGAGCCTTCCTTGAAAGGGAAGCAGGGTTGGAGTGCTCAGACGACTGGGTAGACCAGTTTCTGAATTTGGCTTTAGAGAAATTTCACGTGGCCCCCGTACCAGGTGCACACGGTAACAGAGAGGGACCACTGCCATGGGCACTGGCCCGGCGGGGACTCCCCACTGTCCCTAAACAGCCCCCCACCCCCTACCAATGACATGATCACATCCTTCTGCAGGATGACCTTTCCGTACCTGCTCACACTCCGGACGCCCCCTCGTGCTTGGCTTGTGCTGCTCCACCCGCCCTATCTCTCTGCCTTGCATACGTGCATGTGTCAGCCCAGCACTTTCCCCAGGGAGCCTCCCACCTTCATGTAACAGCTCATGGCACCCTGTGTCTGCCTCCTGAGAGTGCCCCGCATGCGGCTGATGTGCTCATCTGGTTCCTCCATCAGACTCAGGTTGGAAGGCTGAGGCTGGGTTTGCACATCCTTGAACCCCAGTGTCCCATGGTGTCTGGTACCTAACACATAACCCTTAAGTATTGCATCTGTGCAGCGAATGGGTGGCTCCGTGTTGTGTCGTCTCTGCATTTTTTGAATACTCTTCCATCTCCTGCACTAAATGGTGCCACTTAATAAGGGCAGAAACTCCAAGGGCCGGAGCAGGGGGGCTCGAGTGAAATCTCATGTCTGGTGCCCTGTAGGTTATCACTGGTCTAAAAGCGCGGGTTGAGCACAGTGAGGAGTTGACCCTGTAAGGGCGATTGCAGTGCCCACAGAGTGACCTCCGAGCTGCCTTGTCCGGCCAGTGAGCGTTGCTCAGTCCGCAACCCTAAGCCACCCTGGCCTGCAGGGCTGCCCTTGTCTTCTGTTTCTTCAACTTTACTGTCTTTCTTCCCTGCCATCGGGGTGTGTTGGCCTGGCACCTGCTCCACCACCACTTCCAGTTCTGTTCTAGACCTTGCTGTGGCAGATGCCACCAGCAGAACAGGACATCCGCCCTCAAGCTCCTTACCTCCTTGTAGCTTATCTAGCAAACATTGACAACATGCATTCTAGGTCTTTCTAAGCATTGCCTATCTTGACTTCGGAACTTTCCCTTGAGTTGCCATTTTTCTAAATAAATCACTGCTTTTGTGTGAGGTGCCTCTCTTCTCAAAGTCGAGTGCAGAACAGGAAATCACAGCTCATTGCCATGCCCATGTGATGGAGCTCTGCTGTTTTCAGAGCATGCTAACCAAGCCCACCTGGCAGACAGCCCCATGCAGCCCAGCTCTGCAGGTCCGCATGGGGATCCGGGAGATCTCAGGGAGACACACCTCCCTGGGCTGCCCCCAGGCAGCCTCCTCGCCCCTGGAAGCCCTTTGAGGGCAGGGAAGATACTATGTTCATCTTGGTCCCCCTGGTGCCTGGTGCAGTTTCTGACATAGAAGGGATTCAGTGTGTGCTTGTGGACTTAGCAAAGGGATGGATGGATGGAAGGAAGGAAGGAAGGAAGGAAGGAAGGAAGGAAGGAAGGAAGGAAGGAAGGAGGGAGAGAAGGCTTGAAAAATGAGAGATGAGCCCTGGCTGAGTAACTTGGTTGGAGCATCACCCTGTACACTGAAAGGTTGCAGGTTCGATTCCTGGTCAGGGCCCATACCTAGGTTGCGGCTTCAATTCCTGGTTGAGGTGTGTGTGGGAGGCAACAGATTAATGTGTCTTTCTTTCCCCCTTCCTCTCTTTCTAAAATCAGTAAACATATCCTTGGGTAAGAATTTTAAAAAAAAAGAAAAGAAAGAAAAAGAGAGATGAGATTCCCTTGCAGGTGAGAAGCGAGAGGGGTCGAATGGAGAGTTTGGTAAGGAGGTTTGCTGCTCTTTCATGTGTGAGATGCCCTCCCAGCGAGTGTCCAGTGTGCCGGAGGCACCCAATACCAGAAATAGGAAATAAATGCTCTCAACTTGGGGAGTTTCCAATAAGGAAAGAAATAACATTAGCAAGGTTATGTAACAGGAAACATCTCAACTACGCCTTAGGACCACAGCTGTAAGGAGTTAAAAACACAGCTTCCTGAAGAAATCCAGTGTTGGGGGCAGCCGTGGTGGCAGCTTCGTGTTAACGTGCGCTGTTTTCATCTTGAAACTCAAACCTTGCAGATTTGTGTGTTGTATCTTCTCCTCTCCACCTTCTCCGTCTTTTCTCTCCTTGCCCTGAAACAATCTTGTCTCGTGTTGCTGGGTTTAGTCGAGTCAAAATGTCTCATTTTTTTCCCCTGGACCTCTCCCACATTAGTACTATTTGGGATTGTTTCTAGAGCAGATGTTAAATCAGTTTAGTCTCACGTGACAAACTTCAGTAGGTTGGTTGTGGCTCCCTGGAGTGTTGACGAGGATTCTGAAGCCGTGTCTTAGTTAACAGGGGAAAACTGTCACGAGGCAGGTGGAGAGGGGTGGAGAGCAGCAATATCTGTGCCGAGCGTGTGCCACGCCCATTCAGGAGAAAGCAAAGTGGCAAGAGCAGGAAGTAGCATCCTTCGGGTTTTGATCTAAATAAGAGTCAACTGAAGTCGTTTTAACATCATTTCATTCAGAGCCTGAGACGGCTGGTTTTGAACTCATGTTCTGCAGTGGTTTGAACGTAGTGTCCTTGCAGACTGGGAGAAAAAGAGAGTGAAATATCTTCACAGGGTTCAGACCTTTTCTCTAACCTATTAATATCTGACATCTGATCCCACATTGGCCTTCAGGATCGTGAAGAGGGGCAGGAACAACGGACTATTTAAAACGTTCCACCAGTGTAAATAGTTTCCGTGGTTATTTCAGAAGCAATTTAAGCTTCTGAAACTTGAGCTGCCACTGGCATCTCCTTAGCACAGAAATTGCCATCCAGGTTGGTACCTGGGAATCCAGACTCGTGGGAATCAGGGTAAGCTGAGGCATGGCCTGTAGCTGTGACCGGCCACCAGACACACTGAGTGACGGGCATCCACAGAGGTGCGGAGCACTGTTCACTGAGGGGGGACACGCGCTCATCTCCTTCAAGACGTTCTTTTTCAGATGAGGGGACTGAGGCTTGGCCATTCATTGCGCCTTTCCCGGCCAGAATTGGTGGGCAATCACAGGGGCTTAGCCAATAGGCAGCATGGCCCGACCAGCTGGTCAGTACCTATCCCTTGAGTACTTGCCAGATGTCAGCTATAGACTCTGCTCATGTGGTGGAGACCCTTGAGCCCCCAGCCTCGAGGAGCTTCCATGCTGGTTGGAGGAAGCTGACAGAAGCACCCCAGCAAATAAAGGCCTTACGTCCCAGTCCGTGCACTGCAGAAGAGAAGACACACAGGTCAGGGCCGCTGCAGGGAGAAGACAGCCTTAGCATTTGGACCAAATGATGCAATGAGCCAGAGTGGGTGTCCCGAGATGTCAGGAAAGATCCTTCCAAGCCAGAGATACAACAAAGCAAGCGTGTCCCAGAGATGGAGGGAGGTCAGTGGGATGGAGCAGAGGGAATGCCCGAGTCCAGTCCACTCGCCCCGATGTTCACTGATTCAGTGGTGGTGGTGGTGGTGGTGGTTTCTTGTAAGCCTTTAAAACTTTTATTGCACTTCCTGGAGTGGCTTTTAAGTAAGTCATTGCGTTGGGTTGGATAGTTCTTGCTGAGTCGTGCAGAGATCACGAAGAATTTGGTAGCTTAAGGTGACTTCATCATGGGCATATATAATTCCTTGTGAGGGAGGCCTGGGGCCCAGTTGGGGCCCCTTTCTGCTCCAGAGAGCCTGTGCAGGTGGCGGGGGTCAGGGGCACAGCGGCCAGTGACCACAGGCAGACTCGCTACACAAAGAGGGAGTGCACTGGCACTGTCAGTGGCTGACCCACTCCCTGAACACTGAACTCTGCTACTTCCTCCTGTGTGCCAAGGAGCCCAGCCTTGGTTGCCTGCTCACTGTGACCTTGAACACGTCAGAGGCCACTTGTCACGAAAGGAAAACACCTCTCCTGTAACTCCTCCACCCGCTTCCGAATGCTCTCATCTCAGCTGCTGGCTGCTGTCCAGGCCCTGGCTCTAGACTGGAAACTGGTAGGCTGTGTTGGCCCTCTTGATGCCTTTGTGTGTGCTGGCCCTCTGTGGGTCGCCTTTGTCCCCATCCCCCTTCCCCTGACAAAGCATACTGGGTCCCTCCTCCAGAAAGCCTTCTCTGATCTCTGCTGGGCTGGCTCCTCTCTGAGTCTCATCTCAGCCTGTCCACTCGGTGCACTGTACCTCCCACTGTGGCCTCCGAAGGGCTGTGAGCACCCAGGGGGCAGGGAGTATGTCAGCGGCATCCTGCACTCTCAGCTGCCTGCACACAGTAGGGCGTGATCCATGGGCAGGAAGCCAAGGGGCCACTGAGCAGGCCTCTTTGTAAGCCGAGATTTTAGCTCTTTGCTTGTTACATCACCAAAGGGACAACAGGGCAGGGTTAACACGGAGCGTGGGCGAGTATTTCCTTGTGTACAGTCCTCCGAATTTATTCAAATTCCTCACATGGAGCAGGTATCAATGACTTTAAGTTTTTTTTGTGGTGAAATGTACATAACATACAATTTGCTCTAACTTTAACCCCTTACAAGAGTCCAGTTCAGTGGCATTGAGCGCATTCACGTCGTGCAGCTGTCACCACCCATCATCCCCAGAGCTGTTCTGTCGTCCTAAACTGGAACTCTGTCCTTATTAACACTGACTCCCATCCCCCCCACCCCAGGGCCTGGGAACCCTCATTCTGCTTTCCATCTCTATGAATCTGACTGCACGCGGGACCTCATGCAGCTGGCATCACGCAGTAGTTGTCCTTCTGTGTCTTGCTTATTTTGTCTCATAATGTCCTCAAGGGTCATCCATGTTGCAGCTCATGCCAGAGTTTCCTTCTTTTTAAGGCTGAATCATATTCCATTGTGTGTGCATACCAGATTTTCCTCACACGCGTCCATTGATGGACAGCTTGGTTGTCCCACCGTTTGGCCATCACGAACAGCACTGCCAGGAGCATGCGCATGCACGTACCTGTTCGAGTCTGTGTTTTCGACTCGCCTGGGTATTTGCACTTCCATGATTTAGAAACGTTTTTAATAGCTCCGAAATTGTCATTGTAGTTCAAACCCGAGGTCACCTTACGATGGGAGGTGACATGGAAATGCAGGCTGAAGTTTCAAACTCTCGTTCTGGTGACCTGTGTGATGCTTGGTGACGTGAAATGGCTTGTTTTCAAGTGTGGCTTTGATTTTTTTCTTACAGCATCAAGCTTCTCGCTGTGCAAGAGCTCCTTGACAGAGAGGCCTTGGAAAAGGTAAATATTTTGTTCTTTCTACCCCACGCTCACAACCGTCGAACAGAGTGGCGCACACTGAAAAAAATCAGCTCCTCTTGTATTCTCAACAGTCAGTGCACCGTGCAAAATTTTAATCAAATCCCCCCCACCCCCATGTTGCTCATCTGCCGTTAACACTTGCAAACCCTGCGTTGCTGGCCCTTCCGGGCTGTGTGACCACAGAGGCTCACCCGGCCATGGCCATGCTCTGGAGCAGACCCCGGCGCCCTGGACGCCACCCACACGCCAGACCCCGTGGCAGTCTCCTCACTGCCTCTGTGCTGTGTGTGTTACTATCTGGGCTGACGGATGATGGCATTGAGACCCAGTGAGGTGACGTAATGTGGCAGAGTAAGGGATTGAGCCCTCTGGTTCCATTTTGTAAGTTAATGCTTTTTTCTAATCCATAGACGAGTTCATGAGTGGGAGACCCTTTTTAGGCTACTTCTGAGGATTGGGCAACTCCCTCCCCACCTTCAACTAAGGTTTTCACTATGCCCTGAAAGAGCTCTCTGTGTATCTTGGCTTTCTATGTTCAAGTCAAGATGCAGCTGGGAGTTTTGGCCAGTTGGGGGTTCAAGTTCTGTGTGTGGGGTGGGGTGGGCCCCCTAAAGCAGGCAGGGCAGGTGCCAATGAGGCCAGGCCCCCAGGTGCCACCCACAGACCCTCCAACTCATACCTGGCTGCTCCCTGGGTAGCTCAGGACTCTTCCCAAGTTCGTGGCTGTGGGTGTTAATTAGAATCTATGTTCCAGTAAAAGAAAGTGATTAGAGAGAAGCGCTGACACAATATTGTTTTATTGACAGATTTAAGATGTTTGCACTAGTGGTCACTGAAGCACTTAGGTTTTCAAGCACCCAGCCGTGGCATGAGGAGTCGGGGGTCTGGGCCTGGGCTCTGAATTTGATGTCCCATCGGCCTCATTTCCATCCCGGGTGGCAGGAGGACAGTGCTACTGCTGGACCTCAGAGAGGCAACATGACCCCAGATGAGTTTGTGTAATGGAAGGGCTTTCTGAAGGCTAAGGCACTCAAGTCCTATTAATTCTTAATTGCAGACATTGATTCTTCATGGGCACCCAGACATCAGATAGCACTAGGCCCAGGAGCGCGTGAAGAGTCTTTGCGTGGTCCTGAAACAAAGTTACCTCTCCTATCCCCGTGTTCACTGCTGTTCCTTGTTTTGCTTCTCAATTTAAAACAAAACAAGACAAAAACAACATGAGACCAGCTGGTAAACGTGCAGAGCATGTGGGCTAAGGTGTATCATTATAATAAAAACACAGGCACCACAACTGTCCAAGGGGCTTGAGGGCTGTGTCGTGTCTGATTTGGGGGTGCTGACTGCAGCAGGGACCGCAGAGGGAGGTGAAGAGCTAGGGCTCGGACAGTGGGACCTGGCACCTGCCTGCTCCCCCCAAGCTGTGTCATTTTGGGTCTCTGGTCCTCTCTGTGCTTCAGGTTCCCAGAGGTAGAGTGGGACTCTTCGTGACCACAGTCACTGAGGTTTCAAAAGGTTAAGTAGACAGTCGATGTGAAGGAGTGAGCACCGTGTCTGGCACTGAGTGATCCCACAACGTTAGCTGCCCGCCATGTTCTTCCTCCTCTTCCTCTTCCCTCTCCTGGGGATGGTTTTGTACTTTGTCCATGCGTGACCAGTGGACAGCTTGACAAGGTGGTCTAAATAGGCCCAGGGGCAGCTGGGAGCCGAGGGCCCGTTTCCTTTTCCTTCTTTCCTTTGTGCGTTCATTCAGTCACTCCCACTGCAGGCCCCTGCTGAGCTTTCTCTGTGCTGGGCAAGGAGCAAATGCTCCCAGAAAAGTCCAGAAGCAGCCAGTCAACACGAGCGTGGTGGCCAGTTGCATTGGGAGTGACCCGTGGTCTATTCAGGCCTGGCACAGGGCTACTTCTTGCACCCGTTTATAGGCGCCTCATGACCAATGGATTTTCTTCCACCCAGATAAGTAGGGGAGCCCCT
Source organism: Macrotus californicus (assembly GCA_007922815.1). Classification (NCBI taxonomy): domain Eukaryota; kingdom Metazoa; phylum Chordata; class Mammalia; order Chiroptera; family Phyllostomidae; genus Macrotus; species Macrotus californicus. The sequence goes on from VMDR010000706.1 coordinate 118,188, forward strand.
TAGAAAAGCGCCCGGTGCATTGTAGAGCTTTGCTACTCAGAGCATGGTCTGCAGACAGCAGCACCGGAAGCTCCTTAGAAATGCAGGGTCTGGGGTCCACCTACCCCTTTTGACTCAGCCTGCATCATAACCAGTTGCAGGGGTTGAGGGCACTGAAGCTCTCCTGAGGAATGTCATCGATTGTCCCCAACACTGCTGTTGAGCAGTCTGTCCTCAGAGCGTGACCTCCAACTCTCTTTGCTTTAAGAGTCGGCTGCTTGTGTTTTTCAACTTAAGTCGCACAAATTATTTCCCAGGCTCTATAAACAGACCCACCTCATGCCTTTAAAACATCGCATTGCATGAAAGGAAATAAAAATATTGGTACAGCTTGGTTTAGCAAAATCATTTTTCAATGACCCTTTCAAACAGCTTCCTGCAAAGCGGCAAACAATAGTTTGGCTGTGGACACCAGCTGGAGGTCACCCTTTCCCTGAAGAGTCAGAGGGCAGAGCACTGGCTGACCCCACCCTAGACCTGCCAGGCTCACAGCCATTGCCTGTGCCACCCCCAGCCCCCACCCCAGCCTCCCCGACCTCGCAGGCCGTGACCCAGCCATGGAGCAACGCTGACTGCATCCGGGCCGGTCCTCTAGGCCCCGAGCTCTGACGATGCCCAGGCTGGGGCGGGGTCCACCCTGCAGTTTCCTAGTTGTGGGGACTTCTACAGCAGGTTCCCGACAAGCCTCAGGTTCTTTTCAGCTCTGGGGAGGCAGTGGTGGGGGGAGGGGGTCACGATGCTATCTACTCCCTGGAGATTTTTAATGAGAACTGAGTGAGATAATGTAGGAGACAAAAGGGATTGTGTATATAGTGAGCACCAGAGTGGTGGTAGCTAATACTGTCCCTACTACTGCTGACGAGCTGCTGCGGCGGTCACTGTCACCATCATCGTCATCACTGATACCCTGTATCGTCACCACCATCATCAGTGTCTTATACCATCATTATCATCGGTAACTCTCTCCATCTTCCCTCTGGAGAAGCCCAACTTGAGACTGATTTGTTGCCATTAGCAATGTTAAAAGAGGAGCCCGCCCCCTTTTGCCACATTGTCTAGGACAAAATGCCTGCCTGTCTTCTTTGCATGCCGCTGCCAGGTGTTTGTCCCGGAATTTCAGCGGTGAAGTCCAATTCTTAGTCTGGTTTTTTCTGCAGATGGAGCAGGTGATCTCTGAGTCTTTCGGTCGTTGTGAGAAGTAAAATGCACCTCGTCAGTGAGCTGGGGACCAGAGAAATTGAACTTGGTATTTGCACCCAGTAGCTAGGCAGGGACTCCTCCAGCCACACCCTCGTGGTGGGCAACAGTGGAATTAGAAGTCAATGGCTTTGGGGGTTTCAGGAGGAAATAGGGGGTAAATAACTGCCACGTCGATGAGTGTGAATAACGTGAGAATGCTTATACCTGTGATTGGCGATGGTGTTTCTAAACACACACACGTGCATGAGCGCCAGCTCTGCGATTACATGCTCTCAGAGGGACAGTCACTGACTGGGACTTCCAGTTAACTGAGTGTGTGTAACGGTAGAGGCTGACTCTGTACCTCGCCTGCACGACATACTAAGAGGAGAAAGCGATACAAATACATTCGAATGGCACATGCAGGACCCCAGCACGTCAGAGCTGAGGGAGACTTCCTAAAGCGGCAAACCCACCCTGATGTTTTGCAGACAGGAAGTGGACGCTGGAGGAGATGAAGTGTCCCCCTCGCCCACCCAGGGCCGTGGCAGGGGTACTGGCAGATCTGGGGCCAACTCCAGGGCCCCAGATTTCCCGGGGCTTCCCTCCAGGGCCTTGTTTTGTGCAGCCCCTGCCTGTCCCTCATGATCTCCTTTAATCTGGACATGCCTTCAGCAGCCTCTGTGGGTGCTTCTCTCTCCCCACTTTCCAGGGGTGGGAGCTGGCCAGAGGGTCAGTCCCGGGCCCCAGCGATGGAGAGCTGACACCCAGGTCTTTCCAGAGCATGGCGCAGAGGGAAGCAGACCTGGCATGTGGCCTTTGTCTCTGTGGGCACCATGTGGTCCAGCAGAGCAAACACAACGTAGGTGGGAGTGGGGGGTGGAGGCAGTGGGAGGTCCTGGGAGCACCCAGGAGTGGAGGAACTCGCGGCACTGCTGTGGGGGCCGCAGGGGGTCCAGCGGCCTGCAGAGAGAGCCGGGAGGATGCTGTGGGAGAGCAGAGATCATGTCACAGACGCACCCTTCATGGAAGCTCAGGGTCCAGATCAGTGGCTTCAAGAATCTTAACTAAGTACTTAACAATACCCTTAAAAAACAGTGTGGTGTACTCATTTTAAAATACCAGAATGAGATTCTGCAGGTCCCTTGGTTTAGTTTTTCCTCCCCTGCTTAGTCCTTTGGTGGTCAGTATTTGTGTCCCTGTTAGGTATTTTTTCTAGTGGGTTGAACCAGATCGGTGTCCGATCGGTGGTTAAACTCATTGTAATCACGTTCCTGGCTGCATCCCTCTCGGCAGGTCGCCCGGCTATGTCATTCCACTGCCTCCTTTGTCCGTCCTACTAGGAACAGGTGCCCTCTTTGTCCGTCCTACTAGGCACAGGTGCGTCCTTTGTCCGTCCTACTAGGCACAGGTGTCTTCTGAAAGCTGGCTGTCTCCCTTGGCACCGTGTTCACTGGAGGGGTGATGCGTTTGTTGGGTTTCTCAAGAGCGATTCACACTGGGTGTCCCAAAGCTGGTTTGACTTCAGTGACAGTGACACAACTGTGTTTGTTTGAGGACACTTCGAAGGCTTTATCTGCATCAAGTCCGACGAAACATTTCCCGTGGTCCGGCCAAGAGGGAATGAAGAGGACAGGCTTCACTGTGCCCTAGTAAGACCAAGAGCTTTGTGGTGAGAAACACCTAGAATTGTCAAGTTCTAGGTTATGACATCGACTTAGTAAATGATAACCAGCATTTGTGTTACTATATAAGTATAGGAATGGCCGGATGGGTGAGTGGATACATAGATGGACAGATTGACACATGCATACATTCATAGTTGGCGGGTGGACAAATGTACCAGATTGCCTTATACAAATTATTTATTTCTGTGAGTCACGGTCAAAAATGTTGGAAAACTGCTGTCTTAGACCATTTATTGGCTTGGAAGTGGACTTGCCCTGGGATTTTTCCAGGACTGGAAAGCCTGTGCTCATTCATAGTATATACTAAGAACTTTCTGTCCCTCGTTAGTCTTTTGACCCTGTTTTGCTTTTCAACAGAAGGAAAAGCTGCTCAGCCCATTGCCCACCCTTCACAATTGTTGCAGAGAGCCACCACCTCAAACACCTGCATCACCATGGAGACAGGAGCGATGTGCAATTTCCTGTCTTGTTTGGTCCGCCCTCAAATGCTTCTCTTATCAGGAAAGGCTAACAATAAGTTGGTATGAGAGAACTTTCAATTCACCTTTTTGAGAGAATTCCGAGACTTTTCATGAATGACTCATTCATTTCTTGAGAGCATGACTTTGTATTCAGCAAAGTTTGGGCTAATTTGTCATTTTAAATGAAACAGAAGGGCGGGCAGGTAAAACCGTCTGGCTCTGTTGCTAAAAACATTTATGCTGATGTTCTTAGCAGGTGAAATGATGCTGATTGAGCTGGTCAGGGGGGCTTGTTTTGACAAAATTAGTTTGATAGAGCAATCTATTAAATCACCAACTACCCAGTTAGAATGAGTAGGTGATAAAATGTTGTTTGGGCAGCACTGAAATGGTGGATTGGGGCCTTAATGAGATTCGAAACCTCTGGGAAAGCATCCAACCTGCTTTCAGAGACTTTGACCCATCTGCATAGAACTGCAGGGAAGTGTACTGATATCCCTTAGGAAGGTAATCCGAGACCCTCTCTAGATTCTAGACTTGGTTTCCCCATGACACTCAAACCTGAGCCGCCTCCCCACTCCTTCCCTAACCCTAGCCTTTCCCACCAAACTCTCGTCCCCCTCCGTGAAATACAGACTCACTGTCACATGCAGAATTCATTAGGGGGGAAAAGACAGCCAGAGAAAACAGCGGCTCCCCACGTATGAATCTCTGAAATTGCCTGCCTTCCTAGTTATCTGTCAGCGGCTTCCACTTAAACAGCTGTATAAAATCTCCACGAGTCCCGGAGCATCTTCCTGATGTGTTCAGCACCCAGAATCCACAGGGATGAGTGCCCGGGATTGAAGCAAGGTCCTCGGCATTTACAAGCCAAAGGGCTGAACCTGGAAGGGGAAGGGATGAGTTCTGGGTTTTTGCCTGAATCCCAACATTGGCACCAGCTCCTGGGGGCTCCTTGAAGGCTTTTCTGTCTGATTATAAGATTGTGAGACAGTGGTTGTTTCTTGTCTAATCTTCTTACCGTGGTCCTCCCTCCCTGTCTCCACCTGGCTGACGCCCTATGGGAGGAATAAATTGCTGGGTAGTGATAGTTCATTCTGTTTCTCACTACCCAGCCATCCTTGCTGTGTGCTCAGTGTGGATGGCTATGTTTGTGAATGAGAGGAGAAGAGAAGCCAGTGTTTTTAGGTATCATTTCAGGATATGGCAGGGACATTTATTGTTTTGGCCCTTCATTTATTCATCAGTGGCACTTAGCTTTTATTTATGAAAAAGAATTAGCTGTGTGTGTCTGTATGTGCATAATGCGTGTCTTCTACATGAATATGGTTCAAGCCATTGATCAGTATTTATATGATGTCTAGAAAATTTGAAAACAGAGAAAAATGAAAATGGAAAATCACTATCTGGTCTCTGTGATTTTAGTCCCTCATTTCTTTTGTTACCCGAGTGACTCTTCTAACTCACCAGTTTGCTCAGATTACCCCCTCCTTGTAGCTGCTTTGGCGGGAAGCCAAGTGACTTCATGGGTCAGAGAGATAAGGATTTGGGTCCTGGCTAATCCCTCCAGCCTGTGTTCCCCATCTCTCCAGTGCAGATCAGGCCTCTGTCACAGGGCCGTGGTGTAAGTCACCCCAGGTGACGTGTGTAAGGAGCCCGCAGTGATGCTGGGCACACCATGAGCCTTCCAGCAAGCGTGCACTGCTCTGGTTCTGGTCGATGATTATGGGTTTCCTCTCGTGGTCCACAGGCACTGCCATGGCACCTGGTATGCCGCCTGATCTTGTAATGCGTCCCCTCTCTCTGTCCCGTTTGCTTTCACGCCACCCACTCCCAGTATGTTGGAAGGAGCCTGAGGAGCCTACGAAAGTAACATCAGGCAGTTTGGCTATTTTTAAATTTCTCTGACCAAAAGTGTAATGGGAGAGGGAGGCTGACCAAAAGACAGTTTGGTGGGGGGTCTGGCTTTCCGTTTCTGCCATTAGCACAGGAAATCCGGGACTAGCACAGGTCTGCCCGTTCTCCAGAGCGAGAGTGCTGATTCGCGCGCTGCCATTCTCACAGCCAGGACGTGTTGTCCAGGAACGAAAGCTCGCGGGCACCTCCATCCCTTGCTGACCACGCAGAAAACAGCAGTAGAATCTCTGTGGTTTGCCCCGGAATACGGTAGGGAGTAGGCAGGCTTTAAAGACGGGGATTTAGCGTAATGCAAATCAAAATAAAGTAAGTCATGAATCAGTAACACTTTCACCCACGGCTCTGCAGTCTTTATTTTTGTGATTGCTGCTGCTGAGGGAGGCAAGCTGTGGAAAAACGGCCTTTTAGAAGAGCTACAGGCTGGCAAGGAAAAATGGCAGCCAGAGCAGTTTCCCCGAGGCTCTGTGAGCACTGATTCTGTTGAAGGTGCTGGCCCTGAATAACGCTGGGCTTTTCACAGACACGTGTGCAAAGTGCCAGGAGGTTTGCACTCTAGAGAGGCTGAGAGTCAACTAGTGTCTATGGGCTGAGGAAATCTATAGCCAGGGTTGGAAAAACACGTGGGTGTTCCTGTGGGAGGGTCGGGGTGGCAGCTAAAGGGAACCACCAGCTTTGTTCTGCTCCTAATGATTGGGGTGGGGGGATTAAGTACCTAAATCATCGTTTCCTACCTGGTTGTGTTGGCTTTCTCTTGCCTCCCGGTCCTTCGCCTTTTTGTTGCCGTGTCTGAGACCTCACATGTAAAAAATGCTCTGATTTGGGAGGCTTGACTGGGGCTTAGAAGCTGTCTTTCCCATGTTTGTATCTCTTACCTCTTCTATGAGCCTGTTCACTTGACGTTATCAAAGAGGGAAGAAGACTCTAGAACAGGAAACATTCCATTTGTCCAGATCACCGCAGTTTGTCTTAGGAAATAAGTTCTCGTCATCTAACAAGCTTGGGGTAGCCTGTCTGTCACAGGTGAAATGTGACATTGGTGGTTGACACTCCCTGTTGAGTGTGTGGGTCCGCAGCCCTTCATTAGGAAGGACCAGTGAAACTGCCTCCTCGACCTTCAGTGTTGGCACATCTCCCAAGCGACGTGGAAACGTTGGAATTCACGGAATGGCACATGGGTGCCAACTGTGGGGCAGCCACCGCGGTGTCTCTGCTTGGATTGGGCAGCTTCCCTGTGCCTGCCCCTTTCCTACGCTCTCCAAAAGGAGCCACAGAATCCTCCAAACTCACTGCTATTTTCAGACTTGCCTCCGCTTATCATAATTAGTCTCAATCAGTACTCACACTTGGAGTGTCTAATTTGGGAAGACATACTTATTTTATTTGCCCCAAAGTGTCTCTTTTTGAGCTTCAAAAACCCTACCTTCCAAAAATTACCAGGCTGTGCGCTTCTCTCCCAAGGGCTCAATAACTGTGCGGATAAAATGCTGGAATGAATCAACTTGTCTAGTGGCTGCGTCCCCAGGGGGTGGCGCTGACTCCTGCTCCCCCTGACTAAGGACTCCCGAGGGACAGCTGGGCTTCACAGCTGCAGCACCTGGTGTTTGTGAATGAAGAGAGCTTTCTCTGCTGCTTCGGAAACTTTAAACCCATCGCCCACCCAGTTTTTTTATGATTGACATGAGCTTCACATATGATGAAATGAATTATTTTAGAGTCCATTAGTGCAAATGTCAAGAAATTAGTTACTTTAGAGTCCGTTTGAAAGTGAAGAATTCAGTGGCATTTGGTGCCTTCACAGTGCTGTGTAGCTGTCCCCTCTGTCCAGTCCCAGAGCATTTCATCAGCCGTCAAGAGAAGCCATCAGCCCCTGCCCCTTCCTCCGCCAGCCCCGGGCAGCCGCCAGTCTGCTTCCTGTCTCCAAGGCCTTGCCCGTTCTGGACGTTTCCTATCAATGGCATCATATGATACAGGCCTTCGGCGTCTGGCTTGTTCACCCAGTGTAACGTTTCAAGGTTCGTAACTGTTGGAGCAAGCATTAGTCACCATTCCTTGTCGGGGTCCAGGGCTGTTCCTGCGCATGGAGGTGTCTGATTTGTGTCTCCACTCGTCCACCAATGGCCGTCTCTGGGCTATTAAACAGTGCTGCTGTGGGCACTCACATGTGAGTGTCAGAGCACCTGTTGTCACTTCTTTGGAGCCATGTTTGTCCTTTCAGATCTGCCATGGCTGTTCCCAGAGCCACATCACCATGGCTACCACTGCACCGCCTAACTGGTGTGCATGTGGCTGCAGTGGGCCTGCTCTGACCTGCACTGTGCACCGAAGCCCTGCGCCCTCCTCCAAACGCAGAGCGTGTTCACGCCCTTCGCTGATTTTAGAGTGCTCACAGCGCAGGATACAAAGTCCCTCAGGGCACGGAGGGCCCCCGTGGCCAGGCCTCTGACCCCCCTTACGCCCTCCCACCATCCTGCCCCTTGCCCTCTGCACCGCAGCTGCGTTGGCCGTTCTGCCCCCCAAACGTGCCGTGCTCTGTCCCACAGCACGCCCTCTGCACGACCACCACGGGGTGCGTGGTGTGCCGCCTCTGTGGGGCAGCCTGGTAGTTGGCCGCGAGTGAGCTTAGAAGAAGTTGGAACAATGAGGCACAAGTGTCAGTGGGAAAGCAGGACACAGAGTGTGCGTGTCCATATGACTGGACGGACAAACCGACATTCATGAAATGCAGAGCAGAGAGGCTGTGAGGAGACCTACCCTCGTGGTCAGCAGTGGCGTGTCTGCATGTGCGCGCTGTGCTGAAATTTTCCTGTTTCCTCCGTTTGACAGATGACCCTGTCCCCCCTGTCCTCACACCAGGACATAAGCCTCTGTTTAGGGAGAAGAGGAAAAGGTACAAAAATTTTATCATGTCTTAACTCACATCTAAGATTAAGAAGCTTAACACCCAAAGCCTCGGAGAAGAAAACAACCTTTGGAAATGTCGCTGAAGGGACGACAAGGACAGTGACAAGGACGGTGGCCACGTGGGAGTGTACAGTGGTGACGCACGGGTCCTGCGGCCCATGCATGTCCGTCCCTGTGCTGACTTCCATGTCTGCAAAATCTTCAGCTTCCCCTTCTCTCCATTTTCCAGTTGACCTCGCCAAAAAACACACCAACATTTTAATTGCCCTTGAAAGCACCCCCCACCCCTGCCTTGCTTACTTTTAGCCACCTTGATCAGGAAACACCAGAGACCACGGCCTATTGACAGGAGCACCCCTGGGCGTCACTGCCCTTGATGAGCTGGTTGTGGAGGCTGAGGAAGGGTCTCCTGTTGCCTTTGATCTTCCTTATTACCATGGCAGGAACATTTAACAAGGACAAACAGTGACCCAGAATTCCTTCCAGGTCCCCATGGCAGGGGCACGTGCGTGGAGCTGACCTGGAAGTGGCCCGTGGGCTCTGAGCGCCTCACTTCCCGCCAGGGGTGAAGACAGCCGGGGCCTTATGCATCTCCACACCTGTGGCTACGTGTCGGGGCACCCTGGCCCCTCCCAGGGGGAGGCTGCGGTCCACTGTGTCCCCAGGCCTGTGCAACCGACACATGGACGGTGAGACTGACTTCAGCCGTGCAGTGGTTCTAGAGGTTTCAGCTCCAGAGAACCCAAATTTGTAACGCGTGTGGTGGGGGAGCTCGCGTGGGTCACTGGTTCACTTTGTGTTTTCCGCGCCTTCTCTCCTCTGTGCATGGGAGCATTAGACATGGCCGAACCGGGGCTTTCATCCTGCCTGGCCCACTTGCTGGCACCGAGTGACCTTGTCATGGTACGCTTCAGGGCTGTCATTGGGGTTAACTGTGACAGTCCCTGAAGAATGCCTGCCAGCTCAGTGGGCCCTTAGTAGAGGTCGGTTCCCTTTTCTCCCCAGTCCTCCCTGCTCTGACTCTACTGTGGGCTGAGAAGTGAACCCGGTCATAGATTGCTGGCTGCCGGTGCTTTCTTGCTACTCTGGGACTTAGCCAAATTTGACCTATTAAAACGACTACCTATTAGACATAAGCTCTCACAACAGGCCTTCAGGTGGGTGGGGCTCAGGGGACATTAAGGAAGGCTGGTATCATTTTCTGTGGGAGTGGAGCCCACTCCCTGCGTCTGAGGGGAGGCCTTTGGACAGCGAAGCCCATGTCTTGTCGACATAATCCGCTTCTTGACAGAGTTCACACAGCACTTGTCACGGAGGAAGAGGGAGAAAAGAGTGTCAGTGTTTATGAGAATCTTGTATTTCTTCTCCCACTTTTACACTTCCCTCACTCCTGACTTTGAGGCCCCTTCTGGCCACACCAGAGGGTGGGGTGGATTTGGTTCTGCTGTCTGCCCAGCGGGGTGCGGGGCGGGTGCTGAAGGGTGACGTCACCCCCTTTGGTCTGAAGCTAGAGAAACAAGTGTAGACCCGGCCATCCTTATAACTTAACCTGGGAGAGAGAAGCCACGAGGTGGGGTCCCCAGGGGATGTCCTTTGAGTCATTCATCCTGCAGATACTGGTGGCTTGCCTGCTGGGAGCCATACCATGGCCAGCCAGCCCCCTTCCACCTAATCTCCCGGGGTCGGCTGTGGAGAGCTGTGGTCAGATGCTTTGGGGGTGGGGTGGGGCTGAAATGGTGGTGTTTATATTGAACAGTAGAAGCTGTCTGGCCAGACCACTGCACCAACAGTGTGAAGGAAGGTGGAGTTCTAAGCCTTGCCTGGCACTTCTCTAACTTCAGCTGAAAACGCTTGGGGGACTTGTCAGGAGCACACTCCTCAGCCCTAACCTCAGAGGTTCTGATTCGGTCAAGCATGGAGTTTGCAGACCTAATGGTTTTATCAGCATGAACCAGTGTGAGTCTGACAGAGGCAGGCAGCAGGTCAGTCTCTGGGATTTTCGAAGCACAGGTGGCGTGGGGGTAGGGGGAGCTTAGGAGTATTCAGGTGTGCAGGTCACCGTTACCTGGGCGACGGTGTACAGCCACGCGCCCCTCCACCTTTACATTTCCACCCTGGCTACCCTGGTGAGCCATTTTGACTTATGAGAGTACTGTTTCTTCCTTCTGCTATGTGGGCGAAGCAGAAAATTTGAGAACCAGCTGTTCTACATAAAACAGCTCAGATGGGAGGGCTCTCAGAGGGTGCCTCTGTTTTCCTTGGAAATTTTCAGGGGGAAGGATCCAAGGGTTTGCTATGGCGGGCGGGCCCACCCCTTTGAGGCACAGGGCAGGAGACACACTTCCAGCTGTGTAACCTTGAACGTTAACTTGAACTTGGGCTTCACCAAAGCTCGTCCATCCCCCTGGGACCCTGGGACAATGCAGTCCCAGTGCGGTAGGTCTGAGGTGGGCCTGAGGCTGAGCATTCTGACCAGGCGCCCAGGTGTGGTGGGTGTTCCAGGTCTGTGGACAGGACCACACTCTGAAGAGGGGGCTGTAAACGGCGCTCCCCTCCTTAGGCTTGCTGACGACTGCTATGCACACTGTATGCTGCGTCACTGGCAGCTCCTTTTCAGTCCTAGCAATGGAGGAAAATACCTACGTAACCCAGCACTGACCATGAACCTTTGGGCATAGGATGCTTTCAGCCGTCAACACTTTTCTCCTGTCATTTATTCATAGTCCCGAAGCACATGAGAAATGCAGAAGAAAGCAGGGGAGGGGCTGTGGGAGGGGCTGGAGATCAGGGCTGCAGATGCACAAATACCCGCAGCTGGTTTAGGAATGACGGGCCCTCGGTCTCCTAGTTTCCCTGGGAGGGAAAGGCTTTTACACACAAGCCACAGGACAAGGGGACTGTCTTCCTTTCATCCTCTAACACCGACTGTGAACTGGTGTCCGAGTCAGCTGGAGGGGCCGCTGGAAGGCAGGTCACGGGGCCACCCGAAGACCCTGGTCCAATGGGTCCCAGGAATTTGTAGGTTCGATAAGTTCCCAGGTGACTCTGATTGCACTCTGACCGGCACCCCTTGAGTCCTCAAAGGCCATCTCCAAGAATGTGAACACGGAACAGTGTCATCCTGTGTCACCTCCACTCGCAGCCAGCCTTCCCCATCAAAGTGCCCTTGCCTGGGATGGGACTGGTTCAGCTGGGCTGCGGCTTGGGGTGTGAACAGAGGAGTCACCTCTCTTCAGGTGTCAGAAGGTCCTGGGCCTCTGAGGAGAGATGAGGTGGTTTCTGGCTGCCTGCAGGTGACTGTCCCCACACAGCGCGTGGATGTCAGAGGCTGGGCCTCCCTGACTGGCTGGTTGCCTGGGGGGCTTTTTAGAAACTGAGCCTCCCTGAGGATGCTGGGAGATTCTGGTGAGCAGCTGGGTGCGGGACCCCTTGCGTGGAGAATAGTGCTACCCAGAAGGCAGCGGGGAGCTGCTTTCCTTCATAGTGATTCTCGGATTCTGCTCTAACAATTCCCAGGGGGCAGTTGGGCCCTTTGTGAAGTGCATTTCCTCTCTGGATCCCTAAAGTGATAGTCAATAAATTCCAGTTACATTTTCCAAAGTGCTTCATTTCCCATCTGAGGATGGCTGCCAGCAGGACCTGCTGGCCCAGGGGAGGCAGCGGGGAACCCCCCGCCCCACTCTGGACCAGCTCAGCCCACAACTGCTGGTGCTGGCAGTATGGGTGGCCCTGCCCCAGGGGGAGCACTTCCCAGGCAGACTCCAAGGCAGCTGGAAGTTGAGGCAGTGATTTCAATAATTAGCTCCAAGGAGCAATTCCCCCCTTTCGTTTGTCCTGCATGACCTTAAGGAGTGTCCTGGTTCACCAGCAGACAATTAGAGGGCGTCACTGGGCACCGTGCTCTGTGCCAAGTGGGCTTAATGAAGGTGACTCGGGTGTAGGCCCTGCCTTACGACGTCCGCTGCTGGGGAAAGGCAGACCCCGAAGCATCTACCCGTGGAAGCAGCCGAACTCCTAGTGCGATGCGTAACTGAAGTGGACCGCCCAGCACACTGCCTGCCAGGCCCACTCTCACTTTCTCCACAGTGCCTGTCATGGTAGAAGTGATTGGCTGAGTCCTTGCTTGTGCTTCATCTTCCCTTTTGCAGTGTAAGCCCCATGAGGCCAAGGTGAGGCCAGTAGACTCTGGCACCTCTGAGCTCTGGGATGTGGGCCACCCAGGAACCTGGGCAGGAGCAGGCTCTCTGCAGCTGCGATCCCCACAGGGAGCTGCCAGCTGACGGATGATACGTCAATGTGGCCAGTGGATCGAAGGGCAGAGAGGCAACGACAGGCCACAGCAGTGGGACTGGAGAATAGCAAATGGGAGCTCCAAGACGCGACAGTACAATCAGTGGGCCAGGCTGGGCGAGGTGGGGAGGAGAGACGAGATGTGCAGGGAGAGGGACGTGGCAGAATGCTTGGCTGGACGCGAATGCCAGCGGATGGGCACAGGAGCGGGTGGGGGGGGGGGATGGCGTGGCCCTTTGGGACCTGCTGTGTTTGTGGTTCTATGGACTCCCTCAGATGGAATGTCGGGTCCAACGGTCGAAATACAGTTCAGAACACAGGAGAGAAATCTGAGCTGAAGGTCCCGCTGGGGGGCCTTTGGGGCGGAGGGGGAGCTGGAGCTGTGGGGGGATCAGTTCAGGGCAGCTCACTGCAGAGACAGCGGTGATGCTCCCAGGAGGGAGCTACAGGTGAGGCAGTGCGCGAAGTTTCGAAAGCAAGGGACGAGTGGGCGTCCCCAGGAAGGGGTGGTACCAGCTGTTGGAGCGTCTCAAAAACTGAGCCCAAACCTGACAAATTCTGGGGGTCCCTCCAAGGAACCAACGCCAAGCCCTGCCTGGGTGGCTCAGCTGGTTGGAGGGTCATCCCGTACACCAAAAGGTCACTGGTTCAATCCCTGGTCGGGGCTCGTACAGGAGGCAACTGATGGATGTTTCTCTCTCCCTCCCTCCTGTCCTCTTTCTCTAAGATCAGTAAACATATCCTTGGGTGAGGAATTTAAAAAAAGGAAGGAAGGAAGGAAGGGAGGGAAGGAGGAGGAAGGAAAAAAGGAAGCTACCCCGAGAGGCAGCGTTGTGTTGGGGGCATGATTAGAGGAGTTTAGAGGTCCCTCGTTTTCGACTCCTCATTTTACGTTGCCTGTGAGGTTTTGCTTTGTGGTTCCCACGCAGAGTTAGTGGAACTTGCAGAAGCACTAAGAAGCACTAAGAAGCCATCCACGAGAGCGGGGCTTTCTTCTCAGACACAAACCGGGGTGAACAATGGGGTGCTGCAGGGTGAAGCCGGGGGTTAGTGTCTGCACCTCTCAGCTGAGTAACTGCCGCCCCCCCCCCACCCCGCCTCCCCCAGGGAAAGTCACTGTGTAGCCGTCTGCTTTCCTCAGCCTGTGAGGCTGAGCTAGAACCTGCTGGGACCTGATTCCACCGGGTGACAGGGACACAGAGGATGCTGGCCGCTTGTTTTGAACTGTTTGTGCTGGAAGGCTACAAAGAGGATCGATTGCTGCAAACTAAGAGTCCCCTGGTGATAATCGTGCATTTCATAGAGGGACAGTTTGCTTTTCAATTTATGGTTCTGGAATTTAGTCATCTGGGCCGATGAGTCAGGACCATGCACTGTCTGGCCCCTCAGGCCGCCCTGAGGGGGAGCACACACCAACCGCACGTGCTCTGTCTTTGCAGTTCTGTGCGGAGCTGAACCAGCCGATCCTGCCCAACATCCGCAAGTGGAAGGGGCCCCGGGGATGCTGGAAGGCCGTCGTTGCCGATACGCCCTCGACTCAGCTCCAGAAGGTACCTGGTCTGCAAACCTGTCCTACCCTGTTACTGACGCATCCTTTTTTCCCTCCTCACAGGCATTCAACATTTTCCTTTGCCAACACCCTTGATGCGTTTTGTAGTCCTGCCCGTTTTCGCCATTCGTTTCAAAATGCCCCGGGTTTTGGTGCATGCAGAGATTGGGAATGTACGACTGCCCGGGTGGAAAGGGGCATTTGGGGTGTTGGGAGAAATCCTGTTGGGAGCCAAGGCGGCAAAGGGGTGTTTCTGGCCTTTGTCCTCATAATCTCTTCCCACCGTGTGCCCCCGCCAACCTGGTGGAAGACCGTGGCTCGCTGATCGGGAGCTTGTCAGTCACCTAATCCACACGTTCAGTCGTGGAAACTGTGTGTGTGGAAATGGTGGCAGTTTCCAGTGGGTTTTAGTTTTGAATTTCCTTTCCTTAGTATCACCCACGTGGCTGGCTGTACACATTTTCACTCTTACACGTCATATGCAAGACCAGTTTTTGCTCATCTGGAACGTTCAATATCAGTGGCGTTTTAGATTGTAAGATAGGCTTTCGGCAGTGAGCCGTGAACTAGAAACTGTGCCATCACATAATGTTCCTGTTAATGCAGATGTTATCATTTTATCGCCAATACACCAAATATGCTTATAAATGCCTATGAATTGTACTTATATGAGTGACATTGAGCTTTGAGGCTTTTAAATGATAATGTTTGCTGGGTTAAACGTATCCAGTCATTTATTGACTATACACCGTCTCTTTAGCTACTGCTCAGAAAACATGCTATAAGTCTTACTTCTCTGGGTTTTATGTCATGGGGCGTCGATGGTTACTGTGGGTGGCGGCCTGGGTGCAGGCACGGTAAGCTGGGGATAGAGCTGAGTTGGAAGATCTAGTTTTTACCGCTGTAGCCCATGGGCCCTCGTCAGCCCACGTAGGAGTCACCGCTCCTTGCTTTGTTGTTGTTGGGAATCGCAGTCACAGGTAAGCAGGTTCACGAGGCTCTGAGAGTCCCTTCAACACTCTGTCGTCATCGACTCAACCAGTCACTGGAAAGGTCAGTGTGCACCAGGCCCTGTTCGCCAGCTCCCTACCCACCGGCAAGGAAGGCAGACCCAGCAGCCCTACCCTGCCTGTTTTCACTCTTTGTCAGCCCAGGGGGTCCTGACCTGAGCCTCGTGGAGTCCCTCCTGCCTGGCTGGGAGCTCACAGCCTGTTGTGGGGGGGCAAGACAGGAAACCCTACCCCAGGTTGGGGTGTCAGGGCCTTTGGACAGTAGCCTGTGGTTGCAGCGAGACCCGGGTTCAAGCCAGTTCAACCTTTTAGCCTCAACTCCCTTATCTGTGAAATGGGAGCACAGCCTGTTGCTTACCTCACAGGGTGGCTGGGGGATTTAAAAGATAATGTGCCCTGGAATGTTTCATCCACAGAGCGTGGGCAGGGCCTGGGGTTGTGCAGAGGCAGCAGCGGGCCAGGCCACGTGGGGCTGGGGGCTCCTGTGGCTCCAGCTGCCGCTCAGTCCAGCCCCTGCCCCTGGGGGATGTGGGCCCAGTGAAGACAAGTCTCCTGGTTTCTCAGAAGATGCAAGTATATACACTTTCATGTGAAATTTCCTGAATTTTAAATAGGGGCAGTAATCCAAAAGAAAAGAAAATAAACACAGTCTGGGTCTTCCAGACAATATCTGCAAGTCATGAAGCTAGTCTCAGCATTGACAAACACCACAGAGTGGCCACGGGGGCCACACCTCTCCAAGGCCTGAGGTGGCGTCGGGCACCCTTTATCTGCTCCTCTGGCCCTCACCCGCAGCCAAAGGGGCCATTACAATGACCACAGGCAGGTCTAGTGAGATGAGCCCATTTGCCCAAAGTCTGATGCAAGGTAGCAGTAGCCACACGGGGCGGGCAGAAGCCCCCCCTCCAGATGGCCGGGGTGGCCAGGGTCAGCGCCAAGCTCCAGGGCCCTACTGACACCACCCTGTCTGTCCACCCTGATCCCGGCCCTCCCAGCTCCCTGCTCCCAGGCTTAGACCCTCACTGGGGCGGGCCTTGACCACTTCCACATGGGGACCGGCAGCCTGGACCTCCATCCTTCTGTCTTGTCAACATTTCTCGAGCGTTTCCCAGGTGCCAGGCCCTGGGTGCTGGAGACTTACCTTGATTCTCAGCATCTCTGTTTACCAGCTGAGGGATTTTAGGGAAGTTACTTAACCTCTCTGAGCAGCTGAGTCATCCGGCCCCTGGGAGTAGGAGGGGCCACCCCATGGGATGTGACGATTAAAAAGATACCCCTGTGCACAGTCTGGGCTCTGCCCCACCCTGTACCCACAAAAAGAGAAGTGCCCAGGCACCCCCGGCTGCATGGAATGCCATGGAAATCAGGAAATCGGTGGTGTGCGAGGTCTGGGAGAAGGGCAGCAAGGAGGAACAGGCTGTGGCTTTGGCTGTGCCTTTGTTTTGGCAACAGCCCCTGTGAACGGAGCCTCCTCCCCCAGCCCCCAGGCTGCGCCTCCCCAAACTAACGCCCCTCTTCCCCCGCAGGGGGCCAGCTTCTTGGGGTTCCTGTGGGACACCTGGGCCGGCGTGGAGCTGAGAGACGCTGCCTCGCAGGAGAGCTCACCGGGCAACGGGCACGGGAAGCCCTCGGGCCCCAGGCCGTACCTCGCACGGTTCAAGGTACCAGTTCCACGTCACTGTGAAGGGTCACTTCTTCTAAAAAGGAAAAAATAATCCCCTTTGAAGCTACGAGCCAGAGAAGCCCTGCCTGCTGGCCTCGACTGTGTTCTGTGCTGGGTTTCCCTTGGCTGGCGAACTTGTCCAGCACAGGAGTGAGAGGGGTTCGGGGGACCTCAGGCTCTGATAAATCCGCCATCTGGGCAAGAAGGACGACAGCACGTGCTGGCTTCCAAACCTGACACACGTCCCAATCACCTGGGCAGATTTTCTAAAATCAGGGATCTCTGCACCCTACCCAAGACCTACAGAATTTCTGGGGTAGGGCCGAAGAGTATTGGTCTTGAGGGGTCATGTGGATTTGGAGGGGGTTTGGAAGGCGCCTCTGGGTAGTGGGGCCAGGACATCTCCTGATGAGCCCTGACCCGCATGCCAGTCTGCCCCACCAGAGCCAGTCTGTCTGTCCTACCTGGGCCGGGAGCAGCAGGCCATCCAAGAGGCGCTGTCTCTCAGCTCCCTGGATGCCCTGGCAGGTGTTAGCAAATGGCAGACCCTCAGACGCAGGGCAGCAGGACAGACCACTGAGTGGGCCATCAGTGGACCTGTCCCCATGGCGCTCACCTGTGAAGTCACAGGGCCCAGCAAGCCGCCTGCTGGGCGTTGGGGACGTCACCTTTCTGTGTGCTCCAGAGCAGCTCTGGAGCCCGAGGGTCGCCCCGTACCCCAGCACCGTTTC
Organism: Macrotus californicus; assembly: GCA_007922815.1. Lineage (NCBI taxonomy): Eukaryota > Metazoa > Chordata > Mammalia > Chiroptera > Phyllostomidae > Macrotus > Macrotus californicus. Next base: position 135,616 of record VMDR010000706.1, read on the forward strand.
TGCCTGGGCCCGGGCTCCATGCGCGGGGGGACTGGGCTGCCTGTACGCTGGGGGAGGCTGTGTTGGCCCTGGTTGGGGCCTGTGCCCTTCCCACCCCTGTAGCTGTAGAGTTGCTGGCGTTCCATGAGCACACACACCCCTGGGGGTGTCTGGGGCCTGCGCTTATGGTGCTGATGTGGAAACCAGCCAGGTACCCCCTTTAAACCCTCCTAACAGCATCTGGAGGCCAGTTTTATGTAAAGCAGCTGTGCCAGCTCTGGCCAAGCAGGGTAACTGCCCATCCGGCTCGTGTCTGTAAATGGTCGGCTCTCGTGTCAGGGGTGAGTGGCCCACATCCTCTAAATTAAGCAGTCCCCTAGACGGGCACTCAGCCTCTTGTACTTCCCGTCACATTCTAGGCAAGCAGGTGGCACAGGACAGAGATGTGTCTTCTTCCGGGACTCCCCACGTGGGGTTTCCCTGCCCAAGGCCTGAAGACCTTCCCTTTGTGGTCAGAACTGCAGCTGCAGAGAGCCCTTGGGGCTGGGTGGTGGTGGCAGCCAGCAGGGTCACATCTGTAAGACGGAACTGGCAGCCGCCACTTCCTGGGGGTCCCCCTGCACAGCCTCCCTCCTGGCAGTGTTTGGTGTTTGTTGCCATGACAAACGGAAGTCTCAGTTGTGTAACCCCGGGCAGCTGAGCAATGCCGTGGAGCTCAGGAGACCTGTACCCCACAGTCCCCTGCAGGTGCAGAGCCTCTGTGGCCAGCGTTTGGCCAGCTCTTGAACGTCAGGTGAAAGTGAACCTCTGGGTGCTGCGGTCTCCAGTGGGCGGGATGTGTGTGGGGAGGGAAAGGAGGCAGGTCCCAGCAGGGGGTCCTGGCAGGGGATCCAGGCTGTCCCTCCCCCGTGGTTAACTAGCTGCTGCTAGAGCCATCTCCCCGTCCCTTGTAGTTGCTTACAAGGAACACCAAAACCCCAACATGTTCAGGTATGCCCCAGGAGGAGTGGGGTGCACTGGGTCTCAGTCCTGTAGGTGCCTCGAGCAGATCTTATGGTGGACCGCCTCGCCTCGCTCGCCTCCTGGGCGGCGGCAGCCTTCTGTTCACCGTTGTCAACATCACGCGAGGGGATGCTGTTCGCCACTTGGTCTAAGGGATATGGAAAATAATATGTATCTAAGACTGCCCATGCTACTTTGTTTCTCCTTGTCCAGGTGGGAAGTAATGACTTGACCCTTGTGAACCTTCACCTGGCAACCCCCCCTCTCCCTGGGGGTGAGAACCCAAGCAAGAATCACAGTGACAGCCACCGTGTGGCCAGCTTCACCCAGACCCTGCAGGAAACGCTGAAAGGTGGGCAATGGTCTTTTTCCATGGCCGGGCCATGGCTCCCACTTCTGCGTGGCAGCCAGGGGGCAGCCTCCTCCGTGTTTCTCTCTGATCCCGTAGGCCAGTGGTTCTGTCAGCTGCAGTGCCTGGCCCGGACACAGAAGACGGTGGCACCCCCACATCTGCTGGAGCCCGGCCACCTATACGTGATGACGTCTTTGTCTGTGTCCAGCATGCCGGGGCCACAGCATTGGCTTTGTGGCTTTCAGCCTGTCTTTGATGGAAAGAATCAGGGGGAAAAGCTGATGTCCTCCCCTGGGACAGCTCATCCTGGGCTCAGCCACCTCGGCTGTGCCACAGCAGTGGCGCCACCTCCATCTCTGCCTGTCTCATCTTGTGAGATAGCTGGTGGCAAGGGACAGGGGAAGTGGGAGAGCCCTGATTGGCAGGACATGCTATCTTTCTCCCTGGTGGCACGCAGTCGGCCCTGAGGGCCCAGATCCTCAGAAAAGCTGGATTTGTCTGTCCGCTCCTTCAGTAGCTGCCGGACCTCCGGCAAGGCACCGCTGCACGTAAAGTCCCATCTGAGGGGGGACCCGATGGCACTCACCTCAGAGGTGCCTGGGGGTTGGGAACTGCAGGGCAGACCTGCATGGACTCGGAAAATACCAGAGGGGTTCAGAGAACGTTCAGAGGGGTTCAGAGCAGAACTTCAGAAGGAAGGTGGGCTCTCTGGTTCCCAGGCTCTGCCCCCAACAGTGCAGAAGGGGTCCTGTGTGTGGTTTGCTGGGAGGAAGAGCTGCTGCGGTTGCAAAGATTGGGGTGTTTTCAGCAGGGCTTGGTTTTTTGGAATGCTGACCTGCCCTGGGTAAGAGTTTTCAGCCTGGAATTCTTTCTAAGCCTTGTCCTTGTTAAATTGGCCCCTCACAATGTAGTCAATTTATGAAGCTTCGACTATAAAAATAATCTGGTCAAACTACAGTCTTACATTTAGAAAGATTTTTTTTTATTTTACCCAAAGACATTTTCTTTCATGGCTTTTAGAGAAAAAGGAGAGAGAGGGAGAGACACATCGATGTGAGAGAGAAACATCAATCAGTTGCCTCTTGTACACGCCCTGACCAGGGGACGGAACTGCAACCCAGGCACGTGTCCTGACTGGGAATCGAACCTGCTACCTTTCGATTTACGGGACAGTGCCCAGCCAACTGAGTCTCACTGACCAGGGCAAGAACGATTTTTTTTTATTGCAGCAAAACAGCCATAACATAAAATTTACTGACTTCACCATTTTTAAGCGTGCACGTCAGTCTCACTGGGGTACAGCATCCCCACCATCATCCCCAGAGCTGTCTCACCATCCCAAACTGAAACTCTGTCCCCAGGAAATACTGACTCCACCCCCCACCCAGCTCCTGGCGACCGCCATCCTACTTTCTGTCTCTATGAATGGACTGCTCCAGGGACCTCGTAGGAGTAGAATCTTAAAGTATTTCTCCTTTTGTGCCTGGCTTCTTTCACTCAGCCGAATGTCTTCAGGTTTCCTCTCACCTGTAGCCTGCGACAGAGTGTCCTTTTGCAGGCCAGGGCGAAGCAAAGTCGGGTTCACAGTTGTGGCGTGCAGAACAGAGTTTCTTCTTGTATTATTATCTGTTAGTTGGATTACTCCCCATACAAACGACCCTGGGCCTGCCTTTGTGCTGCCCTGTACACACACACATTTTGTTTGCCTGTCCACCGGACACGTGGGCAGTGTCTACCTTCTGACTGCCACTAGATGCCGCTTACGTTTTGGGCCAGGATGTGCTGTGACCGGTGTTCTGCTTTGAGTCTTTGGGCTAAAATAGAAGCAGCGATGTGGGAAACTGTGCCTATGGGTGGTCTTTAACGTGTGGAAGAGGGTGATTTGGTAGCTGTTAAATTCTGTGGCCGTTTCTATTGTTCGATCTCCAGCTTCCCCTCTGTTTGTTTTGTTTTGCGTTTTAAACACGGAAACAGAGACTCCTCGGGTGGCCTGAGGCACTCCCTGTGCCTTCCTGCTGTGCAGGGAGGGATCGGGTTTGCAGCAGGGAATCTGGGCAGGTTAGCGTCCAGGTCACCAAAGGGCTATTGACCCACTACATGGCCTGGCCTTGACGTGTCCAGGTGTGGGCAGCAACACACGCCACCTCCGTCCTGCCTGTGTACTCACTGAGGGCGTGGCGGACCCAAGGAGTCAGGAAGTGCCTGGCCTACCCGTGCACTCCAGCAGGCTCTATCGATCAGCCTGGGCAGTGCAGCTGAAATGAAGACCAAGCCCCCACTCCCCAGGCTTCCTGCAGAGTAAACAGCCGAGTTGATGAGCAAACTCTGGGCCTTTCTGCCTTTGTCTGGAATGTGCGTCCAAGTTGATGTCCACGGGTGGCTTGCCAGTCATCTGATGGCATTTTCTCCTCTGAGATCCCACGGGGCTCGGCACAAGTGAAACATGGCACCTCGTGATGTTGGACATCTGTGTAGGACCCACCCTCGGTGGTACCTAGTGATGCCGGGCATCTGCATAGGACATGCTATCAGTGGAGACCGGCTCCTGTAGTTGTCGCTGACATTTTATGAATTTGTAAGCTCTCTAGGAGATCAGCCCGAGCATTCTCCCTCCACTTCGGGAACCAAGGGAACGACTCAAGAGCCCACCCCAGGAGCTGCTGTCTGGGAGCATCCAGGCCTCTGCACAGCCGGGATTTGCAGAGACGAGAGCTGTCTCCATGGCTTCAGCACCGCCAGTGTAACCGAAAGGAGACGTAAGAATCCTGGCTGTGCCTGCTCAAAAGAAGCTGTCGATCTGCACGAAGAGAAAAGTAAAAGCTGCTATTTCCATCCCTGACGTTGCACAGAGCTGCGCTAACTGACCCTGGGCCACTGGCATCCCTCCTGCTTTCCGAATTGTCTCCTTAGCTCCCACTTGGTCAGGCCTGCGTCCCCGTGAAAATCCCCCCCATTCTAGGGAACCTGCTGCCTCAGTCCTTTCTGACCTTCAGTTTTCCTGGACAGGCAATACACGTGGCACCTTCCTCTCCTTCCCTTTCAAACCAAACTGCGTCTGGGTTCCCGGATGTCTCACACCTCACTCACCCGCTCGGCCCCCACGCGTCTATCCAGGGCCTGCCTGCAGCAGCCACCCACGTCCGCATGGCTGTTTCCTTCCAGCTCTGTGGTGAAAGCCGGTGACTCTGGGCAAGCCAGTCAGCCTCTTGGAGCCCCAGCTCCTTACCTGCAGAGAAGGCCTGGCACGCGGGCCAGGTGTGACTTGATGTTAACATTATTCTCTGCTCAGCTTTCCCGTTGGCAGTTGGCACTGATTTCTTCAGATGGCTCAGGCTCACTCTGCTGTGGGTGCCAGTTGTTCCAACTGACTTAGCGTCAGGGGCGCCTCTCTGTTGGCCCCACAATGGAGGCTCCAAAGGCTCCCCCTTTCATCCCTTTTCCCCGCCTTACGCCCTCTAGAGGAGGGTCACCAGTGGTGCGCTGGTACCCTCTGCTGGTGGCTTCTAGCATTGCAGTTTAGATTTCTTTCTCCGGCCATTATTACTGTAGCCCCTCCGTCTCAAGGAGAAAGACTTGCTGAGTGTCTCAGACACATTTTGCTCTGTGAATCCTTGCACGGTGTGACAGAAGCACTGCTCCCTGTGATCACATGGCTCCCTGGAGGGAACCTTGGGACCCTCAGTGGTGGCCTGGCTGTTGATGGGAATTGCTCCGAGCCCAGCTGGGGGCTGCTGCCCTGTCAGGATGCCTGCTCACTTTGGAAAAGTCTTCCTAACTATCCACTCGCTCTAGTGTAAACAAGAACATGGGGCGGTGGGGGGGGGGGGGGGGGGGGGGTTGAAAATAAACACCTCAGAGAGAAAAGCTTTGCACTTTGGCTCTGTGTGAGTCTGCTGGGCGGCTTACACAGCAGAAGGTTATTTTCTCACGGTTCTGAGACCAGAAGTTCAAGACCAAGGGGTCAGCAGGGTTGGTTTCTTCCGAGGCCTCTGTCCTTGGCGTTCAGATGGCTACCTTCTGTCTGTATCTTCGTGTCAGTCTTTCCTCTGGGCTCAATAAATGTCTTTGAGCTTTTCTAAAATCTCTGGGCAAGACCCTGAGGACTTTTTCTGCTGTGAGATTGGGAACACAGGAGCTGGAAGAAGGGTGACCTGCATACCACCCTGCCCCCCATTTCCAAGTGTGTCACTAACCTACTCTTAAAGGTTTGGGGGTTTTTGGACAAGGAACGTGGAAAAGCTGGGAGACAGAGAAATACTGCAGCCCTCGCCATCCCACAACCCCCGGGGTTTCAAATCCGAGACCCTCAGTCCCACATAAAAGGGGGCGTGGCCAGCACTGAGCACACCTCCCACCACGACCACTCGTGATTTTCTTTCTTCCACTTGCAGGAGAAAAAGACGTGATTGTTTTAGGGGATTTCGGCCAGGGGCCGGACAGCAGTGACCACGACATCCTGAGGAGAGAGAAATTCCAACCCCTGATCCCGGCGCACACCTTCACCAACATCAGCACGAAGAACCCCCAAGGCTCGAAGTCCCTGGACAACATCTGGATCAGTAAAAGCTTCAAGAAGGTTTTCACAGGTAAAGCCAAAGTCACTATTTTTTTTCTCCTGGTCGGAAACAAGGGAAGAGAGACCCGTCTGAACTGACAGATCCGGGCCGTTTGAGCCAGAGTCGGGACTCATCTTACCTCCTCTGTGGGCATCTGCAGGGTTGTAGTTTAGGGGATTGCATAATTATCACACCTACAGAGCCGCTTGTGAAAGTAAAGGAGGGTGTGAGAAATAATTAACAGGCATTTGCTGGCCTACGACCAGGGTGCCCCACGTATGTCCTGGGCAGACCTGGCTATGGGCCAGTGGAAACCCTAGTCCGAAGTGCACTGATAACTTACCCCAATCTTAAGGACGCTCGGTCATTCAGCAAACCTTTCTTGAGCCCTGTCACATTCCAGCATGGTGTGTGGCCTGAGGTTTATGGACATGCAGTGCCGTGAGGAGCAGCAGTTAGGGGTGAGCGGGCATGTCACGGAGTGTCAAGACAGGATGGGAGAAGGACTTGAGACAGGACCCCCAAGGAGCAGGGTGTTATGGGTAATCTCAGCACTAAAAAGCAGCCCCCACCGAACCTGGAATCTGCTTGTCTTCTCCTGGGAGCCGAGAACCGTGGTTGTGTCCTGCCTGGAAGCTTTAGTAACCCCAGCTGCTGCTTATTATACTTCAGCAAGATGTTGATGAATTAAAATAGTCCCAGTTCTGGGGGCCTGCTGGGAGACTGCAGCATGCAGCTGGGCTGAGCTCCTCAGGACCAGGAGTTCTAGCTCTGGACACCAGCTTCCTGTGGGACCCTGTTGTGGGAGGGTCTGAAGGAGGAGGGGGAAAGGGGAGCTCAGACCGGTGACAGTGTGACATGAGCTGAGATGCCAGAGGGATGCCAGCTGCCAGCAGGGCCGGCGGAAGGCAACGTTCTCACCAAGGGAGCCCAAGAGCCTGAGAACCCAGCACCCAGAAGAGGTCACGCATCCTGTCACCTGTCCCTGTGCTGCCCAGTTGTGGAAACTGAGGCCCAGGGAGGAGATCCCACCAGCAGGGCCTTTTCTCACTGAGGCTGCATCCCAGACGCAGCCAGGACTCGGGACCCTCCCGCCCACGGTCTCCCCAGCCACAGTGGGGCTTTCCACCTGCCCCGCACTGAACGCCTCTTGGACCCCTCCCCTCGTTTTCCTGCTTCAGATGTCTCTGAACCCTCATTTTCAGACGCCTCACTGAGGCTGCATCCCAGACGCAGCCAGGACTCGGGACCCTCCCGCCCACGGGCTCCCCAGCCACAGTGGGGCTTTCCACCTGCCCGGCACTGAACGCCTCTTGGACCCCTCCCCTCGTTTTCCTGCTTCAGATGTCTCTGAACCCTCATTTTCAGACGCCCCTCCTTTCTCCTAAGCCTCTATGACTTGCCTTTTCCCCCCTTTTTATGGAACTTATTCCCACCCCACCCCCACCCCTACCCCCGCCTCCACCAGCCGTATTGTCTTTGCTTTGTGAACAAGGACCTTCGCTTTGGACACCTTTGTAAGACATCTGACCCTGTGTCAGACACGCACTCTTGCTGGTCAGACTAGCACAGGTGTGCAGTGTGGAGGCGGTGTGTGGAGGGGCAGGCGGCCTGGACTCGGGTGGTTTTGGGGCCCAAGTGGACCAGAGAATCAAACTGGCTGAGACCTCCCGTTCGCGGGGCGCTGCAGGTAGCGGAGGGGTGTGGGCGGGGAGCCCGGCGTCTCCGCCCGCCAGCGGGCCCACCCGCCCGTCCCTGATGTCGGGGTCTCTTCCCTGTCCCTCCAGGTCACTGCGCTGTCGTGCGAGAAGGCCTCACGAACCCTTGGATTCCAGATAACTGGTCCTGGGGCGGAGTGGCGTCCGAGCACTGCCCCGTGCTGGCGGAGTTCTACGCGGAAAAGGAGGGGAACAAGAGGGAAGGCCCTCGGAACGGCAGCGGGGTCACCTTGGAGCGAAGCGAGGCCGACATTAAGCACGAGCGATGACGGCGCCAGACCAGTTTCGCCTCCGTTAACCACAGGGCACAGGCGGAGTCAGCCCTTCCTGGCGAAGATGCAGGGTCCGAACTGCCTGTAGTCTCCACACTGGGTTCTGACCTGTCTGCCTTTTGCGTGGACGTTTCTGGACCTCTCCTCACGGAGGGAAGTGCAGTGGCCAAATCAGAAGCCCCGCAGAGAACCGGACTGCCTTCTGATCTCTGGCCCTCCAGCCTCTGCAAACGCAGTGTCAACACCTGGGTTGCAGCGCAGGGAAGAGTCGTGGAAGCTGGAAGGGAGTGTGCGAGGCATTCCCAGCTGTGAGGCCGGCCTGGGCAGTGCTGGGAGCTCTCATCCCTGACCACCAGTCTGTGATATTCTGGCTGCAAATTACATAAAGCTTTTAACTGTGGTGGAGCATTCTTCTCAAATAATTTGAGTGGTGGTTTTTAGTTTTGTTTTGAAAAATCAACAAGGATGAGCTGCCTGGAAGCAGGAAGAGCCTAGGACTGGGTCCCAGCTGGGGGTGTTTTGTGACCAATTCTGGTACCTCTGGGGGGCGATGGCTCAAGGATCCTAAACACAGAACAGCCCCTCCTTGTCTCACCCCTGCCTTACAGAGCCTCCTCTTACACCCCCATCAACCCTGCTGAGACTATAAAATCTTTACATCACCTCCCTCTGGCCTGTCCCCCCTCGTCCGACATCTCTGCCAGGCTGTCCTTACATTGGAGTGCCATCATGCCTCGGACACTCAGGGAGGTCCCTTGTGTGGGACAAGAATTCTGAGAATGGTATCTCCTCCCCCCTCCCTCCCCACCAACTCCAATTTTCAGGTCGATTCCCAGCCCTCTGCCAACTCTGAGGAATACCTGTAGATTCTGGGTCCTCGGGATGCTGAGCCTGGAGTGTCAAGGGAGGGCCCTTCTCCTGGGCAGCAGGGACCCTTCCCTGAGCTGGGTCAGGTTCTCCCTTAGGTGTCCCTGAGCCTAGGATTATAATGCCCATTCACAGTCAAAGAAACTAAGGCTTAGAGAGCGGAACCTCCTAAAGGTCACACAAGCAGTAGGCAAATAGGACCCGGACCCGGCCCGCAGCCCACGTGCACACTACCTCTGGGCCAACCCTGACGGTGAGCAGGAGTCAGGAGCCCGGGTTACCTGGGTGATTCCAGGCCCCCTGGGAAGCCGAGGGTTTCTCCTTCCCTCCACACTGTGCACAATGGGGACAGGTCCGCAGAAACAGCTGTCACCGCTATGTCTCTGAGTGCAGATGACCCCGGGGCACCAGGGTTTTCCCAGGGACACAGTGTCCCTGTGGTTGGTGGGGCCAGAGTGGGGGCTGCTGGGGACAGCTCTCTGCCATGTGACTTGAGGGGACAGCAGATGACTTCAGGTTCCTGGAAGGGAGTAAGAGCTGAGCCCAGATGTGACATCTGAAGTGCTTATCTTGGCTAATGGTGGGCACAGCTCCCCTTTGAAAGTCCCAGATCCCCACCAGGCTGAGGGCATCGGGCTGTGGCCACAGCCGAGCCAGCGGGCCTTCCCACCTGCCTGTGCCCAGCCTTGGCCTGCCACCCGCCAGCCCAGGAGGCAGGTTTTGATAAAACTCATGGAACTAGAAGCTCACATGTTCTAGAAGCTTTAAAATTGATGAATAAACAGTTTATCTCTCCCCTCCCCCGCCCCCTCACAGCAAATACAAGAGGACTGGGTAGAGCCTGAGAGGCGAAGGGCACTTCAATTTGCAGAAGGGGGGGGGGGTCCTTGAAGCTGGTGGTGGGAACAGAGCGTTCATTACACTCTTCTTTCTCCTTTTGTGTATGTTTAAAATGTCCCATAATCACAATGAAATAAGTGCATAAATATGAAGGGCCCACGCCAAAAGTGTACAGCAGAACATTTATACTTTCAACAGAACCACCGCATCTCCCTGTAGGGCAAGGGTGCCGACATTCTTGCAACAGGGACGGCTGCATGTGAAGGGGTTAACCCCTGTGATTCTTGCTCTCTGTGCCACTCCTCAAAGTGACGCTGCTGGTAAGGAGTCACCGAAAGGCAGTGAGTGTTTCCTTCCAGAATGGGGACACTGAGATACATGGAGGGGAAATGAAGAGTACCAGAGAGAGGAGGAGAAAGGGGTATTTTCATGTATTCGTCACACACTGTGCACCCACCAGGCTAGGCCCTGGGGGTGGGCGGGGCAGGAGGCTGGGGGGCCCCTGCCTTCCGAGGTCACTCTGCCATGGTCCTGGATTGTGCTGGACCAGCCAGTGCACAGGCCCGGACGTGTGGATCCCCCGTGTTCTCCACTGCCCTGCTGGAGGGCCTGGAAGAAGGGGGCAGCTGGGTCTCATCTGAAGAAGTGGCCAGCAGGGATCTGAGTCCTGGGGAAGGCAGCCTTTACCAAAGGCTTGAGGAAGGCAAAGAAACCACCCAGGGACTCGTAAAAGCTGACTCACGTGGCCTGCAAGGAGGAGCTTCCTCCTCTTCAGCTGTGGGGCCAATGGGGGTCTCCCTGCCCAGCCTCACCTGGCAGAGGCCAGCAGCCCTGTCTATTGGGAAGACCTTTGGGCAGGTCTGGACAACCAGAATGAAGCCCAGAGCGAGGACAGTGACATCATAAGCTCTCAGGCAGAGGCTATCATCTGCGTCCCACCTCCTGCCTGACACCTGGTACCTCTCCCAGTTGCCAGGCGCCTGGGATGTCTGCCTCTCCCAGGTAGGTCCCTGCCCCGCCCAGGTGTGCATGCTTAGCCTAACAGGTGATCTGGAGCCACGAGTGAGTGAGAGCTGAAGTCAGGTGCAGGGGAGCGTGGGGAGCGTGGGGGGCAGGGTGGGGGGAGGAAGGGACGGGGAGGAGCGGGCGCTGCCTGCCCGTGAGTGTCAGGCGCCTGGCGACTGGCACGCTAACCTCAGGACACTCTTCGAGGATTCAAAGCCGATGTGGTCGCCCCCACTTGACAGTTAAGTGACCTACGCAGGCTTTGCAGCAGTAAGTGACAAAGTCGGGATATTCCTGCTCAGCTCTGCCTGACTCCGGGGCCTTGTTTTCAATGTTCTTGAGGGGACAGGCTCACAAGGAAGAGTGAGCCCAGGAACACTGTGTGGCAAAGGTAGAACGTGTTCTGTGACTCAGAGGAAGGAGAAAGGGAGTGTTCACCTGGGGACCAACCTAAGGGTCTTCATGGGGGAGGTGTCTTCAGCTGCGACTTGCCAGGTAGGACCAGGGGGTGCAGTGGCTGAGGGGCAGATGGCATTCTCCACAGGGGGTGGGCAGGCTGCATGAGGGCAGGGGTGTGGGCAGAGGAAAGTGTCGAGTATAGTTCCCTGTGGCAGTAGCTTACAGGGTTGTGTGTTGGGGGGTGGGGAGGAAGGCTAATCCAAGCCAAAGGCCAGATCTTAAAAGGCCACAGGCTAAGGAAGAAGGAGGCTGTCTGTCACCCTGGCTGCAGGAGCAGTGCAGAGGCCAGAAAAGTGTGGGGCGTGGCGTTCGTAGTGCCACTCATTGCTGCCGGCTCTGTCTGTGGCTGGAGCCAGGGGGTGGTCCCACCAGGAGGGACAAGGCGGGGAGAGAGTGCAAAGGTGGGCTCTAGGGGGCAGTGTTGAGCGGCAGAAGGATGTGGGTTCCAGTGCTGGAGTCCCTGACCAGCTGGGGTGCGGGCTCCATGCGCGCTGGAGCCGCATCTGTCGGGGTGATTATCGTGGTGCTGACGTATTTGTACAGGGGGTCAGCTGATCCACATTGGGGATGTCATGAGACACAGCCGAGGACAGATTCTAAAGCTCCTGGCATGTTTGGCCGAGACAGCTGGCTGTGGGCACATCGGGCTTTTTGCGCTGTCTCACCTGCACATCGCAGGTAACTGAAGTTTCCGAGACCTTCATCCTGGATGGGTTAAGAAAAGAAATCGGGAAAGGACCCGGTTTGAGGAGCTACACCCCTCAGCTGTTTGCTCAGAGGCCCTCGGGACCCCAGCTGGAAGAGCTGATTAACTGGGTGTCTGGGGTCGGGGGGGAGGTCGGCCTCTGTTTGACACCCAGTATGTTATTGGAAGACAGCCTGGAAGCTTAGAGTCTGAAGGCGCATTGATAGAGCATTGTAACACGGCCTGGGACGGAGGGGAGGCCCGACCAGCCACAGAGCCTCTGGGCAGCGCAGCAAGGCGGGGCTGGAGATCAGAAGTGGTGAGTTCCCTAGTCTTGCCTGTGACCCAGAGACGATGGGACGGTGGACCCGGTAGTGCTGAACTGAGAAATCTTTGGCCAGAGGATCTGGCGTATCTCCCCCATATTTCTGCCTCGCTCGTTTCTCTCCAAGGAAGTTGTGGGAGATAAAATAGCACCTGAATTTCCAATTGCTCACATATTCTTGTTTCAAACAGACAGATTAAAACACCATTGAAGACCTCTCTCAAGATTGAAATAGTCTGTAATATCCTTTAGCATATAATAGACTATGTATATTTATACACAGAGTATGTAACTTGCTTGCAGCTTAATTCATCTCAGGGACTTCTGTGACTAACTTCTCCAACAGAGACTTAAATCAGACCAAAAGAGAAACAGATTTTGGAATAGGCATGCGGGCCACTTCAGTAATGCCTTCTCTTGAGCTCTTTAAGGTGATACACAGATCTTTCCTAGAAGAGTTATGCTCGCTGAAGATCAGAGTAGGTTTGGGTTTAGCTCTGAGGTCAACCAGCAAGATTAATCGTCTAAAGGGCCTCTGGCCTCAAACAAAATTCTGAAAGGGAAATGAGCCAGAAGGAAAAAAGGGGGGTGGTGGTCGGGGACGGGGAAGCTTGTGGTCCCTCTAGTGGACAGTTGTGGAATTGCATTCCTCCCAACACACAAAGGAATCCCCCGTCTTCCTAAGCCCAGGAAGGTCAGTTCACCTGCAAGGTTCAAGCTACTCAATTTTCTTGGGGATAATACAGTCACAAACCAAGAAAGTACCATAAATACAATAAAGTTTATTTTAAAAGGCAAGAAACCAAATATCTGGTTTATCTAAATTTGACATATTTATACTTAGGTCATTATGTACTCACTGCTCTTAAGAAATTTGACATATATAGTGTGAGGACTTTTTCAGGTTTATCTTATCCCTCTTTGAGGGAAGGAAAAAATCTCCAGAGCTGCACAATCTTTTGAAATTATCACCCACTGAAATTCTTTTTTAAAAAAAAAAAAACCCTCCTAATTTTATTTAAAGTGTTCCTATCTTAGAATAATCTCCAAGATATAGTAAATGTAAAAATCAAAATAATGTGTAGTAGTCCACCATCTGTGCTAAAGAATAAAGCAGAGTACTTTTACATGTTTGATTGCATATGCATAAATATCTCTGGAGGGACACACCACACCACACACACACACACACACACACACACACACACACACACTAGTGAGGTTGGTTGTCCTCCCCCAGCTCTACTGAGCTATGACTCACGTATAACGTTAAGTCAAAGGTGTGCATTGTAATGATTTGATACGCTTAATATATTATGAAATAATCACCACCACACTGATAGCTAATACTTCCATCACATAAGTACTATTTCCCTATTGTGTCGAGAGCATTTAACATCCACTCTCCTAGCCCCTTCCAAGTATATGATGCAGAATTAACTGTACTCACCACACTGAACATTAGATCTTTGAGAAGTAACTGGAAGTTTGTGCCTTTGGACCAACTTCTGCCCCACCTCCCCTGCCCGCCCGCAGCCCCTGGCAGCCATCCTTCTACCATTTCTAGGAGTTCGACTCTTTCAGGTTCCTCATGTAAGTGATGTCATACAATGTTCGTCTTTCTCTATTCTCTCACTTGCTGTAATGCCCTCCAGGCTCATTCGTGTTGTCCCAAGCAGGATTTCCTTCTTTCTCTCGGCTGAATTGTATTTCTTTGTAGGCAGATGCACCACATCTTCTTTACCCACTCATCTGTGATGGAGATTTAGATGGTTTCCACGTCTTAGCTACTGTGAATAGTGCTGCAGTGGGCATGGGAGTGCCGACATCTATTCGATGTCCTGTTTCCATTCCTTTGAAGATATACCCAGAAGGAAATGCTGGATCATGTGGGAGTTCTATTTTTAACTTTGAGGGGAAGTTCCATAGTTTCTTTAGAAGACTTTATTAATTTTAGACAGAGGGGAAGGGAGGGAGAAAGAGAGGAAGAGAAACATTAATGTGTGGTTGCCTCTCATGTCCCCCCAACTGGGGACGTGGCCTGCAGCCCAGGCATGTGCCCTGACTGGGAATCGAACCAGTGACTCTTTGGTTTGCAGGCTGGTGCTCAATCCACTGAGCCACACCAGCCAGGGCCACAGTTTTTTCCCATACTTAATGTACCTATTTACATTCCCGCCAACAGGGTACAAGGGTTTTCTTTTCTCCACATCCTCACCAACACTTCTTTCTCGTCTTTTTCATGACAGCCATTCCAAACGGTAGTATCTTGTGGTTCTGGTTTTCACTTACCTGATCAGTGATGTTGAGCATCTTTATACGTACATGCTGGCCGTGTTCATGTATTCTTTGGGGAAAATGGCTGTTCAATTCTTCTGCCCATTTGGTTGTTTTTTGTGCCATTGAATTTTAGTCCCTTATATATCTTGGATGTTAACTCCTGATCAGATATGAATTGTAATATTTTCTCCCATTCCATGGTTGTCCCTTTTTCATTTCTGTTGCTGGGCAGAAGCTTCTTAGTTTGATGCAGTCCCATTTACTTTTGCTTTGGTTGCTTGTACTTTGGTGTTATATCAAAAAATTGTTTTCAAGACCAATGTCAAGAAGCTTTCCCCCTGTGTTTTCTTCTAGGAGTTTTATGGTTTCAAGGCTTATGCTTGTCTTTAATATGAGTTAATTTTTGTGGTGCAAGTAAGGTGTCTAATTTTATTCTGCATGTGAATATCCAGTTTTCCCACCACCATTTACTTAAGAGACTCTCTGTACCCTGCTGAGTGTTCTGGGCTTTCGATTCTGTTGTTGGTCTTTGGGTCTGTTTTTATGCCAGTACCATACTGTCTTTATTACTGTAGCTTTGCAGTATAGTTTGAAATCAGGCACTGTGACGCCTCCAGCATTTTTGCGCTCTGAATTGCTTTGGCTATTTGGATTTTTTTGTGGTTTTATATGAATTTTGGGATTTTTTTTTCTATTTCTATAACAATATAACTAGAATTTTGATTGGGATTGCATTGAATTTATAATGCCTTTGCATAGTATGGACATTTTAACAATATTAATTCTTGTGATCCATGAATACGGGCTGTCTTTCCATTTCTTTGTTTCTTTCATTTATTTTTCATTCGTCTTATAGTTTCAAGTATACAGATCTCCTTGGTTAAAACTATTCCTAAGAATTTCATTGTTTCTTTTTAAACTTATTGAATTTATTGGGATGACATTGGCTAATAAAATTATGTGTTTCAGATGTATAGTTCTATGATACATCATCTGCATATTGTACTGTGTGTTCACCACCCAAAGTCAAGTCTCCTTCCGTCACCATGTGTCCCCTCCTTATCCCCTACCACCCCCCCCTCCCCTTTCCCTCTGGTAATCACCACACTGTTGACTGTGTCTATGAGTTTTTTCTTTCTTAATCTCTTCACCTATTTCACCCAGCTCCCCAACCCCTCTTCCAGAATGTTTTTGATGATATTGTGAATGTGATTTTCTTTTTCAGATATTTCATTATTAGTGTATAGAGATAAACTGATTTTTCTATGTTGATTTTGTATCCTACAACTTAACTGAATTTGTTGATTAGTTCTAACAGTTTTTGGGTGGAGTCTTTAGATTTTTCTCCTTATAAGAATATATCACCTGCAAATAAGGACAATTTTACTTCTTCATTTCCAATTGAGGTGCTTGTTTTTCTTGCCTGATGGCTCCGGCTAGGACTCCTAGAATCATGTTGAATGGGAATGACAAGAGTGGACACCCTTGTCTTGTTCCTGATTGAGGAGGATAAACTTTCAGCCTGTAATTGTTGACCATGACGTTGGCTGTGGGCCTGTCATATACGGTCTTCATTATGGTGAGGTTCATTCTTTCTAGCCCCAATCTTCTGAGAGTTTTTATCACGAAAGGGAAAAATGTGAAATTGTCGTTGCTGGTGGGGGAAGGCACAACAAGGGACATCTAACGCAGCCATGTTGCTGACGTCACTTCTGAGGGTGTTGTCTTTAGTGAGGGTGACTGGGTGGCCGGGAAGAAATGGATGTCAAGCAGTCTCTTGGCAGTTTTCAGATTTCTGCTCTTTCTTTGCTTTATCCTCTTTTCCTGAGATGCAATTCCTTTCAGCTCTGAAGGCTATAAGTTCAAGCTCAAGGTGTTGGAAGGTTCAATTTCTGCTCTGAGCTATACAGAAAGGTCTCTCCCAGGCCTCCCTCCTTGTTTGCAGATGGCTGCCCTCCTGCTTCCTCTTCAGGTGGTCTTTCCACTGTGCACTCAACATCCCCCATATTCTTAAAGCTCTTCCCCGGCTAGCTGACAAACACTGGTATTTCATGTCCTGGCATGAGTGTCAAGTCATCAATTCCTTTAGTTATTGAACTCAGTCAACAAAAATGGATGAAACCCTAGCCAGCTGACGAGGCTTTCACACATGCAGTGAAGGTTTGAGTTCAAAGACTAAGGTGCTTAAGGATAACTCATTGGCTCCTGGGAGCACCCACACACTGGAGATCTCAGGGGGCCTCCACCAGGCCTTGGCCGACCTGAGCAGCTGCACTCACGGTCTAGAGCTTCCCCTGGGATGAAGCTGCTTGGGGCTGAAACACAAGTCTTGTGAAGAGTGGTAAAAAAACGTTGTGAACACTTTCCACATGGCAAGCCATCTTTCTCTCTGTGCTTCAAACACGCGAGCAGGCCCATTTCCTCCGGTTTAGGTTCTTTTGGTAGACCTTTTTTGGTACGGCCCTGCTGAAACCTGGTCTGGACTGGACCACTCTTCATCACAGGACTGTGAACAGTTCCTGCCATCCTCATTAGAGGACTGGCGCTTGGCACAGACCCTGCTCACTAGGTTCTGCATAAAGGTTTGCTCAGTGAACAGTGTAGTAAGTGATGACAAAATGATCCCTCTGCTTTTCCCTCCTCCCGACCCCCATGAGTGTACAAGGTAAACTAGCTGGGGGAAAGGTGGGGTGGGGGAAAGGTAATCCTTCTCTGTGAATAAGAATAAATGGGACCGATGGTCCTTTTCATAATAACCACACAGAAACCCAGAAATACCACAATAAAAACGTAACTAGGTTTCCAAAGAACAGAAGTTTGCATGCACAAATAGCCACACGCTGTATTTAAGAACCTAGGGGCTATTTATTTCTATTACATCTAGACACAAAATGCGCAAAGATATACAAAACCAACCATACAAATTTCAAACACTTTTACAAAGATGAAAATATAAAGAAATGAAGACTATGGAATTTTGTTTGCCAACAATTTTACCTGGAATCCTGTCTCGTGTGAAAACCAGACAGTGCATCAGAATTTGAATTTGATACAACTATGTGTTACAATTTCAGTAGACAAAATTGACGAAATCCCAATTATCAATCATCTAGAGCAAGTAACTATTATAACAAAAATTAATGTGATCTTCAATTATTCCCCTAAATACTGCTATTATAATTTTCTATGTATTAAAACTTTTATTTAGAGAATAAATCTGACATTATAATGCTATTTCAGGAAAGAGAATAAACCTTAATGAAATCTTTAATCCCAACTTTTAAAGCTTAGCTTTTCTGCTAATCTGAAACTATTTTTGGTTCACTGCTAACTTTTAAAACCTCTTAAGACAATCAATGTGATTTAAAGTCATCATTTGTCTGAACAGTGCTCATGTTTTTTAATTGTATACTGAGGCAGGAAGGCAAGAAAGTTTTTCCTTTTCCAAATCAGATAAAGAGAGAATGTCTATCCATTTAAAAATTCAGGACTAGAGTCACCGCAAATAATCCAACAGGAAATTAAGGCTGTGTGACTTTCCTTTACGTTTGAACCGCAATGTAAGATGAGCAGTGTGACTGTCTACAAGTGTTGAATTTACAGGCCTTTGAGCTTAACTCACAGGACATAAACATTGTCATTTTTGTCTATACTTTGACTCCAGTTAATAAGACACTGTTTTTTCACAATCACCTTTGATAAGTTTGAAGATGATGTCAGAAAACAGTACGTAAAGTGGAAACTAAATGATTCTAACAAGAAAATAATGCTTGAAGGGTCAAGAGTAGTTGTGCGGTGTCTGCTGAGTGTTAGCACACGGTGCCCGCCGTCACCCGGAGACATGCAGGCCACACCCAGGCACACGGCACAGGTGGAGGCGCCTTTCCCGCTGCCTGGAGTCTGGCTCACGGAACCCCAGGTGGGATGCTGGCTCCGCAAGAACTGCCAGGCACCGGCAAGAGTGCATCCTGTCTGCTGCAGCGTTCTTCTGGAAAGCTAGCCCTTCCAGATATGTGAATGAGAAATACCACATAACCTAGCCTGCAAACGATTTCCTGAAGTCCCTTCCTAGCCTGAATGCAGACCCGGCTTTGCAGTTACATCTATCATTAGCACCATATTGAAGCCTGAACTGAGGCAAAAATAAACTCTCTGGGTAGAAAGTACAGTAGTGATTTTGTGTGGGTGTTCTTTTTTGGTCAGGGGGGGCCTTTATTCTTCAATTTTATTTGCTAATTTTGAATGGGATATCTACAGCAGTATTCTTTCTGATCATTGAAATAAGTTGTTTGGAGAACCCACTTGATCCCAAGTATATTATATGCAAGTGTATGTCAAAATTGATAAATTATAAAGCCAGATGAGTAAGCTTTAACAGCAGAGATGTAGCAAAGAGGAACTCTCGTTTTCAAAATTTAAACTATGTCATGTTGGGGTTGATGAAGTCAAGAATTTCAATAAAATACATGGAGCCAACCTCACAAGGCTGGTTCATCAAACAGCGGTGCCCAGGAATGTCGCCTGTCAGAGCATGGTCACGGCCACTGCGGGGGCTGCCCAGTCACTCCCGGCTCCTACAGGAGGCCGAGCAGCCTGTCCCGTTTTCGCTCCATTTCACGAAAGGTGAGTCGCTTCTCTCCTCCCCCGCTGTTTTAATTCATGCAGACAAACCTCTCTGGGACTTGTACTTGTCATTTATGTATAGGAATAGAGAGGGAAAGATCCTAAAACTTGGTTAAAATTTTGAAGGGGTGCGCATGTTCCAGCAAATGAAAACGGATCACTTATGGGATGACTGGACAAAATGCAATGGCTCTCTAATTTAGTCCCCATGAACCAGGGAGATAATGTGTAAAGTAAAGAGCTGACGAGAACTTTTCAAACTGCTCCCCCCTTGCCATCACTTAACACATGAGACAGAAGAAATCTTAGAACAGCTAGTTTTGAGGGCAATAAAATTCATTTTTCAGAGGAGAGTAATTACCTCACTCGTGCCAGAAAATCCGCCGTGGGAGCCGAGCGCACCGGGGCTCCGTGTGCGGCTGAAGCTGGCCGTGGTGCTCAGGCACAAGTGTGCCCGGGGTTCTTCGGAAATGCCCCTCAGTGGTATTTCCACCTGACTCCGCTCGGAGTCAGAGGGAAACAGGTAACTTTCCCTCATAGAAACATTTTTGGGAAACGGTTAAAGGTTTGTACTTCACCTAAAAATTCAGCGGAATCCTGCTGATCAGTGTCCAGAAAACTCGCATGAACAGTCCTTTGTAAGTCGGCAGGTGCGCAGGCCACCCCCCATGGTAATCCACGTGGAGAATCTGCGGCAAGGGTGCTGGTCAGCACACGAGCTCTCTCAGCTCCTGGTCAGTCAGCTCGTTCACCTCCATGATCTTCTCTAAGTGCTCCATGTACCGGCCCTGGTCCTGCAGGAAGTGAGGGACCCGTGCGTTTTCGGTGACTGCCAGTCCTTTTAAGCGATCCACATCTTCGTAGGAGACCTGAGAAAAGGAAACTGGTTCAGTTGTCAGTGTGGCCACCAGTTACACTTGGAAGAGCAATTTCTTCACTGGGCAGTGAGTGAAACTTGAAGTGTGTGGGCTGTTTTTCAAATTACTTTAATACCCGCAAAATAACAAAAATAAATGGCTTCTTTCTCTGCTACCTCTTTCATTTGCTTGTGTAAAAACTCAACTTTGACAAGTATTTATATTACATTTAGGGGTGAAACTTTTTAAGTTCTATAAATTATCTTTACAACTTTAAATTCTGAAATATGGCTGACTTTATTTTTGTTCAGAGTTTATTTATTTACTTTTAGAGATTGGGTAAGGGAGGGAGAGGAGAGAGAGAAAGAGAGACAGAGAAACCTCAGTGTGTGAGAGATACATTGACTGGTTGCCTTGCCCCCAACTGGAGACTTGGCCTGCAACCCAGGCTTGTGCCCTGACTGGGAACCGAACCAGTGACCTTTCCATTTGCAAGCTGGGGCTCAATCCACTGAGCCACACCAGCCAGGGCATGGTTGACTTTAAACACTATTGTTTTCTGATCAATACTCTTCCTGGTTCGGTAGGAAGACTTTAAGTAAAGAAATCATGTTTACATTACATCTGTATTTTATTAAGTGATTTAGTTATTATTATTAAAATGATTTATTTTATTGAGTATTGACACAGCTAAATATAAGAAAAACAGCAGTGTGGTCAATAATTCTTAAACCCTCCTTAGTTTATTGTGGGAGAGAACGAGCAGGACAGAGCAATGCTCTGTCAGAGCAGGGAGACGCACGTGTGGAGTGGGAATGGAGGGGCGAAAGGACCCTGTTGATGTGATTCAAATGCCCTCCTAATGTAGAACACACCCAATCTGCTCACTGAAAGGGTCTAGAAGCATCAGCACCCAGTAACAATGAGCACGCCTAGGGCTCACATCTTGTTTTCTGAATGCCGTTTCCCACTAAAAGGAATTGAGGGTTCCTAGAAGAATTACCTAATCTCAGATTTGGGTAGGAAAAGTATAAGATGAGCTCAGAACATTTTATACTTTTTCTAAAACGCAGGGGAAACCACTGGAAGAGTTCGACAAAAGAGAACCAGTACATAATAATACAAGACAAGGGAGGTGAAATGTAACAGAATTCAAAGACCTCTATTCTGCCACCACCAGTGTAGGAAATGATTGGCTCAAAGATCATCAGCGGATATTAAAACCATTCCTTGAAAGGTTAAGAAACATTCGTAGGCATCACCCCACAGATGACTTATTAACTCAATTAGGGGAAAGTGCCTTTACAATGGAGCGACCTGGCAGCAGTCACTGCATTACCCCAACGATCACACTCAGCACCACCAACAGTGAGGCACAACGACGTCACGGGCTTTCTAACGTGACGCAATGGGAAGCACACAACTCACTTGTGGCAGGTTCTTGGCACAGTGTTTAACCTGGCTCTAATTACAAGGAGACAGCCTGACATCCAGTTTGTAGAAATTTTCAAGAAAACTGTCCTGGATTCTTAAAAATGTCACGAAAAACAAAAGGACTAGGGAAAGGGGGCTGTTATAAACTCAAAGTGATTAAACACCTGAAGACCTGAAACAATAAAATACGTAGAAGAAAACAAAAGCACTAACTCGTGGACCTTGCTCTCTGAGGGGTTTTGTGAACTTACCCAAATGCAAGGGAAATAAAGACAAAAATAGATGAACAGGACCAGATCAAACTAAAACGCTTCTGCACAGCAAAAGAAACCAACAACAGAACAACAAGGCAACCAACTGAACGGGAGAAGGTATTTGCAAACAAGACCTCCAGTAAGGAGCGAATATCCAGAATACCTAGAGAACTCCTAAAATTCAACAACGAAACAGCAAAGAATCCGATCACAAAATAGGCGAAGGAACTGAATGGACGCTTTCCCAAAAAGACATGCAGATGGCCAGCAGCTACATGAGGAGATGCCCACCTTTACTGCCTAGAAGGGAAAAGCAAAGCAAAACCACCGGGAGACATGGCCTCACACCTGTCCGCATGGCTGTGGGCGACAAGACAAGGAACCGGGTGTGCTGGGGAGGGTGTGGAAAGGCAGCCCTTGCACGCTGCTGCTGGGGACCTAACTGGCACAGTCGCTGTGGACAGCAGTGTGAAGGCTCCTCAAAAATCAGGGACAGAATTACCATGTGGCCCAGCAATCCCTCTTTTTTTGAGTATCCACCCCCCAAATTTGAAAACAGTTATAAAAACGTATGCACCGCTATGTCCACTGCAGCATCTTTCACAACAGCCAAGACACGGACACAACCTCCGCAGACTCCAGGGGATGCCTGGACAAAGAAGAGGCGGCACGTGCATAAAACGGGACCTATGCAGCTGCAGACGAGGATGAAGCATCGCTATTTGCAACCACATGGGGGGGTCTTGGGAGTGTGACGCTAAGTCAAGTCAGTCGGATGGAGAAGGCCAAGAACCCCACGGCTTCACTCACGTGTGGGACACAAATGAACGAGCAAACCGGAGAAACTCATAGACATGGACAACAGTACGGCAGTGACCAGATAGGAAGGGGGTTTGGGGAGAATTGGGGGGTAAAGGGGCCAAAAACACAGTGACAGGTAGAAACTAGGCTTTGGGTGGTAAGCACCCAATGGAGTGTACAGATGTTGTGATAGAAAGCTGTGCACCTCAAGTTTCTATAGTGTTATTGACCAATGTCACCCCAACACATGTAATTAAAACATACAGCAAGTGGCACTGGGAAAAGGGGAAATCCCATGTCAGCACCCAGAGACCAGCTGATGTCCTGGGGGGGTGCTGTATCTACAGAGTACTTTAAAGTGCTTCAGAGAGAAACAGCTGTGTGTGAAAATGCGGATAAAACTACATCCTATGGTCCTGGTTTCTATTCCCTTCTTCACCTCTTACTGTCCACAAAGAAATGTTGCCATCCCCTTAGTTGCTGTGACGGAGCCCCACTGCTGCCCTCCTGTCATTGCGTAAGGGACCCTTCCTGCAGCCACAGAGCCACACAGCAGCCTGAACCTGAGCTGGGGCCTGACTCACCTTCCCCAGGGCGGTCAGCAGGGGAAAGTCGATGGTCTGCCGGTGCCGCAGGATCCGCAGGATGCCGTCCAAGTACACCTGGTCTTTACTGAAACACCCTGGAGGGACCGCAACAGTGTTTACTCTCTGAGGTTGGAAAGAGCCACCAAGCACTTAGATACTAACCCATCCCCTTTACTACAGGAATCAGCCCTGCAATAAAAAAGAAACGTTCTAATTGGCCCTGTTTGTTTTTATTTAATTACTATATCTTCATAACATAAAATGTAACATCTTTGGAAATGCCAGGATAATATGCAGACCAATAACTTCCTTTTAAGAATTCCTGCTCTGGTCAGCATGGCTGAGGGGGTGGGGCATCATCCTGTAAACCGAAAGGTCGCCAGTTTGATGCCGGATCAGGGCACCTGCCTGGCTTGTGGGCTCTGTGCTCTGCTCCCCGTTGGGGTGCTTGCAGAAGGCAGAAGGCAACCAATCAATGTTTCTCTTCCTCTCTTTCCCCCTCCCTTCCCCTCTCTCTAAATTTTTTTAAGTATTTTTTTAAAAAAGAATCCCTTCATGGGAAAATGCAAACTGTAATTGAACAACAATAAAGTAATTTAAAAAAAGACATAAAAAAATCAAAAAGAATCCCTTCTTCCCATATCCCCACTCACCGTAGTTAAAATAGCGTTTTCCCCTACTATACAGAAACACTGGTAATTTAAACTGTGTGGCTGACTATGACGACAACACGCACTGTGACTGTGCTCCTTGCCTCTCTTTTCTTTAGACAAAGAAAAATAACAAGAAATGCCTCGTGAAATTAACGGATTCAGGCTAGGGTCACTGATGGACAAAATGCCGTTAGAGAAAACTATTGGGAAACAGGGTATTTTCACGGCAACTGTTGCCTCACAGATCATTTAATAATTAAAAGGGGGAAGGCAAATACACTTTAGCAGAGAACAGCGCTCACAGCCCCCATGTGCAGCAAGAGTCAGAGTTAGCATCTCGAACAGTGGAAGACCTGCCCTTAGGCGGCTCCTGATAGGATCCAACATCGCACTTGTCATACTCTCTGTCAAATGTCCACCCTGAATCTAATCGAGAGGAAACCATCAAAGGTGTCCAAATTGTGGGCTTCCTGTAACAACAGTGGCCTGGACTTTTTAGAAACAAGTGTTGTCATGGAAACCAAAAAGGTGGGAAGATGCTCCATATGAAAAGAGGCTGAGGAGACATAACCATGGAAAGTAATGTGTGCACCGTGGCTGGATCTAGGCTTTCTTTGGACAGCTACAAAGCCCATTCTGTAACACTCGGGAAGTCTGACTACTGCAGGTGTATTACCTGATATCGCCAAATTAATGCTCACTTTCTTAAGTGTGATAATGATATTGTGTTGGGGGGAATCTTTTTTTCCTTAAGAGATGTATGCTCAAGCTTTTAGGAATGAAATGTCAAGTGTACAATTTACCTTTAAAAAGTCACAGAGCATTACATCAAGAAAGTGAACAGATGACCCACAGAAATGGGAGAAAACATGTGTAAACCACGTATCTGACAAGAGATCCGTATCTAGAATACACAAAGAACTCTAAAACCTCATAGCAAAAAGAAAGCCAACTTAAAAATGAGCAAAAGATCTGAACAGTTACCCAAAGATGATACACAAACAGCCAATAAGTGCATTAAAAGATGCTCAACTTAAGCACAAAAAGAAAACAGGAGCTGAGGAGGCGGTGGAGACCCTGGAGCCTCACGCCCTGCTGGTGGGATCGAAAACGGGGCAGCCACTTTGGGAAATCGTCTGGCAGCTCCAAGAGGTTAATCATAGAGCTACCATTTGACCCAGCAATTCCACTCCTAGGTATTTACCCAAGAGAATTAAAAACATAAACATTCGCAAATGTTCATAGCAGCATCATTCATCATAGTCAAAGTGTAGAAACAACCCACATTTCCATAAACTGGTGAATGGATAAATAAAATTGTCAAGTCCATGCAACTGAATATTATTCAAGAATGAAAAGTACTGAAATACTAATACATGCTACAATGTGGATGAAACTGTAAAATATTTGCTAAGTGAAAGAAGCCAGTCACAAAGAATGACATATTATCTGAACCCATCTATGTGAAATGTCCAAAATGATCAAACCTACAGAAGTATATTAACAGTTACTTAGCGATGGGGAGAGGGAACGGAGATGACTACTATGGGGTGCTGATTTCCCTTTGGGGTGACGAAAACACTCTGGGGTTAGAAATCAGTGTCAGCTGCACAACTCTACGAATACTCTAAAAGCCACCAAGCCGCACTTCAAGTGGGTGAATTGTATGTCACGTGAATGATATCTCAGGAAAGCTGCTTATAAAGCCAGAGAAAGAAACAATAAATAGCAAAACGTGAGCAACTGGTGAATCTAGAATGTTCATTCAACCTTTATTTCTATATTTGTCAGTTTGAAATTTTTCAAAATGAGATGGGGAAAAAATAATGCTAACGAAATGTGGTTTGGGAAAACCAGCACTGACCTTAAGTAACAGAGGTTTAATTTTCCATAGGTCAGTGCTTGGAGAATTAGGATGTAACCAAAATCAACGAACCACCACCCAAAAGTCAGAAGACCTCACTCAGGGGACACCCACCTGGTTGGGAGGTGTCCGTCCAGCCCCTCTTGGCTCGAACACAGTAATCCCACCTCGTGTTGGGGTCCTTGACAAACTTCCCAATATCCTCAAAGAGCTCACAGAATGACATTTGGCCGGCCTGGTACACGGTGTAGTAGAGGAGGGCAGCTCTCCACAGAAAGGGGTCTTTTCTGAACAGGACGCTGTGGATGCTCGCCAGGCCTTCCTCTGTGGGGTTGTTTGGCTTCAGCTCATGTTTCTTACGGCCCGTCCAACTGTTCCATGGCTGCTGCAGGTTGTTGATACCTCGAAAATAATGTGTGCCTATTGAGAGAAAAGGTGCATGAAAACGAGAAAGGCCGTGCTCGTTTTCTTTCCCCAAAAAGATTCTACCAGCAGTTCTAATACCAAGGCTTTTGGTCTGAAGGTTTGTCTTCTGAAGGTTCACGTCTCAGTCGAAGTGTAACTCCTATAGCAGCTTTTTTTTTTAAATGGAAGAATCGTAGACTTGACATTGGAAAAGAATCTGAGAGATCACGTAACTCAATTCCTTCAGTTTAAGGCCAAGGGCCTGAAATCCCCAGGGTTAAATGAGTTTTTAAGGTTAATACAACTACGTAGTGCCCTAAAAATCTAACTGGAAATGAGACATCACTCATTGTAGCTTTAGTTCAGGTGAAACCTAACAACTTCATCACTTTCTGCCAAATACTACGAGGAAAAGCCCATTATGAAAGAACATTTCTGTGAAGCTGATTTCAGCTGATTCACAAACGAACAGCGGAGAAGGGTGGCCCCTACCTATTTCGTGCCTCAGCATCCCCTCCAGCCAGTGCTCGCGTGCAGTGGAGACATTGATGGTTAGCGTTGGACACCCACTGACCACTGTCATCGAAGCTCGGGACAGCAGGTCCTCAGTGAGGTGGACTACAATCTAAGGAGCAACAGGAAACATATATACACACACACACACATACATATATTCACACACACACAAAATGTAAAGGTAAGAGACGTCAAGGGCCCCATAAACACACACTTTTTCTCTGTTTACACCGCCCCGAATCTCCCAGAAACCGAGGTGAAGTAACACAGGACCAGTCACCTCGACCCTCCCATTCTGAGTTGGTGGTAATTCCCGGGCCTTGACGGGAACCAAAGGAAAGCAGGCAGCTGTGCTGAGAAGGCACAGAGCGCTGACCGGCCTCCGCTTGCTCTGACCCCGCCAGAAGGACGCACAGGAAGGCGTACAGAGGAGGCCGGCGCACTGCCGGGCCAGTGCTTTTCTCAGGACTGCATCCCAGGATCTGGCTGCCAGGGAGAAGGGCGGCTGGAGCAATCGCCTCCTTAACAACTTCCCACGAGTTACACAGAAATGGCAGGTAGAAAAGGAACTAAACCCAGTTCAATGCAGCAGACAATGCGATGTGGAGTACTTAGTCAGAAATCTGGGTGACTCGTTAAGGGGCTAGCCGGGGTCGGAGAAACAAAACCTGCAGCAGACAGCACGTGGCGCTGCAGAGGGCTCACAGGCCCGCAGGGGTCCTACCTCGCCCATGCAGCCTTCTTTCACCATGTACTTCCTGACGTGGCTCCAGATCCGCGGCTTAGTCAACAGGCTACCACCCGTGGCCTGTTCGAATTTTTCGTAACTCCCATACTTCTGTAAAGTCAGCTCCATTATATTGATAGACTATAACAGAAATAATGAGAGCAAAGTCTCCCATCACTTTGAGATGAGCACCAAGCCGGTTATATTCTTATCGACCATGACCCGTTTCTGCGTTTATTGATTTCCAAATGAAAATGTAACGGAGGCACGACACCTCTCTAACCCTGGGTGGCTCCCACTCACTTTCACAACCATTCATAAATGCCCGGGCAGACACTACGAACACCACTTCCTGTGCTCGCTCCTCTGTAAGCCATATACCCCACCGCTGTGCAGCCTACAGCCGCCGGACCGACGGCGTGGGACCCCGCGGCCAGTTGTCCACCCGAGACAACTGGAAACAGAGTCCACTCCACCTCTGTACACACGTGTTCACAGCAGCAGTGTTCATAGAGGCCAAAAAGAAGAAACCACCCAAATGCCTATCCACTGGTCAATGGATAAGTAAAAGGCAATATACACATACCAGGAGTATCACCCAACAATAAAAAGCACGGATACCTGCTACAACATAAGTGAATCTCGCAGACATTATGCTAAGGAAGAGAAGCTTGTTACAGAGGACCACATACTGTATGATTCCATTTACCCAAAATTTCCAGAAGAGGCAAATCCACAGGAGAGACTGTAGATTGGGGGCGGCCTAGAGCTGGGGGGATGGGGGGAATGGTGAGTCTCACCAGTCGGTGCAGGGTTTCTCCTGGGGGTGATGAGACATCCCAGCATTTGATAGTGGCCATGTTTGTATGACTCTAAACACACTGAAAAGCACCACTTTTGGTGGGTGAACTGCAGGGCATGAGAATTTTGTCTTAATAAAGCTGTCATTTAAAAGGGAGTGGTGGTCAAATAGCACCATGTAACGTCTAAACCACTAACCCAGAAAGTGAAGAATCTCTATATAAAATGTCCAGCACTGTCTTGGGTAAAACACACTTCCTGAAAACCCTCAGCATTCTGTTGCAAGATCTGCTTTCGGTCTGCTTGCTGGTTCGGTTCACTGTTCAGTGTTTAGAAATCCGAGCATCCCTCACGAGCCACCTCAAGAGTCATGTGCTAAAAAAACGATCTCCCTTCTCAACTACAGGCTCCACTCCGCGGAAAACAGTATGCAATGGGGACACCGGCAGGACAGGAGGCGAAGGTGCCGCAAGACCAGGAGTCAGGAGGTCTGGGTTTATGTTAGTGCCATTGACTGACTGTGAGGTCTTAGGCATGTCACTTACCTTTCTCAGGTTTGGTTTCTTCACTGGCAACGTGGAGATGGAAATCTTTGCCCTACTTACCTCACAGGGTTGTTGTGAGGGCAAAATTACATTTAGAGACAGAGACAAAGAGAGGAGGAGGGGGAAGGGGGGAAGGGGCAGAGACAGACTGCGGATGCGTTTTGTAATTATTTCCCATACAACTGTGTACAGTATTGACGTTTTAACAGGAGTGAGCGCTGGGCTCTAATTGTAGAATTGAAGATAGTTGGTTTGACCTCTGCCCAATCCCAACCCTCCCTTCGTCCCTCCCCTTTATAGTGGACTCCACCCTCCAGAACTCCCCCACCCCCAAAATGCGGTATGGCCCCCAGAGATCGCTCCACCCTGTTTCCTGTGGGAGGGTGGCTGGCGAGACAGCACTGTTAAAAGGGGTCCATGGCAAGTGTGTTGGGAAAATACTGGATTAAAACGAAGTGAAACAAGACTCTTCCAAGCCTTCATCACACTATGTGTGGTGAATCTTGGGGATGAATATTCTGTGTTTTCCAACTCATACGGCCCTCTTTCTCACACGGTATTCCTCAGAACAGTTGGAAAATGCTTAGTTCAGTAAGTAGGAGGTGCACACACGCAAATATACATCTTTTTGGTACTTTGAGATTCTTAGCACAAAAAGCAAATACTGAGTAAGTTTTTCATTGGTGGCCACTGCGTCTTGGCAGCTCATGAGGGCGCAGGCATTTTTGACTACTCAGTTGGACCATGAGGCCTCCATCGACCCGACGGGGCATGGGCACCGTGGCCACCCGCTCAGGCTCCCCAGCTGCAAGTGGCAACCGAGGTGTAAAGCTGCCGAGCACGAGACATCTGGGAGAGGCAACACAAGAGCGTCTTTATATTCCAGTGCTTTAAAAAGACACACTGTGCTGACCCCCAAAAACATAAGTGCAGTCTGAACACGACCCTCGGGCCACCAGTGTGACCCGTTGTTTACACAGTGACTGCATTTCCAGAGTCCTGTCAATGAGGACCCTTCATTCACTCATTCCTCCATGTCCATGGCCACCTTCTGTGTGTCACTCATGGCTACTTCTCCTCACTTTCATGCTGTAGAGTCCAAGGCCCCGTCCAGCCATCAGATGGGCAGAGGGGACGTACAAACACAGTGCTCAGCAGTGCTCTAAGGAGGGTATCAACCAGGCGCTGTGAGCCCACAGAGAAGGAAAATACAGGCAGGACTAGAGGAGACAGAGGGCATTCCAGGGGCAAAGGAACAATGTTCTCCAAAGCTGAGCTCAAAGCAAAGGAAGTGCAGTAGGGGCTCCGGGGCTGGATAGGCACGAGGGGACCCACTCCCTTATTGCCAGGAACTGGGCCAGATTCGGGGACTGGCTGAAATAAATAAAACACGCACTGTCAACCAGGCCAGTCTAGTGGTGGAGATCAAAGAAATAAGGAACGTCACAGTATCATAAATGCTGTGACAGGTCACCTGCATGAGACGCTGTGCGAGCACAGAGCTGACTTCGGAAATACAAGCGTGAGCCAGACCATAAAGAGGAAAGGCCCATAGGCTACGCTAAGGGTGTTGGGCTGTCCTAGACGGTGAGGAGCCCTGAAGTTTCAGGAAGGGAAGGGATGCGATCAGATTTGCACATTAGAAAGACACCCCCAGCAGTGCAGAGAGCAGGGGAGACTGAAGCAAAAGTACTTCTGCCAGTAATTCAGTTTTCCAGAAAACAAACTGCATAGCGTGACCAGATCGTAATGTATAGAACAAAAATATTTCAAAAAATCATATTCTACATAAGCAGAACCCAGGTAATAAACAGATCTGAGACACCAAGTCAGCCCTCCGGTGAAGGAACAAGCGAAACAACACAGGACACGGAGAGATGTCACCCGCAGCCCCCCCTGGCCCTTTGCTGTCTGTGCCCTCAGGCTGGGGCGGACTGGTGAAGGTGAGAGGGAAAGGGCCTCCCGGACAGGACATCTTTAAACAGCTTACACTGCAGAGTCTTCCTTCACAGCTACAAGAACTAAAGCAGATACTCAGGCTGCTGTGTAGGAAAGACCACGTTCAGATAAGAACCCGAGAGCGCACTTAGGCAGGTTTTCAAAGGCAAGTCCACAAAGTGTCCTTTCAGTGAGTCATCAAGGTCTCGCCTTCTTCCAAGGACAGCAGACAATCTGATGGAGAGTCTCCATGTCTGACTGTAAGAAAATCTTCCTTGCTAGTTAGGTTAAGAAGTGACCCCACTTCTCCAATCTAATACACAAAATTACTTCGGAACGTACTAAACTCAAAACAATCTCTTGAAAAATCTTTTATCTTTAGGGTATCTGCGAATGGCTTGATTTTGCTAAGCAGAAAATTGTGTTACCTAGGGAGAAGTAGAATTTAAAGAAGGCTGGCTGTGTCCTGCTCTTTTTTGCAAAGGTTCTATTTATTTACTTTTAGAGGGAGGGGGAGGGAGAGAGAAAGAGAGGGAGAGAAACATTGATGTGCGAGAGAAACATCAACTGGTTGCCTTTCACACGTGCCCCAACTGGGGACCTGGACTGCAACCCAGCAAGCGCCAATGGGGAATCGAACCAGCAATCTTTTGGTTCCCAGGCTGGCACTCAACCCACTGAGCCACACCAGCCACAGTTGTCCTGCTCTGTATTGTTTGGACAACTTGAGGTCTACCAAGACAAAATACCATCAATACTCGTACAAGTGAAAATTAGCCTTTAAAGAAATTGTACGTCAAGACACCCTGCTATCAGTGAAGGCATCTGGTTTCCAATTAAGCTGTTTCTTTTTTTTTTTTTAAGATTTTATTTATTTATTTTCAGAGAGAGGGGAAGGGAAGGAGAAAGAGAAGGAGCGAAACATCCATGTGCGGTTGCCTCTTGTACGACCCCTACCGGGGGCCTGGCCCGCAACCCAGGCGTGTGCCCTGACTGGGAATCGAACCGGCGACCCTTTGGTTTGTAGGCCGGTGCTCAATCCACTAAGCCACAGCAGCCAGGGCCCAATTAAGCTGTTTCTATAAAAAATGAACATGTCTTGTTTTAGAATGCAACACAATTTTATGTATTTATTATGCATGTGTTTCAATACAACAAAGAACTACCTATTCCACTTATGCTAGACACTCTAAAGGCAGGACACTGTTTTCTGAGGACCGTATTTCAAAATCCCCGTTACGCTAATCATTGGTCCCAATAAAGCAGAATTTATGCTGAACAGATCTAGTGAATCGGAGGTGGCAAACTGGCATCCCCAGGCACGACGGTGGCCCACAGAGGGGTTTTCTTTGGTCTGGACAGCCTTTGTTTAGCTGAAATAGCCATCAGCATTTGCAAATTGGAAGACTTCCTGTGAAATTCAGGTGCCCGCTTTTCTCCTGCACATCATGAGGACAGACCCAAGTGGCAGCTCAGATGAACTGCCGTCTGGTCTCCAGTTTGCTCCTGTGCCCAGCCAGCGTGCTGTGGTCACTTATGATCCCTGCCCAGGTCCTCAGACTGCCCAGGCGTCTGAGTTTGCGACCCTTCAGGTACCCTGAGCGTCCAGCCTGCTGACTAGGTAAACAAAAACCAGGCTGTATTTCCTAACATAATGAAGTTGGTTCATCCAGGTACACACTTTGAACACTCGGACCCTGCAAATGAAATCACAATGCTTGCTGTAGCGTGTTGCTCTTATGCTGCTTCCGTGCAGGAAGAGGCTGCAGCCGAAGTCAGAGTCCCGCCCTTCTTCGCTCAGGTTTAAATGTCTCTGCGAGTTTGCAGTGATTCTACCAAGTCACCCTCGATGGTGCGGGACCATTAACGTGCTAACTTCCGGCAGTACAGAAAAGTTTGGACACTGTCATTGCACAAGCAGAACTGTTTTACCTCAGTGAGTGCTGTAGACTCTACTAATACCAAGTAGTGGCCGAACTCTCACACAGTCTGGCTGTGCTGGAAATGGCTTTTCTGAGACACCGAACACCCTTGAAAAATGAGTCGCTTCCTGCAGCTTTCTTTCTTGGCCCACACAGTCACTATGCTGTTTTGCTCACAGACCTATCTTTTTAGAAGGCATCAAGAATGTGTCATTCTTAAAGTTTTACTATTATTAAGACAATATGTTTGTATCCCATACGATTAGGGCACTTTTATATTTTATAAAAATACTTCATTGTGTTTTTGCGGTGGGGGTGAGGGACGCATGACATCCTGTCACGATCCCCTGAGATGCCAGGCAGGAGCGTACGTATCTTACGGCGGCCTTGCCCTGATCAGTCTCATTTATCCGGTGACACTGGTTTGCACAGGACATTTGGCACTTGTTGAAAGCATGCTCCCAAACGGTGGCATTGGAAGACAAGCCTGCTGGGACTGCTGGTGCCACTTAGAAGTCTCAAGCAACCCAAGTATAGGTTTTATCTCGCAAGCTGCAGTTGGGTTAAAATACAGATTGCAGAGCCACAGGGCAAAGGGGTGTCAATTCTCAATCAGCGGGGCTGCCGATGCCTCCTAACTGCCTCCCAGAGAAACGAGAGAGCACACGCTTGATTTAACGGCAGGAAACCTCTCCCAGCCAGCAGGGGCTGGGGTGGGGTTCCAAATTAAAGAGGACTGGTGAATAAATCTCCGTCATTTCTTTCAGCACAGAGGAGGGAAACAAGCAAACAGCTTTTTAATAATTATCATAAATTTTAAGTAAGTCCTTGTTTAATCAATTGTAATTCCCACCAAAAAAAGTCACGAAATAATTGCCAAAAGAGGAATAAAAAACAATAGCTGACTTTTTAAATTAATGTTTAGCACAATCTCAGCACATTTAAATAAAAAGTGACTGCCCATTAAAAACAGAGAAGCGGTAGGTTTCTTCTAGCAAAGGAAAATTAATGGCAGCATTGAAATTACTTTCATCTTAAAATAGGCTTTAGCAATGGTTTAAAAAGATTGGTCACATTCCGTGTCATTTACAATAACACAAAATCTGTTCCCCACAAACCCAAAGAACTTACCGTAGCAACACCGCTGAAACAGGGCCCACCCCACGGCACGCGGAACCACGCAGTCACCCAGCCCACCGACAGACGTCAGCGCTGACAGAGCCGGGTGACCCCCGCGCATTGGAACAGAAAGCCTGCACAAAGCTGAAGTGACCAAACGAACCCTGCCTTGTGATCCCAACGCTGTGCCCTGCAGGTGAACACCAGCGATTCCTCCTCAAAACGCTAAGCATGTTTACTGCACAAAACTATGTGTCTACACTGAGCAATCTGGACAGTGTCCCTCCTATCATTCACATATGATTCGCCAAACTTGAAGACAACTTCTAAATTTTCATTATTTTCCTCTTTAAATGAGTGCCTAAATACTCACTTGATGATAAACTATGTTAGGAAAGCACTAAAAGTTCCTGGGCAAGTATCAAGCCTTTGTCCCCAAAATGCCCACGGCGGGCGGAAGCGATCTGGGAACGTCGCACAAGGGGAACAGAGACAGCGCCTCCACCCGAGGCGCCCCGAGCCGCACGGAGCAGCCACGAGTCGGGACTCCCAAAGGAAGGCTTGGAACCAGGCTCTGAAGCATTTTTCCTATAACGTGTCTTCCCGCCACAAAGTCAGTAAAATAGATTCCTTACAGAGTTTGATGAATGCAAAGCAGTTTACCAAAGGCTATGCCACTTACCTGGAAATTTCTTGTCACAGGTAGACATGTCCTGGGTGGAAGTTAACTATAACATGTCAACAATTAGAGTGTTTTTAAATATTTGAAAATATTCTTTTTCTTTTTATGTGGCTGCAAACAATTGTTTTAGCTACATAAATATGAAATACCACTACGGAAGTAGCATTTTACCTGCTTAAGAAATCGGTCAGACACGTTGCTGTGCTTGGCTAACACGCCGGGCAGAGAAGGGTTAGCATATTCAAACTGAGGATTGTAGGTGTAGTCAGACTTGAAGAATCTCAGTTTTTCCTTCTCCAAATTGGTGGGCTTTATAGCAGTCAGTATACAAAATTTCTTTCCAGAAAAGTCATCTCCTTTTTCAAAACTTCTAGACAGCTGCGGCTGCGGCTGTGGCTGCGGCTTTGGCTTTGGCAGCGTGGAGAAGTGGCGTCGCTTGACCTTGGTTTTAGATGGCAGTACTATGCTGTTCCCTGTAACAGAGATATCACGCGTGAACTTCGCAGGGTCTGACACTGGGCCAGTGACAGAAACCGCAGGCTGCCTCTCCAGGCAGCACCAGGTGCCACTGCCCATCTCGGGCACTGGGGTTTTCATCTTGCGAAGAAGATCTTTACTACGGGAGGAGCTAGCAGACTTGCTGGGCTTTCTGCATCGTGTGGAGCGTGCAGAGGCTGACTGCTTTTGGGAGTGGTGCCTCTTCTCCTCTCTGCTCTGTAGGAGCACATTGTAACTACTGGTTCCGGTTGTGAAAATGTCCTTTAGCACTCCGGGAGGCAAGCGGGAACCGCTTCTCTTGCTGTCAGTGATCAATGGCTCCTCTGCATTTAGAACAGACTTCTTAGCCAGTTCTTGCTCAGGCCAGTGAAGCTTTTCTGTGTTAGTAAAACAAAATCGAAACAAAAGAAATAACAAAGATACCAGATGAAGCAAAGTGCTTATTATATGGAAAGTATTCTGAAGGTTGTGTAAACTTGATGATTTTGCAACAATCTTCAGAAAAGACATTTTAAGTATTAAAAGGATATATTACGAAACTTTGGGCATGCTAACCACGGTCACTTCTATTTGAGTGTTTATATGCTAAATTACCTATAAAGGTCCACAGCTTCAAACCATTCAGATAATCAAAGTTTAATATAGATGTGAGATAATACACATAAATAATCTAAATACTCAACTCTACCAAAGAATGTGGATTTCAGAAAAGGAGATAGTTTTCAACAGCATTACCAACATCAAAGTAAGAAATCTGACAGTTTATATAAAGTGACCGACAGTAAAGGAAGGACAACACTACCTTATTGATCTCAAAAGCCACTTTTAAGATTAAATAAATGATATGTGTGTGTTCTAGCATGTTTTAGTAACATCACTCAATATTAACTGGTTGATTTTCTTAATTCTAGGCTACAGGTTAAGGTTAAAGAAAGTCAAGGTATTTTTTTGCCAGGTCTAAAAAACATTATAATTACTATTACATAGATACCAGTATATCAAACAGCAGATTAAGGAGAGGTCAATTTATCTTTAGATCTCACAAGTGGCTTAAAGAAATAAGGATCCCTTGACAGGTTGCTACTCTTGTGCTGCTTTGAGACTTGATTTGCGTTCATTCCACAAACACACAGCATGCTACTAGTTAGGCACAAGCCTCTGAGAAACATCTGTACCAATATATTGCTCCTGCCTTCAACCAGCTTCTTACCTGGCTCTGAAGGCAAGGCAGTTCTGTGAAGATCTAAGTAATGCTAGAAGGTACAAGAGTAAGAAGTTTAATGTGAAAGACAAAATATATAACCTGGACTTCCAAGAAGGAAGAGAGCAGTGTGAAGAGAAACAGATGAGGAGATTTCAGCGAGACCCCTCAGAGCTTTCAGATTAATTCTGAACTCACAAAGCGCCTAAGTTGACCCTAAATCCTGCTCACCTGAATTTGACTCCCACTAAAGTTCTATCTAGAACTCTGACCACGTCGGCTCACAAACCTGTTCTGCATCCTTTCTGCAAACGCCACAAATCATGATTCTCCACCAGTTCTCTTTTCCAATTCTCCTGGACCGTTATGCCGCTAGCCCTCAACCTTTGGCTCCTACTACTGAGGCAAGTTCAACGCTAGCTGACTTGGATGAGTGCCTGCCTTGCCAAGAAAGAGACAATTTATTTTATTTTAATTTTTTGAAAATTATTCACCCACATACACCTGTCATGCATTCATTCAAGATTAGAAGTTCAGGGGTCCTTTCTACAATGAGTAGTAATAAACAACAACAACAACAGCAGCAGCAGCAGCCACCATGTGCTGACACACTCATATGAGTTTGGAATTTCACCCAAAACCATTTGTGTTACATCACTTCCACCTCAGAGATGCTAAGTAATTGGCTCCAGGAGACATGGCAAGCAAGTGCTAAACACCAAACTGTTTTGAATGCAGGTATGTCTGGTTACAAAGTCCACGCTCATTCTCCTATGTGTGGCCATTCATTCAGTTACCAACAGGCATTCGGTGTTAAATCGGCTACGTGCACTGTGCCCAGAACAGGCAACCCAATAAGACATGGTGATTTGAAAACCTGATGTAGGAAGATAGGTACCAGGACCACGTTGGATTCTGCTCTTCCTTTCCAACACTTAGCATGGTATCTGGTAGACATTCAGTAAACATACACCGAGTGAATGGCATGACCTTACGTGACTCTCCAACCACTGTAGATGAACAGGAACCAGCAGTGCTGGGACCATTTTATATTTATGTGCGGAGATCACTGCACAAGCAGAATTGTAATGGGGAAGACCCTAAATCCACGGTTCTCAACCAGGGGCAATTCTCTGCAGCAGGGGACAACCGGCAGTGTTTGTAGACATGCTGGTGTCACCAGTAGGGGGCGCTCCGGCCGGCCTCTTGTGGGGAGAGGTCAGAGGTAATGTTAAACATCCTTCAATGCACAGGACAGCTCCCACAACAAAAGTATTCACCTAAAATAGTGCCAAGGTAGAGAGCCCTGTTCTAATGTAGGTTTTCAAAGCCCAGAAGTCACAGGGTCTAGGTAAAGAGACAGTATCAGGTCGAAAGTGACTAATAATTATATATCTAAGGCACTGAGAAGTCCTTCTACTTAACATTCCCTAGGCCAACGTGTGAAATTTGAATTCTGGTGTCTGAAAGACAACATCACTTGCAGGGCGTAAATGAACTGTCCACTAGGACCTATCTGGGTTGAGAGGTGGGAAGTAGGAGCTAGACCGCACAGGGTCAGGTTGAAGGCTGACTGCACAAAGAAGCCATTCAATACAAGTTAAAGACCAGCCAAAAACAAACAGAACAAACAAAACTTTCACTGCGGGCGGGTGGGTCTCAGTTCCTCTGGGTCAGACTGATAGGCCCGGGGCTGGACACAGACTGAGGAGCTCCAGAACCCAGGCTGTGGCCCAGGTGGCCATGGACAACATCGGCGTCCCGAAAAAGACCAGAGGGGGCAGCGAGGGGAAGGCCCAAATGCACGCGGAAAGGGAAAGAGCAGAACGGAGATGAGCACAGGGTATCGCAAACCTAGAGAAGTCGGGAGGACTAGGCACCCAGGGAGGTAAGAGGGGGCAACCAGGTTTTCCCCCTGGGTCTTCACGAGGAAAAGCAGGGAAATCGCTTCAAATCAACATCAGTAAGTAAGACTACTCTGAGGAATTCCTAGTTTTCACGTTTATTACACGTGTGTTGGTTTCTTTAATGAATATTCAAAGTAAAAATGCTCTCTTTGGTCCCCAAGACTCAGTAGCTCTATGACCAGAGAGGTGAGCTCACAGAGTTCTTCTGTTCTGTCATCGAGCGCCAGTGACCTCCAGATTCATCACCCTGTCCCATTTGGAACGAGCTGCACTTCAGGACACTTTCAGAAAGTCCGAAGCCATCTGCCAAAACCCTGGAGGAGGAGGTGGGGCCGGGAGAGAGGTGACAGCTTGTGACAGAACCCCTCCCCCAGGGAGTGCCGCTGGCATTTCAGTTCACTTGCTAATCATCTACCTGGGAGGCTCAGCCTCAGTCCCTCCAAAGCCCCGTCTGCCTGCAGGGGGTCAAGTAGGGGAGGGCCCACCATGCTTTCTTTAACAAATGCCACTGCTGCCAGAGGTTGCTGTCCCCTGAGGTCCACAAATGTGGGGCTCCAAACACACACACGGTAAGGGTGTTAATTCATTCCTCACAGTCGTCACACTAACCTTATTTTCAGTTCTATGAAAAGTATTAGAGAACCTGAAAGCTTTTTATGGTTTTTAAATACTACTGTTTAAGATAAAATGACTTTTAAGCCTGCATAAGAACATAAGCAAAGCCCCGTAAAGAAGGTTTCATTGAAGAACATCCTATTCTAATTCCTTTTCCCTGAAAAAAATTAAAACTGTTTTTTAAAGCATGAGCAGACTTCTTTGGGGGAAGTGTAACTCATTTTCCCTCAGAAAAGTAATAAGGTAACTAAAAATCATACTTTCTCATATTAAAAGTCACCATGTAATGTGACATTTTAGCCATCAGCAAGCCGCTTCACTGGAGCCTTGGAGTAAATGAACATGACTTGCTGATCAAAGAAATTATTCACCCCAACGTGATGACCCATACTGAGGCAAGCAGGGAAATATTACATTAAAATTGACACTCAGCACGGTCCCACAACCGGGTGACCAGGCTGAAATTACCACCACAATGGAGGCTCCGTCTGTATCTGGCACAGGAGTGAAGGGCAGCGGGACGCCTGGCTCCCGTTCCCCCTCTTTCAATGACCTCTCTGTAAGAGGAGCCTAATCGCTGGGCCCATCAGGCCTCCCGCTCCTGGCCTGAAGGAATGGGGAGCGGGGAGCACTGCGCCCGAAACTCTCAGCATTTCACCACTGTGAATAGGGGAGGTTTCACAGAAATCATGAGGTCCTGGGCTGAAAGGAAGATTACATCACCAGAAACAAAACCAAGTGGAAAATACCATTCAACCCGTTTGACCCACAAGGTGGCGATTTTATGTGGTTTCACTAACACTTATGAAACCTGAGAACCCGGAGTAACTTTACACCAAAATCAACAGGTTGCTTGATTACAAACAGCAGAAAAGTCAGAACAAAATAATCCCTGAATAAGATAAACACTTTTATCAAGAGTAGTTCATCATCTCTTAAAACTCCAATGACATAATCTCAATCAGCAATAGAAAAGATGACTACGTTGTGGCGTATTCATACAATAGAATGGTACATTGCAACCAAAAAGAACAAACAGAATCTCACAGACAATATTGAGCAAACAAAACCATATCAAAAGAGTGCCCACTGTATAATTCCATTTACATGTAGTTCCAAAACAGCCAGAACAGAGGTCATCTCTGAGTGAGGGATCATAACCTGTGAGGAGGTACCAGGGTGAGCACTAGAGATGTCCTACCTCTTGTTCTGGGTAGTGGTTACATACGTACAGGTTCGTAAGGCTACACATTTAAGACTGGTGTGCCTTACTAAATAGAAAGTACACCTTGATTTTTTAAAATGGTTTATAAAAAATTAGTATCTTTGAAAATGGATTTATTGCCCACTGTCTGCCTTATAATAGATAAGCTATTAATTTATCATCGTTAAATTCAACAGCCCCCACTGTAGTTCTCAACTGTAAGTTAAAAAACAAGAGATATAATACTGCTATTATAATTCAGGAGCTGAGAAACAACCGTATTTCAAGGTCCCTAAAAATGCCACCGTACCAGCTAGGAGTACTTCAGCATTACTCATCAGTAACGACGATTCTTTCCAATGTGACACTGTTGGGTTTTGGTCAGAAACTATTGTTATTTTTTACAGTTAGAAATATGCAGGGCACTCTATAGTGCCAGGGGACGATGCTTGGGGTAAAAGAAACAGCATTAAACACCATCTGAAACCACCACGGTTTTCCATTCAGGATGACAACAGACCCACAGTGCCTGAGGTCCCTCGGGTCGGGTCACTCTGCCTCTCTGGCTGCATCCTGCACAGTGTTCCAGGGATCAGTCTGCTCGAGCTTCCCTTCGCTTGTCAGTCCCTCACAGGCCCCACTCACCAGGCACAGCCCCTCTTCACACTCTGGCCCCTTGTTTGTGAGTTCTTCCCTCCCCTCTCTGTTAGATTCATTTCCACTCATCCTTCCGTTCAAACTCCCGTGTTCAGGAAACCTCTGGGAGGCTCTCGAAGGCACCTGCCATGGGTGCTGTTTTCCACGTGCTGGTAGGATGGCCTTCCCCAACCCTGAAAGTATATGGCCCAGTACGGCGGACCGCTGTGGCCGTTTCTGCTCACTGCTCTGCTTATGAAAAGATGGCCAGAGGGGAGCAAAGGGAAGAGAACGTCTGAGAGGACAGAAAGCACACAAGATCTGAGTGCTGAGGACTGAGAAGCAAATCATACCAGGATGGCACAAAAAATGGACCAAGTGGTGGTGTTGAAGACAAGCTTTAATTGTGGAGGGGCCTTCTCCCATTGCAGGACAGACAGGAGCTCTGTGTCCAGGTGTCTTCACCCCGCAGGGCCAACACTGAAGGAGGCTTTGGTCTCTGTGTTTTTAAACATTCACCTTTCTACAAAGGAGCTTCATTACGAGAGGACTCCTTAATCATTTCTTATATACAAAACAAAACAGGCAGTAAGAAACCATAAGTTAACATAATCTTACATGGCTTCTGACAGCACTCTGCTCCTCATTAAATGAGCTAGATGTCTTCTTTTCTATTTTGAAAACGATGTTATAGTGAAATATGACCCTTCCAGACCAAAAATGTATAGACTTGCCTGGGGTAAAAACTTAAAAAACACCAACGTGAGTACACTACCAGATCAGGTACCACTGCTGTCAAGTGAGATCTTCCTGCAGAACTGCATGGCCTCAGGCAGCACATGTTCGCTGCAGCGTGCTGTGACTCTGGACTCTCTGGTGGCTGAGGACATGGGCGTGGGAGGGGAATCCTCTGGTCTGAACCTTGACTACTGATTGGTAGCTGTGACCTTAACCGAGTTATTGCACTTCTTTGTGCTGCGGTTTATTATCTGTGAAATGGGATGATAAACTGCATACGTCATAGTATTGGTGCAAGGAACAAAGTGTTATCACTCGTGAAGTTGCTGAGAACAGTGCTGGTCTGCACAATAGAAAGCAGCCCGTGTTAATGATCAGTATCATTATTACATTCAATATTATATTCGGATCCCACGAAATACTCCATGAAATAATGGAAATGGAAAAATATTTAGAATCATTCACTTTAGATTTCCACGGTAAATTGAACACTAAGTAATTCTACATTCTAGAATCAATATTTTGTGGTTTTAGTCTCAAACAATCTTCTTTAAAAAAGACACGGAAAGGCACACAACCCTTTTCTGACTTGAATTCATTTTAAACAGCATATATAGCAGACACATCCCCCTTATGTTTATTAGTTCTCCAATCAGCAGTTACACCAGGATGTTATATTTACATTATATTAAGTCATGACCAATACGACAAAAGTAGGTAAGACATCATATAGGAAGTGATTTCAGAAACACTTAATTGCTTCAGTCCTGAAATTTAAAAAAACAATCAGTTTGTTCTACATTTATAGTTATTTTAAAGCTGAAAAAAAAAAAAGAACACATTTCCATCAGCACTCACCACAAATAACTAAGTTCTTCTGCTAACCAGGAGAACAAGGGCTTCTTCGGCATCAAAGAATAGTGAGGAAATAGCACGGGAGGGGGGCCACATTTTCAGCTAAATTCTCTTCATAAATTGGACTGTCGGATAAGGCAATGAAATGCTGAGCATGGGGTGCTAAAAGTACCATTGTAACTAGTCAGGCAGTATATGAAAGAAGTGGAAAAACTGTTTTGAAAAACGACCTGGTCAGTTATTTTAAAAGAAGTTGTAAATCTGAGGCTTGAATTGTCTCAAATTGCTATTTGAAATTTTAATAAACTATAGAAATTCACTGCCAAATTACCTAACTCAAGGTAGTCGGCATACAGAGTTAGATTGATATGTGTATTGCCATTAAATTGAGGCAAGAGGAGTGTGTCTGCTATTTTATCAAACATCTCTCTTTAAACTTCCAACTACAGACAAAGAGGGGGTCCACAGCGCATTGCTGACTGGTTGGTCAGAACCTTCACTTTCTAATACTACCGTACTTGTATTCTCTCTCCAGGATGATGGTTCTGCTTTGGGGAAATTATTTTAATTGACTTTACTTCTAACCCATTACCTAATAACCACCACTTGACAGAGTCTAACTATGTAAGGTCATGGTTCTCGAATGTGAAGGAGGTGGTAGTGTGATTTTGCACTCCAGGGGACATCTCACAAAGTCTGGAGACAGTTTTGGTTGTCACAACTGAGGTGAGGAACGGTACTGCTCTGGGTATCTAGTGGGTAGAGGCCAGGGATGCTGCTAAATGTTCTACAACGCACAGGCGGGCCCCCACAACAAAGAATTATCTATTAATTCAATGTTATCAGTGCCAAGGCTGAGACACCTGCTGCAAGACAAGAGGATGGTATGGTATTTTAAAGTAACTTTCAAATTTGTCATGGTATTTTAAGATGAAATAGCATTTAAATGAAATCACATTTAAAAAAATCTAATACCAGTTTCAGTTGCCTCTTAGATCTTAGATCCTGTAACTAGTTGTCTATGCTTCCTGTTGACAATGAAATAAATCACAGCAATGTTATGCCTGAACAAAATCAGCCCCATATTTTATACCATAGAACATGAACTAGGATAGTATAAAATCAAGATCATAAATATTTGGAAAGGAACTTAGTTTTACAATTTAAAAATTCACAGAAAAATGGTCTATTAGGTACTGCAATGCCTCAAAGTAAAAAAT
This sequence comes from Macrotus californicus, assembly GCA_007922815.1. Taxonomy (NCBI): domain Eukaryota; kingdom Metazoa; phylum Chordata; class Mammalia; order Chiroptera; family Phyllostomidae; genus Macrotus; species Macrotus californicus. The sequence goes on from VMDR010000706.1 coordinate 178,558, forward strand.
TCTGGCCTGATTTTGACACTGGTGTTAGAATTAGGCATTTCCTTTTACTCTGTTCTTCATCCTAATACTGTACTACCACTACCATGGGCCCGGTTTGCAGAAATGTTATACAGAATCAAATGCTTGGAACATGGCCTAGAAAATTGTTCTAATATTGTGTAAGATAATTTTTAAAAGGTTAATATCCATAGTTATTTTTTTTTAAATAAAGAAGGCAAGTAAACTTTCTGACCTGGGGTCTGAACACCCATTTTTTACACTTGGTACAGTACCTACCAAAGTGACCTGTTAAAAATATCAACTCAAAACGTCCTACTGATGTTTCGATAAAAGCATAAACACAAATAAGCAGTATAAATGCTGATATATAGAGATGTGTTCTTTTTGGTCGCTCTGATTTTTATGAACACCAGAAAATTAGATCCTGAGACATTATAATGTCTAACTACATACCTGATATGTTTTGAAACAGAATTTAACAATGTGTGTGAGACTGTACATTTGTAGGGCCAGTAATGTGTGTTAGAAGTCCTTTCACTGGATTCCACGGCAAGTGCTTACTGATTAATAGGCTACAGAAGGAAAGGGGGCCGCTTTCGCCCCTCAGCACAGGTTCCCCGAGCACCACCGTCCCTGCACGGTCCCTGGCGCCGGGCGGAGCGTCCGCGCGCGGAGCCCGCATCTACCGTTACCGTGGCCTCGGCCGTCGGGACCCCGGCCCGCCCCGCACCTGCCAGAAGCTGCCGGGCAGACCTGGGCCGCCCCTGCCAGCCCAGGGGCCACCCCTTGCCGGCACTCACCCGTCACGCGAATGGACTCCAGCATCGTCCCGCCGACGCTGCGGGCGGTGGGCTCCGCGGGCGCGGGGGGCGAGAGACGGGCGGGCGGCCTCCAGCCTCTGGCCCGGGCCTGAGAGACGAGGGCGCTGGGGAGGGTGCTGTCGGCGACCTGGGGCGGGATAAGGCGGGTAAGGACAGACGGAGAAGTGCGGACAGAGCACGGAGAGCAGCGCTCGCTCTGGCACGCAGGCGACTGAAGGTGCACACCGCAGCCCTGCGGAGGGTAGCAGCGTTTAGAACCCGCGGCTGTGACGTTGCCGCTCCCCCGTTGCTAGGAAACGCTCCTCCCGTCCGCAGGCGCTGCGCTTCCCAGGGCTTGAGAGCCGCTTAGGGGCGCTCGCGCGTCGGGGCCAGGCTCACAGAAAGAGCGAAGCGGGGACTGCAACTCCCGGCGTGCACAGCGCAGGCCCGTCCCCCCGAGGGCTCGTGGGCGGGGCCCCGGGACCCGCGGCGTCTCCGCCGACCTCCGCCTGCTGACTGATAACGCACACACTCTGTGCGCTGTTCAAGTGTGGTCCCCTTGGCAGTCCCTTCGCGAGAGTGGTGGGGTGGTGTGAAGCTCAGCCCCAGCTGCGAACTGCACAGCCGGTCTCCTCCGCGATTTACTTAGGTGCGCAGAAGCCAAAGCCACTTGAGGTTGAGCTGGTGGTAATGAGCGCCTTCATTAGTTGAGGACGCAGAAGTACATTTACTATATGAGTACCCCACCATAATATCCTTAATAGTAAAATACACATTTTAGTTAATGACTGTGTAACTGATCGGGCTGACTGTTGCTTTTCAGTTGATTATTCCAGTGGGAAATGTAGAGACATAACAAGGGAAATGAAAGCCATCTCAGGAAGCGTCCAGTCTCGAAGGAACTCATGACATAGTGTTGGTGCTGTCAGGTTCAAAGCCACATTTTCTCTTTACCCTTCCTCGAGGTTGAGATAGTAATGTAGGAGAGGGGCCTGAGGGCGAACAATCTTGGCGCGGGGCTCGAGTCTTCCCTCCCCAGGCACTCGCCCCTCCAGCATCGACAGGACACAGAAATAGCTGGCATGTGTTTTCGAAATCAGGAACGAAGAAAGCTCAAGTTATGTCAGGCATATCACACTCTGAGAATGACAGAGAGCATGTGAGAATCTGTATCTTTCATCAATTAGGAGAAAACAGTGGAAATATAACTATCACAAGTAGTGGATTAACCCACATCTTATTCTGTCAGAAAAATCTTGGGATTCTATCTTCAAAATACGTATATTTGGAATCCAGCCACTTCTCATTATCGCCATTCTGCTTCAACCCAGCACCATTTTTTATCTGGATTATAGCTAGAGTCTCCTACATCAGCTATACCAAGCACTGTTTCACCCCACGGCCTCTGCCGGTTGGGATTCCCCCTGGCATGGAACTCTGTTGCCCCAGACATGCGGGACAGGAGCTCCTTCACTTCTTTCAGTCCCAATCCAAATGCCATGTCTCAGTGAGGCCTTACCTGGCCACTAAATTTAAAGTTCCACTCCTTGCCCAGATTTCCTATCTCCTTGTGTGCTTCATCTTTCCCCCCTTAACACTTAACTTTATCCAATTTATTATATAGTTTGCCGATTTGTCTTATTGTTTGTCTCTGCCCCTAGAATAAAATCCCTCCAAGTACAATGATTTTTGTGAGTTCACTGCTATATTTTCAGCATCTAGAATAGTGTCTGGCACACAGTAGGTACTCAATAAATTATTTGTAAGTTAACGAATAAGTAGACAATCAAAAGGACGCATTTTCAATGATAACTCAGAGAAAATAGAATGATAAATGGGTAGGTAGATAAAGAAAGACTCTTCAGGTTAAAGCACTTGATATAGTAATGAGCAATGAATCCTTTGCATTCATGAGCAGTTATTCTTGCAACCTGTCCTAGGGAAAAAAGGCTGGGAATGAACCTTACATACCAAGCTTCCTAATATGCCTCCCTTAGCTTCCTTTTTCACCTCAAACTCAGAAACCCACTTTCCAAGTGTGCTATAAATACATCTATTACTCCTGTGCATCGCTAGTTTTTAAAGTTGCTGTTTCTCAAAAAAAAAAAAAGACTATGCTGAGCCATATGTCAGCATCTATGTAAAGAATTTACTCTGAATGCTTTTACTAAAGCATCCTTAATCAGACTGTCCATTTTCATTATATTTTGAAGAAACCAAGATGTATTATTTTATTCATTCCTTTTATTTACATACAAAGCACTGGGATTTGTACTTTTAGAGTGCATAAAAGACACCATACTTGTTCTCAAGACTAATAGAGAAGGTTTTATACATACACACACACTCAATGATGTATACCTCCTTCTTTATCATTCATTCAACTTAAGAATTCCAAAAAATAGGCAGTTTTATGGCCCTGTCGTTAGTCCACCTAGAATATTATTTCATTCTTTACTTTCAAAATTATTTTTATGTTCACCCTACCAACATTTTCTTGTAGGTTACTTTGATTTCTACATATCTTTACTGATAAGTATTATATAAAGTTGTGTATCAATTTAATCAAAGCATTTTTAAAAGATTTTTTTTTCCTGTACTATTTGGCAGTGAAGTACTCTCACTAACAAATTTGTGAATACAAAGGGTTGATCTAATTTCTCCCCAAACTAGTACTGTTATCAACTCCTTTTACCATTCCCGCCTATGCAATTATTTATCCTCATCAAGCTCCGTGCATCTGCTCTGTTAATTACTGATTCGTGCTACGCCTGCTTAGTATTTCCATTAGTACAGCATCTGCAGCTGTCCACTTGGCTGCTTTTGAGTCAGCATTGTGTTTGCCTACCCACGAGAACAATGAACAATTTCATCTTCCTGAGAAACTTTCCTTTACACCTGTTTCCATACAAACCATTAGTATCAATTCAAAAGAATTGATGTGATTATCCATTTTCAAAGCACTGATTGCAAAGTAAAGTTAAAAACTTATTAAAACTGACTTTAATAAGTTATGTTCATCTTTAGGGATGTACCGTCTCCCATCTTTAAAGTTTTACTAAACTCAAGTTCTGGTAATAGCCGAGAATACCATTGTAGGTACCCTACTGCAACATTGTACTTCCCTGTCCTGGTCAGTTTTAGGTGCACTACCAAGATGGCCTGTGGATTATTTTGATTTCTCAATACCTTTAATGATGGTCTCTATTCAATTTAAATACAAAAATAATAATATTTTAATAGAAATATTATTCTTTTACATGTGGTTGGATTTTTAGGTTATGAATAAACAGCTTAAAGTTTTCTTATTTTATCAGTAACTTTGTTTAGTTCACTCAAATGTTAATCTGTATATTTCATGGACATGTTACATGGCAAACTATTCACAGTCAATGGAGTTTTGGGATAATACAAATTTGGTCCAAACATCTCTGTAATAAGAGAGGGTTTTATTTTATTTTTTTTTTAGAAAAAAAAATCAACATCCTCCTTTTGAAAGACTTAGAACACATTTGATCATTTACTGTCAATGGTGGGGGAGGGGGTAAAAAGTCCAAGAAAGAGGAAGAGCGAGATGGGGAAGGCTGCAGAAGGCTGCTGAGCATCTCTAGTGCCGCCAGGGAGACGGATGATGGTGAGATTTCACGTCCTATGGCAAAAGTTCAAGTTGCTGAGAACCAATCAAGCATATCATTTGCTGGAAACTGAGAAAAAGTTCAATTTCTTAAGGAGAAGTTAGCTTAGTGACTTAAAAAATTAAAACATTAAAATAATATTGATGCACTTTTAAATTTCAGGTGAGAATTTAAAAGAATGGCGGGGAGGGGATGCTTCAAGAGAAGACTTTCTTCCCTGTTCTATTGGAACCAGTTTATAACATTCTGTGCTGTTGGAAGTATATGAATTGAGGCAAATTCAAGAACAGACTCTAGTTGCAACCCCCAGATTCTAACAAGCATTAATAGAAGCCTTGGGCAAGTTGGAAACAATGCTCCTTCACTTAGACAAAAATCCAGGGAATAGATGATTTCATGGCTTTAAAAAAAAAGAAAGAAAGAAAGAAATCGTCACTGAAGCTGGAGAGCTTTCAGGATGTCTGTACCGAGAATGGAATGTTTTCAGTGTGTCTTTTCCAGGAGGATGAAAAGCATTAAGAGCAAGCCCAATAAAAGAATGCTTTGTGAGTCCACCTCCGCCTTTGCACTTCATTGAAAATGGTCAGAACAGCACAGAAGTCCTGGGACACACTGATATTTTCGATTTTATTTATTTATTGTTTGGAGAGGGAGGAAGGGAGGGAGAAAGAAGGAGAGAGAAAGGTAAACTGGTTGCCTCTTGTCCGCGCCCCGCCCAGGGGTTGAACTGCAACCCAGACCTGTGCGCTGACTGGAATTGACTGGTGACCTTTTGCTCTGCAGGGCAATGCCCAACCAATGGGGCCACACCAGCCAGGGCAACACTGATATTTAAAAAATAGGACATTTTGTTGTAAATGATTGGAGGTGGACAGGTATTTTTGAATCAGACAGAAACTTCTGCCCATCTTCATAATATTTAGAAGAAAACAAGATGTACATTAATTACTCCACAGCTATTTATTAAGTTCCTACTACGCGCCAGACAAAACATAATGACTAAGGCATGACCCTGCACTCAGGAGTTACCGATAGTGCACACACACCTATTAAACGTGAAGGATGTGCACCCACCTGTGCTTGGGCACGTACGGCAGGGGTGCTCTGGTGAGTGAGTCTGGTGGTTCTCTTGGAATGTATGTGAAAGTGGGAGACGCAAACAGAAACCCGCTGAACACATGATGTGACTGCAGATGTGGACAGGTGCGGTGAAGTGCAGTGCATCAGGGGAGTATGCCAGGTGGAGACCCTGGTAAGACAGGAATCAGGAAATGCCTCTCTGAGGACAAGGAACTCTTGAGCTGAGCGTTGAAGGGTAAGAGTTAGCCATGGGCACTTTGGGGAAAAAAGCATGTTGGGTAGCGGGAACTGCAGAGCCCAGGCCCTGCGAGGGGAAGGGTCTTGACATGACCTGGGTCTCCTGAAGGCCAGCACTGGAGTCCAGTGTGCTGCGGGAAAGAGGTGGAGGGGAGGTCTCGGAGGCAGGCAGGGGCCAGGGAAAGGAGTTTGGATTTTATTCTAAGAGCAACCAGAGCCACTGGTGGATTTTAAACAGGGCAGTGACATAATATGGCTTTTTCTTTTTTAAAGATTGCATTGGCTGCTCTGAGGACAATGCATAAGAAGGTGGGGTGAAATCAGGGAAACGAGATGGGAGATGGTTGTGCTGGGCCCCAGGATGATGGCTCGGACAAAAATGAAGCTGTGAGAGGGAGAGAGGGAGAAGACCCAGGAGAGACCTGGAGGCAGTGCCAACCAGTGGGTTGGTATGAGGAGAGAGCAGGAGGAGTGGAAGGAGGACATTAACATGCCCCCGAGGTGTGTGGCTCGAGCTACTGCGTGGCTGGTGGTGCCACTTATGGGAAGGGAGAAGACTGGAGCACAGGGCTGGCGGGGAGACTCTGCCTCGGAAATGTTAAGTTCCATGTGCTAGTTAGAGTACAAGTCAAGATTTCAAATAGTGGGGTGGATACTACAGTTTGGAGCTTGGGGAAAAGATCATGTAAAGAAATTGGGAGCCATCAGTATATGGATGGTGCTTTAAGTCCATGGGACTGAAGAGATCACCTAGGGAATGTGTGCAGGTAGACAAGAGTGGAATTTAGAGTTCTAGTCGGTTAGTGGTAAAGCACAGGAAGAGGGGCCAACAATGTTCATACACACACAGAGCAATATGTACCTAATTATAAACTATAGTGTGTGTGTGTGTGTACACATATGTGGTCTTTTTTCTGAGCTGTTTAAGAGTAGCTTGCAAACATGATGTCTCTTTACCCCTAAATATTTCACAGTATATATGTACGGGGTGGGGCAAAAGCAGGTTACAGTTGTTTGTATGTAAAACAATACCTTAATAAATAATAACATGAGAATAAACTCTGTGTTTCATGTACTCACAACTGTAAACCTACTTTGGACACACCCTGCACATATGTAAATATGTGTATATGTATATGTGTGTGTGGAGAGAGAGAGAGAGAGAAAGAGAGAGAGAGAATACAACAAATTTAGTAAAATGTTAATATAGTGGGAGTTTCTTTGAAGGGCGTCCTGGCATGCTTTGTTGTACATTTTTCTCTCACTCTAGATGTATGTCATTTTTGCAACTTTAAGTATGAAATAATATTAAAATAAGCTGATGCAAATTGAGTCCTAAGGTGGAAAATGACCTCACTATGGACTAGGGGGGAGATCTTATAGGGTGTGACACACAGCTGGACTCACATTTAGATATCCAAATGTAGGTAAGGCATCTGGGAGCAGGGGTGGGGTGAGCAAAC